>OZ024914.1:30278197-30878197 GCA_964017125.1 Flabesymbios commensalis
AGTTCAGTAATTACAAAATTCAACATGCGTGAAGGCTGAGGGAGGGGGAAAACGGAACCGTATACGGGTATATAGTAAAGCAGGACATTCTGAACACATCATGACACTTCCATCTTTAAATTATCTGTTTTACATTTCAAAACCTAGAAGCATGCAGTACTATTATTTTGCATTGAGTTGTAAAGTAGAAGGACAACCCAGTCGTCTGTGCAATCAGATGGTACAAGCCCCCGTAATAGAGAAGTGAAAGTGTTTTTCGAGCAAAAGAGTGATATTAGGGCCTACGTATTCATTTTCTCTGACCTTCTCGCCAGTACACTCAAAAAACAATTCCTTATCTTGGGTGTTAATAATGTTTCAGTATCATATCACTGGTGGCCTAAGAGCTAAGACATAATTATAAACTCGGAATATGTATCTTATTATCAACATTTACTTTCAAACGCATAAACTTTTGATTTTCAGTTTTAATTTGAGAATATATGTATCAGCTATGACTCAGCTGTAGGGATGAGGTCTATTTTTATCACACGAGTATGTCGAGATGACACATCCTGTAATCGCAGGTGTCAGTGAACTTTAGGTTGATTCCTTTGACGGTTTAAGCGCCGATCACAGGTATAATTTTTTTTAAACCTATAAAGTGCTAAGCACGACTATATAGTCGTTTTTATGTGTTTTATTAGCAAGTTAAATCACAGCATGTAAAAATATCAGTAAAATTATGTAAAAATATAATATCGCACAATCATTACTGTGTGCACACGATATTTCGACCCAATGCTGGGTCAGCGTCACAAACGCTGGTCCGACGTCACAAACCACACCGAGTCAACGTCTTCTGTTTTCTGTGTATGTCGGATGTTTAAACATCAAGATTTACAATTTTTTAGTATCAAATTTAGCAAATTTGTTTAGGCCTAAGGCAAATATTATGAGTGTCACCGACGTGTTCAACAGGGTAAAAATTTAAATAAGATTAATCAGCTGGTGAATGATTAATCATCTTTATGATTTGAAGGTATTACGTGTCTTCCTTCAACAGTGTTCAAGTAAAAAGGCTTAGACATATGTTACGTTTTTTTTTAAAATTTATTATTTTTATCGTTTGAAATTCAAGTGGGCCGAATATTTAATTAGCTAACGTTGGTTAAGCACTCACATATGATATTAATCTAATCGAAATTGACTTCCCACTACAATTTCCTCGTCAAGGTTAAACACAAAGTAAGTAAGTGATTTTAGTCTACCAAAATAATTCAAGTGTATGACTTATGTCACAATGACATGTTTAGTGAATTCTTATATAATTGTAGTCCAATGATTATTTGTTTGGGGGGTATCAATCACTTACCAGGGGGGGGGGGGGGGGCTGGGATCTGTTTGAACTAAATATTTTCATACTAAAATTTCGTGAAATAAATTTTGTAAATAAATATTTACGGCTGAAATAAATAAAACTAAAAAAAATTATATAAGCGTATCAGCAACATCATAAATAATAACCAGTTAATGAACCTTAACCCTTTAGCCGCCAAATTATTCAATTAGAATTTTCACCCACTTAAAGTTGTGTCTCGCTGACGCGATCCACAACTTCAAGTGAGTGAAAATTAATCAGATATGAAAAAATGTAGGTCAACAAATTTTAAATTTGGCTGATTATTGTCACTTTTTATCTTTAATATGTGTAAAAGCTGATGTGTAAAAAACGAATATTGACGGCATCAGCGGTTAAATGGTTAATATTCCTCCGCTCGGCTCCAGAATACTGTAGACCCAGGTTTGGGATCCCACTTTGTAGACAAAACAAATTATATTGAAGTGAAATAATGATTTATCTCCACACATAAACTGGAATAAATATTATGCTTGAGGCATGGTGTGAAATTTCTGCAGATAAAAATGAAATAAATCGGGCTTTAGGCCATACAGGCTAAATTGGGCCAAGGGAACCTACTGAGGATGGTGAGAGGAGTGAGATGACACTGCCTCCAGACATATAATTTGAAATTCAAACCCTGGAGGTCTGAGGCTCTCAGGCACAGTGGCTCTCCACAATACTGAGATTTACGAGTGAATGGGGAAGAAACATTTTTTTCTTTCAAACCACCGAGACCGGGAAACTAACCCCGAACTCTAGCATGAAAGGCAGAGGTTAGTCAGGGGAAATTGTAAAAAAAACCTAAAACAAATTCCTTACCAAATCTTTTTGTACCACGGTCTTGTATAAGGTCTGGACTAGCCACACAAAATTTGTTTACTCTGGATATTCATAGGAGAATTTTTAGAAGGATAAAATCCAAAATGGCCGACTATCTCACAGAAATAACATAGGGAGTGATAATTATTCATCAATTTATTTACAAATGTGCTGTTTAAAGAATTGGTAGTTGTTTTACAATAAATAAACGACATAAAAAAACCAAATGGCCGCCAAATGTTTCATTGATTGAACATTTTTTGCGCCTGTCTATGTAGTCTTTGTTTCAAATGAAATTTCATTTCACTTTCCATTTTCGATGTTTTTGTGTTTCACATTATTTTTGCTATTATTTAGAATTATTTGTATAACCTTTGGATGTGACTTTGATAAGCTTATTAGTCTAGTCGAAAATCCTCCATTGCACCCTCGGAAATATACTTCTAATTGGTGTATCTAGCTTGGAAGAAACCCGTAGAAAACGATTAGCTATGTTAACAAGCTGAAAAATGCCCCACGTGTCATTTCTATGCAAATTTGTGCCGCCATTACCGGGAAATGTATATTGAGTTATAGCTCGGTCAATATCACAAATAATTTATTGATCATTTAAGAGGTGATCACATCCTCCTTAATAATTATCTCAGACATTGCAAAGGTGATCTTGGCTACTAACAAACTGATGTCAGCCACTGAAGCCTCTTTAAAAGTGATCTCAGCCACTTCAAAATTGCTTTTGGCCACCGAAGAAGACACAGCCACTTTAAAAGTTATCGCAGCCACTACAAAAATGATTTTGACCACTGAAAAAAGTGCTCACAGCCACTTTAAACTTTGTCTCAGCCACTACATAAGTGATCTGAGCCACTGAAGAAGTGGTCACATGCTCCTTAATAATTATCCCATCCACTACAAAGGTGATTTTAGCTACAAACAAACTGATGTCAGCCACTGAAGCTACTTTAAAAAATTATCTCATCCACCACATAAATGCTGTAGGCCACGGAAGAAGTGACCACAGCCACTTTACAAGTTATCTCAGCCACTATAAAAGTGATCTTAGCCAAATAAGAAGTGATCACATCCTCCCTAATAATTATCTCAGCCACTACAAAAATGATCTTGGTCACTGACAAACTGATGTCAGCCACTGAAGCCACATTAAAAGTTATCTGAGCCACCACAAAGGTGACCTTGGCCACAAACGAACTAATCTTGGACACTGAAGAAATCATCACAGCCATAATAAAAGTTATCTCAGCCACCACAAAGGTGGTCTTGGCCACAAACAAACTGAACTTGGCCACTAAAGAAGTCATCACAGCCACTTTAAAAGTTATTTCACCCACGACATAAATAATCTTGGCCACTGAAGAAGTAATCACAGCCTCTTTAAAGTATCACAGGCACCACAAAGGTGATTTTGGTCACTACGAAACTGATGTCAGACACAAAAATGATCTCGGTCACTACAAAAATTATATTTATCACTGAAGAAGTGATCACAGCCACTTTAAAGGTTATCTCATTCACTACAAAGTGATCTCGGCCACTAAAGAAGTGACCACAGCCACTTTAAAAGTTATTTCAACCACTGTATGAGTGATCTTAACCACTGAAGAAATGATGACAGCCTCTTTGAAAATTATCTCAACCACTACAAAGGTGATCTTGGCCCCTAACACAATGATGTCAGCCACTTAAAAAATGATTTCGGTCTCTACAAAAGTGATCTTAACCACTGAAGACGTGATCACAGGCACTTTAAAAGTGATCTCACCACAAAAACTGATCTTGGCCACTGAGGAAGTCATCACAGGCACTTTAAAAGCTATCTCACCCACTACAAAAGCTAATGACTCAACAGTGTTTTTATTAGAAGCTAATTCAAAATATTTATTGAGCATACAAGCCATAGCATTGGGATTGGTGGCGCTTAGACCTTCATGGCAATTTGTTCTATGTTTATTTTCTTGTTTTCGGTCTACAATAATACCAGAATCGTTTAGGATTTTCCTTTAGTGTTTCAGGCAAATCAGCAACGAACTTGTTGTGCTTGAACTGCAATAATTTATGTTATTAATTTCTTACTTTTCTAAATGTATTCCAATGATGACCTTTATTAAACTTCCTAGTTTTTCCAAGCGTGCTTCTTTCTTAGACTTCTCACTTCAAAGCGGGTACATTTGATCTTCTTACATCGTAGCACTAGAGCCAACATTCCCAGACCAGATCAACATCAGAAATGCATAACCAGAAATGTATAGCTCCGACTTGTTAATTTCAGACAGTATGTTCACCAAATTGCATATAACTCAAAATCTATTGCACCTATAAACTTGGTTCTGGTGTCATCAGATAGAGCGATCATGTATCTTTTAATTGCGGCTTTTAATAATATTGGTAATGTTGTATGCCAGTTGCTGGATAGTAATATCCATCCAATATTACGGTAAAACTGCCATTTCACATGTATGTCCCGCCCATACATGTAGACCTAGTTCACGTTCTCGGCACACGGGGCGCTCCTGTGGCTGATTTACATGTTGACCAACACATGAGCACGTGTCATCTGCATGTTTTCTCACAACATTGCCATGTGGTTCTGAGGATATACAAGTTGTACACCAAATTTCACCAAGCATGACGAGCTGTACAAATTCATGGAAATTCTATGATGGCTTGTTCTTGTTGTTTTATTACTAAACAGCAATGCTACGCTACCTTGAAATGAATGTCCCTTCATGGCAACATAGAGCTAGGTCAATCAATGCGGTCTTATTTAATTCCAATTATATTTGGACCTTTTGGTCCAAATATATTAAGTTTTGAATGGATCTCGACACTTTTATTATTCTATGCCGAGGGCTATTACTCCTTGAGTCCAACCGACTTCAAACCTTGGCACAATGATCCTTAGGTTTCGGGGAGGTGTGCTATGACTTTTCTAAGTTATACCTCATGATCTTCCGCTTTTATTCAGGATTGTCTGGATCACTATGTGGATCAACGTCGGTCCAATTATTTACATGTCGGGAGAAGCCCATGTATGAATCTTGATTATTAAATAGGGGACCTTTGTCAATTAAAATACAGAAGCCTCTATCCAATAATGTTTCAGTGTGGGGCCAGCGTCGCAGAGATTTGCTCAGCATTGAACCAACATTGGGTGCTTAATAATGAACAGTAGAACCTTTCAAATTCTACATTTTAACATTGAACTAGCAGTTGTAATTGCATCAAACACGAAACTTCGACGCAATGTGGTTTTAATGCTTTGCCAGCGTCACAGACAGTGATACAGTATTAAACCAACAAAGAAGTCAGAAAGCTAAAATTCCAATCAATCTCTCATAATAACAATAACACAACAATATTTAAAATGGTTGCCAAAAAACGCACAAAACGTAGTCCAAACATTATTGTTACTTGAAAAGTCACAATTCCCCTCTAGTTTATTAATTAATTTAAATAATTAATTAATTAATTAATTATTTAATTAAGGTTTTAGTCGGTGTCTGTTACAGACCTCAAAATGTCACTGCTAATGATAAAGAATTGTTTATAACTGGTCTAGAAAATGTTTTTAATTTAATTGTTGGTCATAGTAAAATTATTGTTGTACTCCTAGGTGATTTTAATGATCGTTGTAAGTCTTGGATTAATGACTACAGTACTATCACATGCTATAATCGTTAGTCCGTTTCAGAGGCGAAACATCCCTTTTGCAGGATAAACGTCCGCCTCCGAGTCCAAAAACACGAGGCGACGTATTAAAAACCTCTATTTTCAGCAAATGAGCAGGTATTTATGTTTCATTTAACATTTATCTAACTGTGAACAAACTTTGCAATTTAAAAAGCCTAATATATGTCACTCGTGCAGTCGTCTGAAAGCTGTGGACTCGACATAAGCAGTGACGACATGCTGCTTTAAATGTAAACATGGAAAATCGGCTATAGTTTGAGTATACTACCTATTCTATTTCCCTTTTGTATGCTCATATTATTTAATAAAATTGCCCAGATACAATTATTACAAAGATACAACATCAGTAAATATTCACAATCTTAGGAATATGTTGGAAATAATCGTTTAATATCAAAATTTAATAAAATAAAGGTATCCACAGTGAAATATTTTGACAACTCCTCCACGCAGTTGATGGCAACGCCTCCTCTCGCTACATGTGTACACGATGTTAATATGGGAATACTTTAATATACTTAATTACACAACTACACTGCTAATAATATTACATTATTTATAATCTGATATACTAATGTATATTTAAAATTTTAAATATGAAACAATCTTTATGAAACTGAACCTTGTAGACATTATGTGAATTCTGGATCTCCAGTTTTCACCTGAATTATTATATTGTTTGTGCCTACTGGAAACGCATATTGTCTCATTACAGTAACGTTTGGCCACATCAATATAGCTGATGCTTATGAGCCGATGTGGCGGCCAGAAAAAAACTTTGGACATCGTCGCAAACGGAAAAGAGGCCAAGTCCGGTGATCAACATAAGCGAAAAAAAAATTGAGAATTCACCAACCACCTTAAAGAACAGCGTGAATCTTTCTTCAAACATTACACACGACCACACATATCATTCTACAAAATAAGAAGCAAGCATTCATTCCAACACCAAGAACATCAAAGTACAAGCAGACGAAACAGAAACAAATAGCATACATGTAACAGATGATATCGTATAAAACATGAAACACGTATTACAGACAGTTTTAGAACATGTTGCAGACTAAATGCCTTTTGGAATCCCATACATTGTACAAATTAATTGCAGAAGACAGATTTCCAATGAATAATAATCGTTTCGCTTATTTCTTGAAACTGTTAGATGGTACTCCTTACAGTAAACAACACAAAATATGGTATTGCAATGAAACCATAGTTTTTCAACATGAATACTACAGACAGTGCTCAAGATAATGTGTAGTTATAACGCACGGAATACACGGTGATAAATTATTTTGTGAGTACAAGTACACATACCTGATTGATTTGCGCACACACAGTTATTTTGCTGAATAACATAACATGCCACGGTTGTGATTCTCATAATGACATGTATGGTATTTCTTGATGTGTAAAGGCATTTGACAAAGTATGGCACAATGGCCTGATATTTAAATTAAAACGATTTGGTATAACTGGTATTTTATTAAGTTGGTTCTCCAGCTACTTGGAAAATCGAATACAGCGTGTTGTGCTCGATGGTAAAGCTTCCCAGTGGAACGCTTACATGCTGGTGCGCCCCAGGGTTCCGTACTTGGGCCACTGCTCTTCTTGATATTTATAAATGACCTCGTAGACACCCTTGAAACTGATCCGCACCTTTTTGCAGACGACACGTCATTACTAGATATATATTTTGACCCACGATTATCATGTTTAAAAACAAACAGAGATTTAAGAAAGATAAGTGACTGGGGAAAAGTTTGGAAAGTAACTTTTAATCCTTCCAAAACTAAGTTTATTGTATTTTCACACCACCAAAGCTACCCAGAATATCCAGACGTTGTTTTTAATGGAGTTAATGTTGAGCGAACTATAGAACATGTGCATCTCGGACTAACAACAACTAGCAATCTCAGTTGGGAAAAACATATTTTTACTGTTGTGAATAAAGCAAGCAAGGCAATGCCTATTTAGAATTTTGTAAAACACAGATTACCAAAATCAGGCCTTCCTTCTTTATATAAAACTATGATTTTGCCGATTTTAGAATACTGTGACATAATATACGATAACTGTACTGTCAGAGAATCAGCCGCCCTTGAACAGGTTCAACCGAGAGCCGCCCTAGCGTGTACTGGTGCGTATAAACACACACGTACCAAACTATTGTTAGCTGAGCTGGGGTGGTTGCCGTTCAAAGAGCGGCGAGACAACCACAAGTTATGTACTTTGTTTAAAATGTCACGAGGTCTCACCCCACCTTATCTGAATGCTGTTTTGCCGATACAACGAGACACTGGTTATAATTTGCGTAGAACAGGAGACGGTTCTATGCCAATTATACGTTGCCGCTTGAGTTGTGTGAGAAATTTGTTTCTATTTTCCACAATGCGATTGTGGAACGCCATGAACCCTGCATTACGCAGTAGCTCTAATAATTAAACATTTTAAGCTAAATTTCAAAAAACAGCATTTACGAACTACCCCTTTTTTTTCTCATTTTTACTCTCGTTTTATCGGCAAAGCAGCGGTTAATCACACACGTATAAGACTTGGGCTAAGCGCTTTAAATTTTCAGCGTTTTCAATATAACTTTGTTGATAACATGTCATGTGACAAGTGTGGAGCAAGAAGAGAGGATGCTGCACACTTATTGTTCCATTGCCCAGCCTATGCTGTCCCTCGTCAGACACTGATTCAGTCATCACATCAAATTTTACCTGACGATTTATTCAGACCTCAAAAACATCTTGAGCAAATCTTACTGTATGGCTCAAATGCCTTAAATTTGTCTGAAAACCTCACTATATTTAAATTGATTCAAGAATTTTTACTAGCATCAGGTAGATTTGGTTAATTTTATTATTTTGAAATACTTAATGTTTGTTTTTCAATAGTGACACCACCATCTCATGTTTAATTTGTTTCATCATATCATCTTCATGTTCTAACTATCATTTTACCTCTTATATTATTATTATTACTATTTTTATTACCATTGTTATATATTTATTAATATATGTGTATTGTTGTGAAGGAGAATCACTCGTGGCACTAAGTGCTGCTTGTAATCCTTGAAAAATAAATGAAGTTTAAACTAATTATTTAATAAATCAATTAATGTAATAATTATTTAATTAATTAAAAAATATATCACCATAATTGGTTGATTGATTGACTGATTGATTGATTAATTGATTATTTGATTGATTGACTGTTTGATAGATTGATTGATTGATTGATTAATTGATTGATTGCTCAATTGTCAATTGTTTGATAAATTGATTGATTGTATAATTGATTGATTGTATGACTGATTGATTGATTAATTGATTGATTGATCGTTTGATGATTGATTGATTGATTGATTGATCGATTGATTGATTGATCGATTGATTGATTGATTGATTGATTGCTTGATTGATTGATTGATTGATTGATTGCTTGATTGATTGATTGATTGATTGATTGATTGATTGATTGATTGATTGATTGATTGATTGATTGATTGATTGATTGATTGATTGATTGATTGATTGATTGATTGATTAATTGATTGATTGATTGATTGATTGATTGATTGATTGATTGATTGATTGATTGATTGATTGATTGATATTTTAATTTATTATGGCCACGCATACATACTTGAGAGCGTGTAATAAACTTTTTGAACAAGGATTACTAAGCCATGAGAAAATAGTATCGATGGATAGCCATGTGATGCAAAATATACAGGAGGGGTTCTCATACTTCAAATCGTGGTGCGGGGAGGCTAAATGTGAGTGAAAAATTGTCAAGTGAACTATAGTATAACCTCGGTTCCGGTCCACCTCTTTAAGCGGACCACGATTGCGTCTCGGACCACAGACAGACAGACAGATATTTTATTTACAGAAAGGAAGTCATTACAGACTTATTTGTCATAATAACCGCTTTTGTACAGTCCCATTGACGTAATGCTTAAGAATTAACCCTTAGCGAACCACCCCCGCTATTCGGGACTCGGACCACTGTTTTGGCACCAAACCAGTCTCAACCTTGCTAAGCGGACCACCTGGGACATCAAGGGTCAATTTTTTTAGCACCTTGGATCACAGACAAAACATGTGAAGTCGCGCCTCCACGCGTGGATGCCCACAAACGACAACCAGCAATGGTGATCTGGATAAGATTTAACACTATGACCTCTAAAGGCATTACAATTATTATGGACCCTCCATAGTGGACGTCGCGCCTTCACGCTTGCTTGCACACCAGTTACACCCATCTGATTGCTCAGAAAGCATCTTATTTCATGTTAATTTAAATCTTTTGGTAGGTTTAATTAGGTTAAGCTGATCACTATAATCTTTCTAATCTGTATCTTTGTAAAATTCTGTATTGTCAATTTGTATGCCGTTCCATTTAGAAAATTTAATCACAATTAGCTTCTAAAAATTATAACATAGTTATCGTGATTAATAAGGAATTGCAACACTGGTGCCCCTTCGCCGTGAATTTGACCCTCGGAGCTCAAAATATCAACGTTGTGTGATTTTTGTGCACTTGAAATGAAATGAATCGGGCTTTAGGCCACCTTTGTGCACATATAGGCTAAACTGGGCCAGGAGAACCTCCTGAGGATGGTGAGATAATTGAGATGACACTGCCCTCAAGACACAGGACTCGAAATTCGAGCCCTGGCGGTCTGAGGCCGAGCACGGTACATCTCGGTCACGGAGGCTCACCACAATACTCACACGTGGATGGGGAAGAAAAATTTGTTGTTTCTTTTAAACCGCCGAGACCGGGAACCGATCTCTGGCGTGAAAGGCAGCGGTGCTAACCCCCGCTAACCCCGCCCTTTTGTGCACTTGAGAGAGACCCACCTGTAATTATAATTCTGTAGCAGTATTTTTATAATTTATAATGTATAATTTACTGCATATTATAAAGATTCCATGTAGTACTGAAAATGATTAAGTGAGCAACAGAGGAAAACTAATTAAAAAGTATATCATAACTTAGCAATAACTATGATTTAAAAAAAAAAAATATGTAGGCCCTATTACAGGTTAGTTTAATATTGAGTCAGTGTTGCACGCAGTGGACTAGCATTAAAACAACATATCCTCAAGTTCGGTCTATTTCTGAATGACCTGGTTGGACATAATAAAAATATATGATCAGTTAATTTGTCTTGATGCATTCATTAAATATTTCACATATTGATCATCACAATGAATAGTTGTGCTACTTATAATTGACAACACTAGATCTACGACAATGTTTTATAAATTTTAATATTTTAATTAGGGGTCCGAACAGGTTAACAAGAGTGTGCCAGACAGCTTAGCGCACTTACACACAGGGCTGGACTGAGGGGCGAACAGGCTATCGCTGATGGGGGCCGAACAGGTCATCTCGCTTAGAGGCTAGATCTAGAGCGTACTGGACAGCTAATGTATTACTATTAGCGCACTTGTGAACTCACACTCACAGGGCTGGGCAGATGATCGTTGGTGGGGGCCGAACAGGTCAACATGCCATGGCACCCACGACACCTCTGACCTGATGACTTATGTGTACTAGGGGGCCGAACGGGTAAGAGGCCGAGCGGAAAAGGGGCCGAACAGGAGAGGGGCTGAAACGACTGGCATTCGGCTACATGACTATCATCATTATGATTCTTCATTAAATTATTCTTTGAAACGCAGTGACGTCTCTGGAAACCCTTTTGAATGGCTACTCGGTGAAATAAGTCCATTCTCCCATACTTGATTGTATTGAATTGCTAGGTGAAAACATGTCAATTTCTGAAAAAGTGAACGATTGCATCGTTGATCGTATGTTGCTCTAATGGTGCATAAACGTCGCCACCAGTGACCCAACATAAAACATAAACACGCATGAAGTCAACATCTACCTTCATTATGCCCAGTAAACACAGCTGTTGAACCAATATTGGATTTATACAGAGCCACTGTCCTATACGATGTACCAACCATAAGCAGCACTACCCAGCAAACACAATAAGTTGAACATTGTGTATGGCCAGCGTCGCAGACGTTGGCCAAACATTAAACCTACATAGAGTGAATATCTGATGTTTGCTGGCTAACACCCCTGCTTGTTGGGTACCAGGGCGGGGGCCCTAGTGTAGTGGTTAGCACCGCTGCCTTTCACGCCAGAGCTCGGGGTTCGGTTCCCGGTCTCGGCGGTTTGAAAGAAACAAAAAATGTTTCTTCCCCATCCACGTGTGAAAGTCAGTATTGTGGGGAGCCTCCGTGACCGAGAGGTAGCGTGCTCGGCCTCAGACCGCAAAGGGCTCGAATTTCGAATCCTGTGTCTGGAGGACAGTGTCATCTCAATCATCTCACCATCCTCAGGAGGTTCTCCTGGCCCAGTTTAGCCTATATGTGCACAAAGGTGGCCTAAACCCGATTCATTTCATTTTTTTGTTGGGTACCAGCTAGATGGCTTGTGGCTGTATTTTGTTTGTTCTTTCACACTTTTAGGCAACTGTTCTTCGGCCTATAGTCATTGTACTAGAAATAAAACTCCTCCGCTTTTTTTATTAATCGTACAAGATTCGAGCCGTGACATAAATACTACTTGCAGTAGTTCGGTCGCGCTATGAATTCTGTGAAACCAAGGAATCTATAGATTCTTTCTACCTAAACACTATCTAGGGTGCCTTCATCCGAAATTAATATATATATATATGAATGTTCATGACAAATAAACTAGATTATCGAAGTATAATAGGGTCTATTAGGTAGTACACCTATATGCGGCTTTGAGCTAAATGGTGGCTATTTTGAAAAATGCTTCACGGCTTCACGGCCTCAATATGTCACGGCTCGAATCTTGTACGATTAATAAAAAAGCGGAGGAGTTTTATTTCTAGTACAATGACTATAGGCCGAAGAACAGTTGCCTCGTCCTGAAAGTGTTCCAGTCATTGAATGCACACGTATCAAACACGAGGTGTTGGATCAATGTTAGTTTAATATTTAGTCAGTGTTGCACGCAGTGGATTAGCATTAAAACAACATTTCCTCAGGTTCGGTCCACTTCGTACTTTGTCCGAGTTCCCTTTCATCTGAACTTCAATCGGCCTTGAACAATTTTTTTAATCCTGTAAGGCCGAAATCTGAAAGTAGTATAAGCTAAAAATGGCAAGCACAAAAAAATTCTCAATCGCGTGGTTTCTGAATGATGATAAATTATTATGATCTCGTAATTGATGAGAAGATACTCTGAGGCAATAAATTAAGATACTATTTATATTTAACCGTAGTAGCGTGTAATATGATGTTTGTTAGGACGGGAGCACCATATAGGTCTAATAGGTTACCCAGATTATCTAATTCCGTGGTTGAATGTTAGAGCTTGAATTTCAGAATAGTGTTGCAAAATACATCGTGTAACCCTCATGTGTAGCCCCTCAAAATGCTAGGGTGAGGCACATTATAAGCGCAACACGATTGAATAGTTTATAAACAGTTTTGATTGCGTAGACTTTCGCGCTCGCCTCGACCATAACGCGCTGATATGTTTTGGCAATGATCAAATAGTAGGTTTGACAACCAACGCGAAATAGGGCGCGAATTCACGTTGGTATGTTTTGCGCTTAAAATGATTACATCTAAAACGCAATGTCTAATGAATTTGATGAGAATTAGTGTTCAGTTCTTGTTGTCGTTTTGTTGTCGTTTTTTAATCATTTAGTTCTGTGAATTATGGATCTATATATAAGTTGGCCCAATGTTGTTTTATTATTAGCCCACAATCTACGACGTTCACTCAACATTAAGCCAGAATTTAGTGAAAACAATCAATTCATGCTGGTATCTCTGCTTGCACACCCTTTAAAGACTTGGGTCAATGACGCTTTAATTACAGCTCAGCACTGTCGAAATGCTGCTAAATTTTGATGACAGTTTGTGGTTGACTCATAATCATAATCGTTTTAAACTAACAACTTGCAGCAGCATTTTTCAAAATAGCCACCATTTAGCTCAAAGCCGTATATAGGTGTACTACCTAATAGACCCTATTATACTTCGATAATCTAGTTAATTTGTCATGAACATTCATATATATATATTAATTTCGGATGAAGGCACCCTAGATAGTGTTTTAGGGGTAAAATTCAAGATGGCTGTAATTTTTCAAAGGCAAACATTATTATATGAAAGTTCATGAGAAATGAACTAGACACTATTACAGTTGAAATATAATAATTATATTTCAACACTCTTTAAAAATTGAATATTGTGTTTATATGTTCACTCGTGTCACCAGTGTCTCTATCTCTACTATGACACTCACGGATAGCTCAGTGTAGTTTATATGTGGCTTTGAGCTAAATGACCATTATTTTGAAAAACGCGTTTTTCACCATTTCCCCTAACTGAGTTTTTTTTTATAACAAACTGCTTAAACACATCGTCCTAAGCGATGTTCCACCTTCTGGAAACATACCCCTGTTTTCCATCAGACTCCAAAAATAGCTCAATTCAGCTTATATTTTCCAAGATTTAAATAAGATAGCTATTAAATTGAATAACTGTATACATCACGATAATCCTGGGCCAGCTCAACAATCCCGTTTGATTTGTGTTGTATCTGGACATCAAGATTTCAGTATGTGAATTTATTCGTATTTCTGAACCAATTGACTCAGTAACACATACAAAATAGTTTTACTTTGTTTGCGATTACATTTTGTGTTTTCAAAATATTTTTAGATAGTTTTTAATATTGAAATGAAATAATATAATAAATGCTGCGACTGCCTAGCGAATGTTATGAATGCTTGCGAATGCTTACAAATGGGCTTGCAAGCGTTACAAACGTACTTATGAATGATGCGAATGTCTTACCAACGTTGCCATTGCCTTGCCATTTTCTTACGAATGATGGGTATATTTGATGACGAGGCTGCGATTTGAATAAAGACGGAGTGAATATGACGCTGGCAGATATTCACAAGGAACATGGGAAACGGCGAACGATACAAACGCCTTGCAAATGCCTTACGAACGTTGCAAATGCTTCTGAATGCCTTACCAACGTTACCAATGGCATGTGAATGCTTACGAAAATTGACGGCGAATGACAGCATTCGCAACATCCGCTGAATTTTAGGAGACGCTTCCTAAAATGGTTGATATTCGTAAGCAGGTGGAGAACTTGCAAACGTTCCGAATTTGTTACCAACGCTTACAAATACTAGGCGAATGTAGCGATGTAACCTGGCATACAGGGCGAATGCAGCGAATTCTGATAGAATGTCAAATATTTTCATTCGTTAGCACATTCGTGTATATGTGTGTGTGTATATATAAGCATTATTGTGCTACAAGCTACCGTATGCTGTCAACTGAACATTATACAGATATACCAGTATATTTCATGTGTGTATTGTTTAACTTTGCACAGATATTTGTTTGAGAACCACACACTGGCAATAACACAACCGTTTCTAGTTTTCCACAAAGGGATCAAACAACAAACCAAAGCGCCCTATGAGAGAAGTACGTTGGTTGTCATAGCTACAAGCTAATTTAATAATTATGAGCTTCCAATTTATCACAGAGGACCCCGGGACATACATGTGGACAGGCAGTTTGAGCGTGGTATCTGATTGATATTACCATCCTACAATTATAATATTTAAAGTTGTACTAACAATGCCAATTTAAAGATACATGATCGCTCTTTCCGATGACACGAGAACCAAGTTTATAGGTGAAATAGATTTTAAGTTACATTAAATTTGGTGAACAAACTGTCTGAAATCAACAGTCCGGAGCTATACATTTCTAGTTATGCATTTCTGTCAACATCTATGTTATTAGTACAGTTGACTGTATGGATCATTTTACCACTCAACAAACTTATTCCGAGCGGGGGCCCTAGGGTAGTGGTTAGCACCGCTGCCTTTCGCGCTAGAGTTCGGGGTTCGGTTCTCTGTCTCGGCGGTTTGAACGAAACAAAAATGTTTCTTCCCCATCCACGTGTGAAACTCAGTATTGTGGGGAGCCTCCGTGACCGAGAGGTAGCGTGATCGGCCTCAGACCGCCAGGGCTCAAATTTCGAATCCTGTGTCTGGAGGACAGTGTCACCTCATTCATCTCACCATCCTCAGAAGGTTCTCCTGGCCCAGTTTAGCCTATATGTGCACAAAGGTGGCCTAAAGCCCGATTCATTTCATTTCTTGTGCTATTTATTTCTTCCTCGATCAAACGTAAAGATGCGATACTGCTGGGAATCGTTGACCGCCATGAAATGAATTTTGAATGTTGTACATGGGTGCATCGCATTCATTGCACTATCCTTGGGACCTTGACCATCAGTCCAGGAGAATAAGTGACAAGACATTGTATTATATTTCCTGGGGAAATGCCAGACTAATTATAGTCATAAAAAAAACAAATAATTCATATGCATAATTATGTAACTACATATTGTGTACTAGGTGAATTTGCCATGTCAATCACTATTCTCCATGGTTCCCTTCTGGTCTGCTCTTTATTACTCTACTCGATTATTCGTATTCTGGTTATCACATTTCTGCTACTTTATACTTTTCACCTTCTTACCAAAGTTCTGTGAACCCCTCTGATTAGCGGTCATCTGTAATTCGACGCCCACGCGGTGACGGAATATCAAGCCATCTGACTAGGATTTTTGTAATGTTAACACAAAGATACTGTGATATGTAGCTCCAGCAGCAGCAACAGCAGCAAGAGCACCAGCAGCTGCAGCATCAGCAGCAGCAGCATCAGCAGCAGTAGCAGCAGCAGCAGAAGCAGGAGCAGTAACTGCAGCAGAATCAGAGACGACAACAGCAACAACAGCAGCAGCAGAAACAGCAACAACAACAACAACAGTTCTTGGCAATAGCAGCATTAGCAGCAGCAAAAGCAACAGCGTCAGAGAGAATACCGTCGACAACAGCGCCACTAAGGATCACTACCATAATGACAGCTATAATTGTTATTTTAGATGCCATGCGATGCCATGCCTGAATGGGAGTGAATGAGTTAAGGTGACGGACACTCTATATCAATCACACGACCAGAAGGGGGGCATGCTACTAATCATCATCTCACGTGGTGCACTATTTAAGTTACCTAGGTCGTTCACATCTGTCACAACTTTCACGCAGCTCCTCACAGACAGCCAGCCAAACATTTCAAAAGAACCTTAACTGACAGATATACTAACCAAGTCATTTCTAAGACTATAGGTTGTACTATTTTTTGTGACTTGGCTATGCATCTTTAGCATAAATTTCATATTGTTATTCGCGTATCCAGCATTGCCGACCAATTCGATTCCCGCGTTCTTCGAGCTGATCACTCCATCTTCAATTGCACACTATGAAGACTCGGTGAGTACTTTTGCTATCATTTAAACCTTACAACGCTGAAATATGTTTGTATAAACCATGGAGACCGAAGGGTTTTTTCAATTTGAAATCATTATAAATGGCTTAGTTATCTTTTTCTACGTCATTTGAATATCTATGTTAAGGGTCTAAGGCCATCATAATTTTTTTCAGGTATCCCACCACACATTTGAATAGAATTAATGCCATAAAGTAGTTTTCACAACTGTTATTGATAATGACGCATTGCCCTTACACATAACATTTATTCCACGAAATTAGAATAAATAAAAATAATTTTAAATAATTATATCAAATTCATCATTGAGTATCACTCAAGGTCATCAAGCTCATATAGCTCGGGATCATTTCAGAGAAATAAAACTTATTTTGCTTATTCTATTATATATTCTTATTTTGACCTTGGGATCAGGTCATGACACAATTTATTCATAGGTTATAGAAGTTATATTGTTAATACCTGATTGCAACCACACACAACATTCCACGCTTTCACTTTTAATAGGTTATAATAGTGCTCATGTGATCATCGGTGACCAATCAGAAATGAGATTTCTAACGCTCAACGAAGCATCGCCGTAGCACCGCCGATGCTTCGCAGAGCAGTTCGGGAACATCGGCGATGGATCGGTGATAGATCACCAAACCATCGGCGATATCATCACATCGAATATACATCGACGATGATAACACGAGCATGTTGAGAACATCGCTGATGTGTCGCTGATGTGTCTGGGACAATTTGAACCTTGGTGTACCTCGCCGAATGTTCGCCGACTACTCGGCGCTGTTCGGCGATATATAGCCGATGGTACTTGGCGTCGAAACATCAGGAGTAAATTTCAATGCATGCATTGAAATTGTTCTTGATGTCCCGGTGCCTAGGCGAAGCATGACGATAACTCGCGATATGTGCACAAAAGTGGCCTGAAGCCCGATTCATTTCATTTCATCAATAATGTTACCGTTTCGGGCCTGTGGATTCCAATTATTTTATGCACTGGAAGTTTGATTTTGTGATCGCATAAATTCCCGATGCAGTTCAAAGCAGGTATTTTTCTTCACTTTTCGCCGTAGAGTCAAAAGTGTTATATGGAAAATAGGACACAGGAAAATGTTATAGTGCCATGTATTGATAATATCATAGAATGTGAAAGTAATCATTATAATCAGAAGTTCTGCCCACTAAAATTAGAGTGGGTGATTTGAAGCTAGTTTCAGATTAGGCCTACTTGCCTGCAACCAAATACTGCTATTGCTGATATAGGCCTACCACCCCCTGCTTATCATTTATTGTATTGTTTGACATTACGTGCCTCGCGTGAGCAATGTATCAGCCCTTAAATCGACAAATCATTTAAATTTTCGCCCCTCGAAGTAGTGTCTCGCTACCGCGACCCAGACCTTTACGTAGGTTAAATTTGAAAAAGTTTGTTTGATTTCAGACCAAACATTTCCAAATCTTGGTGTTTAAGCACACATTTCCTTTCTCAATTACTGCGATTTTAACAGCTGATAAAACTAGAAACGACTGTAGTCGCGCTTTAACCCCTTAACCGCCAAATTATTAAATTGTAATTTTCACTCACTTGAAGTTGTGTCTCGCTGACGCGATCCACAACTGCAAGCGAGTGAAAATTA
Source organism: Flabesymbios commensalis (assembly GCA_964017125.1). Taxonomy (NCBI): domain Eukaryota; kingdom Metazoa; phylum Annelida; class Polychaeta; order Terebellida; family Flabelligeridae; genus Flabesymbios; species Flabesymbios commensalis. Next base: position 30,297,160 of record OZ024914.1, read on the forward strand.
TTCAATTTTGACAAAATCATGAAAATGGGTGTTAACTATTTGCAAATTTTGCTGACTGATGTCAGGTTTTATCTATAGCATTTTCAGAGCGTGGTATTTAATGTGCGAATAAAAAGACGAAAACCCGAATATAATCGGCACCGGCGGTTAAAGAGTTAGGTGTTAACATTGCGTTTTAATCACTGCGTGGCGCGTTGTAATAGAAGTGTGACAGGACTCCCAACTAGACAGTTCAGCTTTTAGTCACTGTAGTGTGTGGCGTGTTGCTATTGGGAAAGGTGTATTGGCAGTGATTATCGGGCTCGATATCCAATACTATTTTCCACTATAAATTTGTAACATCGACCCGGTACATTCCAACAAACGAGTATATGCTGGGTCCTCATATAGAATTAATCAGATTAAGCCTTTAACCCTTTAACCGCCAAATTATTCAATCTGAATTTTCACCCACTTGAAGTTGTGTCTTGCTGACGCGATCCACAACTTCAAGTAAGTGAAAATTATTCAGATTTGACAAAATGTAAGTCAACTGTTTTCAAATACTGCTGATTGTTGTTAAATTTTATCTTTAGCATGTTTAAAAGGTGATACTTAATGTGCTAATAAAAAATTAAAACCCGAATATATGCGGCACCGGCGGTTAAAGGGTCAAGCGCTAAACACAATTTGTTATCGTATTTAAGCCAATTTATCAATATATTAATTCACTGTTATTGGGAATGAAATGCACTTAGAGGGTCTTGAGAGGCTTCATGTGCGATATTTTCTATAAATAACAAAGATCGGCCGTGATGCACAGATGAATGTAAGTGGACTATTACCATTGACCTTACCTGCTAAATGAGATACATACAAATAGAAAATTAACTGATATTCCAGTTTGAACAGAAGATAAAGGGATATTTCTTATTTCAAATACGCATCACGATGACACGAACAGAATTGAAAGATGTGTTTTCTAAAATGAGCTTGACATCATCTGACTCCATTGGAAGTTTTCAGTCCCGACAGAGAAGGTGAGGTAGTGGCGGAATACGTTCTAGTTTTTGTCCTGGTTTCTGAGGACAACGACCGACCGCCGCACCCAATACAAAAGATTCACTTTGTAATACAATAACCCTTTGATTGTTTATCCCGCCTTCTGACGTCACGTCAGAAGGCGGGATACGCAATCAAAGAGTTAAATGTATTGATCTTAGGCCCATGAAATAGGTAGGTTGCGCCTATGAGCTCGAGACACAGAGAAGTTATAGGTCCAATAGAAGTTTATATATTCATTCATTCATTAATTCAATAATTCATTAATTTATTAATTCATTAATTCATTAATTCATTAATTAATTAATTCATTTATTCATTCATTCATTCATTCATTCATTCATTCATTCATTCATTCATTCATTCATTCATTCATCCATGTCCATATAGAAAAGGCAACACACAATGTAGGATGGAAATAGGCCATGACATGACTTTTATTAATAAATTTCAAAATATATATTATTTAAAAATGTGACAATGTTGAAATGTCAAATTGGCTGATATATGAACACGTATAGAGCTATCGCATATGTTTCAATGGAAAAGTGTCAAAATGATTCATGAGTAAAACAATAGTTATAAAGTATACAATTAAAGAAAAAATACAAATATTAAAAAGCTACAACGTCAAAATATATGAAAATGAGTAATGCTCACAATTAAACATTATTTAACAATGCTAATGACTGAATAAACTTAAACCTGACAACCATATGTAATTCATTCATTCATTCATTCATTCATTCATTCATTCATTCATTCATTCATTCATTCATTCATTCATTCATTCATTCATTCATTCATTCATTCATTCATTCATTCATTAATTCATTCATTCATTCATTCATTCATTCATTCATTCATTCAATTATTCATTCATTCATTCATTCATTCATTCATTCATTCATTCATTCATTCATTCACTCATTCATTCATTCATTCATTCATTCATTCATTCATTCATTTATTCATTCATTCATTCATTCATTCATTCATTCATTCATTTATTCATTCATTCAAACGAAGAGGAAAAATTCAACCATTTTTTACCTTTCTCTCGCTAAAATTTGATAGAGTGTTAACCTTTTACCCTCTAGTTTATCCTTTATAACATTTTCACCCTCTCGAAGTTCTGTCTCGCTACCGCGACCCACAACTTCAAGAGGGTGAAAATTAATCATGATTTGTTTAAAGGGATCCCTTGGGATGAGACATTTTCAATCTTGTCAATTTTGAAAAAATAATTTATATGAAGCTATATAGCCTACTGATCTTAACTAAAAATACAAAAAAGTCAAAAAACAATTTTAAAGCACCGAAAAAGAGTGAAATAGTTATATCTCAGATCGTATATTGCCATGTAAACAAAACAAGTCAGCAATATACAGCACTTTACACCATATATTCCCACGTCTTGGACGATCAGATTAAAGCAATTGCCGCTAATTGGTGTCTTATAGTCAGGACAGGGGGGACACACCTGCAACACTGATTGTCTGCCCAACGCTGGGCCGACGACATCACCATGTGGCCCAATGCTGTAGGAACATTCAACCGTCCTTTAGCAAATGTTTAGGTATACAAAATGTTTGTTTGGGTTTTAAGCGGATTCATTGAAATGTTGATAAAATATATTTTTTAAAATCTAAAAACTCTGAAAAAAATAAAATCATGATCAGGGGGATACACTACTTCATTACAAAGCTAAAAACGAAAATTGATGTTATTCCAAGGAGCAGCTTTAATTTGAAAATAAACATTTACAAATCTTCATGTTGAAACACTCACTTCATTCCCGTATAATATCAACATGGCGAAAGCTTTAACTGAGAGTCAACCGGCCGAAAAGTGACATTAACCCCCTAGATCTCTGATCCAGCAGACACAAAACATTTGTATAATAGTTGTACAATGTCGGCCCAACGTCTTCGACGTTGGCCCAACATTGTACAACTGTTATACAAATGTTTTTTTGTTTACTGGGGATATCGACTACAGTAGCCATTCTGTGTTTTTACCCTAATAATGATAATCATGATGCTCAGTGATTAACTTAGTCTTACCATAGAAGATTTAGAAAAGACTTCCACCTCTATGGTCTTACATTACTCCTACCGAAAATATCTGGTATGTGGCGGTGTCGTTTTAATGTTGGGCCAGCGTCGCAGACGTTGGCTCAACATTAAAATAACACTGATCCAAATAAAAATCTTAACATTAAGATTATCTCAACTTTCTCTATAATATCATTTTTATTGGAACAGTTGACCCTTACAGGTTTCTTAAAGCGCGATAGATTATAAGATTGATTCTATCGCGGCCCACAACTTAAAGGGAGGGGGGGGGGGATAATAATACATATGCAGATTTTGTATTCGAAATGCCAATCTGACAAATTTAATGCACAATTGTTCTTTTTGTCAACGGTTAGCCGTGCTTATTAAACTGTAAATGAGCAAAAGTTACCCACGAAAACGCAAAATTATATATGGGTAATTTTCACTTATATTGAAGTTGTGCCTCGCTACCGTGACTTACAATTTCAAGTGAGTAAAAATTACCCATTATATTAGATCAACAAAAGAAAATATTTAGACACTTATTTCGTGCTAATAACTGTGATTCGATCAGCAAATAAAACAAATTGGAACCGACTATAACAACTACTTATCCTAATAAGGGTTAAGATAAGTTTTCTTAACTTTTTCTTATGTAAGACAGGAAAAGTTGAGTTAAGATCAAGATTTTTAGTTGGATGGACTTTGATATCATAAAATAGGAATTTTTCCGCTGATTTACCATGTCTACATATTAAAAAGCTGGGTGTGAATCGCATGGCGACCAGATGGCGTGTTCTGCCGTGCAAAGACAGTATCTAGTCACTTGTAAAGTAAGCAGATACTGGCTTTTATCTTTGCAGAACAGAGCCGCTGCCTGGCCTGGCCCGCGTGGGAGACAATGACCCGGCAGGTGTCGCTGACCTGTAGCCAGGCTATTTTTGTTCTCTGGGATTCGTTTGCGATCGATCCAGTTATGCGAGGAAAGCCACATTTCCTCTAATTTGTTAAGTGCTGACTTGATGGTGGTGCCACGGGTCACAACTTTCTTTGTGGGTGTGCCTATGCTGAAAATAAAACAACATAAATGATTCAACAGCGAGGAGTAATGAAATCTCAAGAGTTACGACTCATGTTTTTTTTACTATTAAGATTGTTATTTGTTTCCTATTTATGGTCTGTACGGTTTCGGTAAGAGACATAGGCCCTCTATCTTATATTAAACAATCCACACGGGCTATTAAAAAGTATAAGGTCGGTTTACATTTAAGGGTCTTGTCAAGCTATAAAATATTCCAAAATCCGAGAAAAATTCGGATTGGCCATACCACAAACCCTACCCAATTTTTTTAAACATGTACACCCACCCACCCACTTCCGATTTTTTCTCGGATTTTTGGATTTTTTAACCTGACAAGACCCCTTAGTAATGTGGCACATAGGCCTACTAATGAACCATTCACAAGCTGCCATGACGTCATTTGCAAACAGAGACGCAAATCTCCCTTCTGCCAGTAAACACGCACATTAAACCACTGTCAGTTTAACGTTGGTCCAGCGTCTACGACACTGGCCCAATCTTAAACCAACATTGATTCAATGTATCTTGTTCACTCAGCGACTAACACTTTCCGTTTCCTGTGGCCCTACAAACATGCATTACGGCCAATTTTCGGCCGCACAACAATAGAATCGTAACAATAGTAAACTCGACACTGCTTAGATATGCTGCCCTAATTGGCTATTTATACTCATTTCACACAGAGCATACATCCATGCAGGAGATATAGGACTCACACTTCAATAAATATATCTTCAAGAATACTGTCAATCACGGATCGATGGTATCCTAGCTCACCTAATTAATCGCGGCAGATCATAAAAGAGAGCGAGATTTATCTGAAACTTTGATAGAGTTTGGTGCTTAACCTGCACCCAGTAAGCACAAAACATTTGTATAACATTTATACAATGTTGAACCAACGACGAGGATGTTTGGCCGACGTTGTACGGATGCTATACAAATGTTTTGTGTTTGCTGGGCAGTTGTGTTTCTACAGATGTCGAGTTGAGTGACACATAATACATTTTAAAATGTAATTTTATTGCTTCCATGGGAAAGTAAATTGTAATTTTTCAAAAGCTATACAAACAGACAGTACTACTACAGATCGTCGATCTGCATGCACTGAAGATAATTCTTTTAACAAAGCATTCATATTTTAATAGAATTGTCCAATTTTGAAATGCTTTACCTGAAGCCATTTGTGTTTCCAGAAATAAACATAAATGAGTGCGGTAACAAATAGGCTAGCTGAGTGGTATGGTGTCTCTGGAATGGCTTTGGCTTGGTTTAAATCCTATCTTTGTGGCAGGCATCAAAGAATTAAAAATGACAAATCTTTTTCTGGCTCTAGTTTGCTTGAGCATGGAGTGCCGCAGGGGTCTGTACTTGGCCCTCTGCTTTTCAGTTTGTACACCGCTCCTCTAAGCACCATTATTTCAAGTTATTGATTGAGTCATCACTTATACGCCGATGATACACAAATTTACATCTCCTTAACAGGTGACACAGCTACTGAGTCATTAAAAATGCTTCAGAGCTGTATTACCGGGGTATCTGCTCGGATGGCTCATTCCAAACTAAAACTCAATCCTAGCAAGACTGAGTTTCTTCTCATTGGCTCGAAATCGCAGAGGGAGAAGTTTATTAACCTTTTCCCCCTTGCGGTGTTGGACAATGAGATGAATCCAGCAGATTCCGCAAGGAATTTGGGCGTCTTTTTTGACAGTGGTTTGAATTTTCGTCAGCACATTTCGCAGGTGTCCAGTTCCTGTTTTTATCACATTAGAGATCTTAAACGCATCAGAAAAAGTCTACCTCTAGCTTTAGCAAAACAAATTGCAGTGGCACTGGTGACAAGCAAACTGGACTACTGTAACTCCTTATTACACCAAATTCCAGCTAAAGATCTACAGAAATCACAGCGTGTTCAGAACTGTTTAGCAAGGGTTGTGACAAAGGCTCCTCGTTTCAGTCGCTCTATTCCTCTACTAAAATCATTACATTGGCTTCCAATCAATTTTAGAATACAATTCAAAATATGCACTTTTGTATTTCGTTGTCTCGATGATGGTCAGCCATCTTATTTATCTAGCCTTCTTTTTTCTGCAGACTCCGTGAAACATCTGCGATCAAACAACACAAATAAGCTCAAAGTACCACGTATCAGAACTAAGTTCGCCGAGGAGTTAGGCGCTAGAGAAGTTTTCATTTCATTTCATTTTTTATTTTGACAAACTTACGACAGGGGGGGGGGGGGGCGCAATGTCATGACAATGTCAAGGCGCCACCTCTGCCATGTCTGCCATCTCTCGTTTGGATCTATAGTTTTTGACTATGCAATGGTATCCCCCGTGCGGTAACATGCATAATTTGATCCATAATAATTATCTTGAAAATGTTCGACAATGGAAATGTCGCCTGTGGACCTTATCCACCAAGTCATTTAGATGGTATTATTTTGTGTAGTATAGACTCTATTACCATTGTATCATCGTTGAAAACATAAGTGCCACTATAGTTTAGTATTAAATTACTCTGAGCGATTGGTACAATTTTACATATTTACATGCCGTCAAATTGTTTGTGTTGTTTAATTGAATGATATTATTCAAAAAAATTCCTTTCTCCAAAAAAGTTTGGCCATTATGTGACCTTGAAAACGTCACAAGTGCAGAATGGTCGCCACTTCGTTAAAGTAGACACTACTGTAGCAAAGAAAACTGACATTTTGATTGATAATAGTGTAAATTGTAAAGTAATGATAGCTAACATTTGTAGCCGCCCCCACGCCACGCTATGATGTTTTCGAGTGTTTTCACCCGTCATTATTCAGAATTTTTTATCAGAATACTAAACTTGGTGATTGCTGTCTGAAATGTGGGGTCGCAAAATCAATAATGTTTCAAATAGGTTACGGATCATAAAGGAAATGTCAGTGTGACTTCTGGGTAACACTTCCAATCATTACATGCACGTGTTTTCAAAAATGGAGATGTGTTATTACCGTCTGAAGATGCAAGAAAGGTGAGCAGAGCACACAATCATATTGTCCCCACCTCAACCATAAAAGTGCTGAATATTTATAAACCATGGAGACTAAAGGTTTTTTCAATTTGAAATCATTATAAAATGTCTTAGTTATTTTTTTCCGTTTCATTTGAATACCGATGTTATGTTTCTACGGCCATTATAAATATTTTTACTCTTACAATGCGGGGATCGACTTTAGACGTCAGAATCTGAAGTCTACAGACGTCAGATTCTGACGTCCAAGGTCTACACGTCCCTTAGCAAAATTGATAGCAATATGGTTCTCACTTAACAATTGTTCAGCAAGCCTGCAGAAATATAGTGTGTTAAGAATTTATGTCAGGTTAAACCACGATACTACTGAAATCATAATTTTTAACTTCCTCCCGACAAGTAAATATAGTTTAGGTAAGCCACCTCACTAGTAAAAGGGTATCAAAAAGAAAAATAAAATAAAATAAAATTGATTGAAAGTCATAGCACCTTTTCTAATGATGCTATTTCTGTCACGAAGTATGGTGACCAAGCCCGGCCGGAAATAGAATAAAACATGTGACAAATATATGTGACGTTTTAAAAAATCTCGTGAATCATATCCTCATGTCCGTTTAATCATACCAAGCACTTAAGTGTGCTTTGGAAGCTGTTTTTATAACATGATCCCGAGTACTGAGTGTTTACAGTCAATTATTATTCCAAGGTCAAGCGTTTTATCAGAATGATATAAAAATTTCATGCGATATTGTTGGCTGGGTACACGTGACTTTCGACTAATGAATTTAACTTTAGATTTTATAGAAATTTTACAGGAATTATATTTTCATTTGTGACTCCATGATAGCCAAGAATTAACTTATTTCTGAGAAACATTAATCTCTGCTGCATTTGATTTACCATTTAGCATTATCCGCCTATACTGGAGTCTCATAATATGCATGTATTAAATAAGCTATTGTTGTAAAGTGGCAAAAATAGCATAATTTCTAGCCTTGATGTACACATGAAAACTACCATCCTATCAACTCAAACCTTGGTTACTTTTGGTGTTGAGATAAATCCGTTGTTAAGCGTCTTTCGGGATTCTGCTCCTTGATTAAAAGTTTCCTGGGGTATTTAAGATTTAACACCTGGTTGGAACCTGGGACGCCGCAATCACTGGCGTGCTATCCAGCACAAGAGGGATTCTATAGAAGCGTACGTATCACGTCACGACGGCTTAATATCTGAACATATCCTATTCTGCTCTGCAAAGCCAAGAGGCAGTATCTGCTTATTTGTAAAGTGAGCAGATACTGCCTCTTGGCTTTGCATATTCATATATTTGGACATCTCGCAATGGATACTCTTCCCAGAGGTTAGTTAGCACAGTCTTAGCCTCGTTTCATGAATACGGCCTGTTATTAGCTACTATGCTTATCTTGAGATCAAAGAAATTGACTGCCTACTTGACAAACCAAGAAATATAATAGTTTTTTTGGAACCCTGTTATCAAAACAACGACAGAGTTCTCATACTCAAAAATGTCTAATAATTTACCGCTTCTTAGGTCTCGAACCCCGAAATTTGATACATTTAAAAATATGGTGACACATGGTTCTTACGCGCTGGCCCAACATTAATCATGTTAATACAGTATTGGATCAACGTATCGTATTTGCCGGGAGTGGACTATATACTTGCTGTAGCGCGTCACTTGGACTACATCCCAATAAACACAAAACATTTGTATATCATTTGGACAATGCTGGACCAAGACGTCGAAGACTTCGTCGTCGTAGGCGTACAAATGTTATGCAAATGTTTTGTGTTTGCTGGGACACTGCTAAATGCTGGTGAAGATTACGACAATGGAGTGGACCTCCGTGCATACGAACAGGGTTCAATTCCCGCCTGTTGCAGATAGGCTCTCAGATAAATATAATTTGTTCGCCCCTTCAAAGCTGCAAGATATTACGGCGCTAGATTTGCTTATCGTTGTCAGTTGTCGCCCAGCTTTGATGTTGAGCATTTCCGGAAGGCATATGTATCACCCTAAGGTGCTCAGGTTTGAATAAACACTTGTAGTCCATAAACAAATGGCAATGTGAATTCTCGAAACGAACGTAGGCCCTGTATTTAGCGTAGCATTAACAGCAGAGGCGCAGTCAGATTTTTTCACCTGTACCATCGGCGTACGACAGGGAGAAAATCTTCCTCCACTTCTGTTCTCCATATATCTCCACGACCTAAAGTCGTTCATATCGCGTAAATGCAACTGATTAAAAAGACATAGACAAATTGCAAAAAGAGCATCTTTATGAAGAAATTGTAACATAATTTAAACTTTATATACTTTTGTACTCCTTCAAGTTTCAAAGTAACAAAATGTTTCTTCCACGCTCACTCTTCCACGCTCACTCGCGGGGGCCCTAGGGTAGTGGTTAGCACCGCTGCCTTTCGCGCTAGAGTTCGGGGTTCGGTTCTCGGTCTCGGATGTTTGAACGAAGCAAAAATGTTTTTTCCCCATCCACGTGTGAAACTCGTGACCGAGAGGTAGCGTGCTCGGCCTCAGACCGCCAGGGCTCAAATTTCTAATCATGTGTCTGGAGGGAAGTGCCATCCCATTCATCTCACGATCCTCAAGAGGTTCTTCTGGCCCAGTTTGGCCCATAGGTGGCATAAAAACTCATTAATTTTATTTCATTTTATCTCATTATTAAAACATCGTTTGGCTTTGAAAATTATCTAAATGAATTACCAGACCTACTGAGGAAATATTTCACAAAGTTTAGATGTCGAAATAATCGCCTACCCATAGAGCTCGGTGTTCGTTCAAAAGTCCTTCGTGATATGCGGTCATGCACATTTTGTGAGACAAACATAGGTGAGAAACTGTTGTCCTAATTTGAAAGAAAAACGCAAAAACTTTATTAATTCAAAATATTAAATAAGCCACACAACTTTTTACCTACAATACTTTTTTAAATAGACTAATAGTGGAGCAGCAGAGCAGGTCAATTTTTTCGGGGTACCCATCCGCAAAAAGTAACATTATGTGTTATATACCAAATGGAAGCTTAGCATCTCTGGATTCAGAAAAGTGATGGTGCTAAGGCCGCAGCCTAGAGAGATTTTTGTAATCTGACCTTGAAGTAGGGTACTGTGTATTCCGAAAAATGCATTATTTGCGATATTCTAGCATAAAAAAACCTAAGCAATCTGTCACAACTCCTTATGTAACATATATTTCACATAAAATCACAAAGCTAATGACACACAATTATGTTATCATTTCAGCCTCATTGTTTTATTTTTTAATTTATTTTCTATTTGTTCCTAAATATAGATTAATCTTTGAAAACCACATGGTTTTTGAAAAAAGAAATGTGAATGTTTTCAAAGCCGTGCCTTCTTTATTAGTGGCCGGCAGTTTATAAGTTACCAGTTGCTGGTGTTGTACCAAGAAATCGATATATTAGCTAGCATAGAAAACCTCAAAACAAAAAAATTGTATATTTGTATGCCGTTTCTACCATATTTCAAGCGACTGAGGGCCGACACGTGTAGTCTAGTGGGATTACATGTAAGTATATTTGCGAGGGTGCCCGTGCACGCACGGAAATATACTTCTATTCGGTGTATTGAGCTTGTAGAAACCCCGTAGAAAATGGTTAGATATGTTAACCAGCTGCAAGCTGGAAATAGGTCCCATGTGTCATTTCTATGCAAATTTATACCGCCATTAAATATATATTTAATTAGAGCTTGGTCAATATCACAGATAAAGATATAATAATGGTGTCTACATCCATATTTTGAGGGTCAAAGAAGACAACAAAACTGTTTTTAGAGTGATCTGATGTGTTTCAGAAAATTTAGTATGCAAATTAGCGCCGCCATTACCGAAAAATATATATCTATTTATGGCTTGGTCAATATACCAGATCACGCAACAAAAATGGTATGTACACCCATGTTTTCAGGGTTAATAAAGACAATAAAACCATGCTCGGAGTGATCGGATGTGTTGCAGTAAAAATAGTATGCAAATTAGTGCCGTCATTACTGAAAAATTGATTTCACTTGTAAGGTCGCTCAATACGCCTATCGTTGATAACTGAACATTTAAATGATTCTGTGAGCTAGTGACCACAATTAAAATATTATAAGATTGATCTAATACATTTGAAAAACACTAGCAGCGTTTCCAGCATATTGGAAAATGATCAGAACCATTTTTTGTTAAATTACTGTACAATTAGATCAGAAGATAATATGGCATAGGCTTATCATAGTTTTGTGGTTTAGCCTCAGACCAGCCTTGAACTAGCCTAAACATGCATGATATGGATGGATATGCTTATTTCTAAAAAAAGAAGGGTAGATTAAGACTAGTACACTTTGAAGGTTATCTCATCCACTACAAAAGTGATCTTGGCCACCACAGAACTGACCACAGCCACTTTAAAAGTTGTCCCATCCACTACAAAACTGATCTTGGCCACTGACGAAGTGATTACAACAACTTTAAAAGTTGTCTCAGCCACTACAAAAGTGATCTTGAACATAGAAGAAGTTTTCATAACCACACTAAAAGTTATCTCAGCAGTTACGAAAGTGATCTTGGCCACAAACAATCTGATGTCAACAACTGAAAAAGTGATTTCAGTCACTACAAAAGTGATCCTGACCACTGAATAATTGATAATAACCACTTTGAAAGTCATCTTATCTACTGAAGAAGAAGTGATTACAACCACTTTAAAAGTTACCTCAGTCGGCACAAAAGTAATATTTGACACTAGCAGACTGATGTCAGCCACTTAAGAAGCAATCTCAGTCACTACAAAAGTGCTCTTGGACACTGAAGAATTAATAACATTCACTCTAAAAAGTATCTAAACCACTACAAAAGTGATCTTGGCCACAGAAGAATTGATAACATCCTCTTTAAAAATGATTTGAGTCACTACAAAGGTGATCTTGGCCACTAACAAACAGTTATCAGCCAACGAAAAAAATATTTAAGCCACTGCAAAAGTGAACTAGGCCACTGAAGAAGTGATCACAGTCACATTAAAAAGTAACTAAACCATTACAAAAGTGATCTTAGCCACTAAATAAGTGATAACAGACACTTTAAACGTTATCTCAGCCGCTACGAAAGTGATCTTGGCCACAAACAATCTGATGTCAACCACTGAAAAAGTGATCTCAGTCACTACAAAAGTGATCTTGACCACTGAATAATTGATAATAACCACTTTGAAAGTAATCTCATCCACTGCAAACGTGATCTTGGTCACAGAAGAAGTGATTACAACCACTTTAAAAGTTACCTCATCGGTACAAAAGTAATCTTTGACACTAGCAGACTGATGTCAGCCACTTAAGAAGCGATCTCAGTCACTACAAAAGTTTATTTGGACACTGAAGAATTAATAACATTCACCCTAAAAAGTATCTAAACCACTACAAAAGTGATCTTGGCCACAGAAGAATTGATAACATCCTCTTTAAAAATTATCTGAGTCACTACAAAGGTGATCTTGGCCACTAACAAACAGTTATCAGCCACCGAAACAAATATTCAAGCCACTGCAAAAGTGAACTAGGCCACTGAAGAAGTGATCACAGTCACATTAAAAAGTAATTAAACCATTACAAAAGTTATCTTAGCCACTAAATAAGTGAGAACAGCCACTTTAAACGTTATCTCAGCCGCTACAAAAGTTATCTTTGCCACTAACAAACTGATTTCAACCACTGAAAACGTGATTTCAGTCACTACAAAAGTGATCTTGACACGGAAGATGTGATCAAAACCACTTTGAAAATGATCTCGTCTACTACAAAAGTGATCTTGGTCACTGACAAAGTGATCAAAGCCACATTAAAAATCATCTCAGCCACCATAAAGGTGATCACAGCCGCCAACAAACTGGTCTTGTTCACTGAAGAAGTGATCACAGCTACTTTAAAAGTGATCTCTGCCACTACAAAGATGATCTTGGCCACTGAAGAAACGGTACAACCAATTTAAAAGTTATCTCAGCCACTACAAAGGTGATCTTGGCCACTAACCAACTGGTGTCAGCCACTGAAAAATTTATCTAAGCCACTATAAAGTGATTTTGGACACTAACGAATTGATCACAGCCACTTTAAAAGTTATCTCAGCCACTACAAAAGTGATGTTGTTCACTGAAGAAGTGATTACAACCACTTTAAAAGTGATCACAGCTACTACAATAGTGATCTTAGTCACTGAAGAGGTGATCACAACCACTTTAAAGGTTGTCTTAACCGCTACAAAAGTGATCATGACTACAAAAGTAGTCATCAAAAGTTATCACAGCCAGTACAAAATTGATCTCTGTCACTGACGATGTCATCACAGCCACTTAAAAGTTACTTTTGCCGGTACAAATGTGATCTGGCCACTGGTGAAGTGCTCACAGACACTTTTAACATTATCTCAGCCCGTACAGATAATTTTCGTCACTGAAAAAGTGATTACAGCAACATTAAAAGTTATCTGAGCCACCACAAAGATTATCTCGGCCACAAACAAACTGATATTGTCCACCGTAGAAGTGATCACAACAACTTTAAAAATTATCTCAGCCACTACAAAAGTGATCTTGGCCACGGAAGAAATGGTGACATCCAATTTAAAAGTTATTTCACCGCTACAAAAGTGATGTTGGCCACTAAAGAAGTCATCATAGCCACTTTAAAAGTTATCTCAGCCACCACAAAGGTTATCTTGGGCACTGATTAAGTGAGCAGAGGCACTTGAAAAGTTATCTCAGCCAATACAAAATTTATCTTGGCCACAAAAGAAGTGATCACAGCCACTTTAAAAGCTATCCCCGCCACCACAAAAGCGATCTTGGACATAAACAAACTAATCTTGTCCACAGAAGTAATCACAGCCACTTTAAAAGTTATCTCAGCCACTACAAAATGATCTTGACCACTGGAGAAGTGATCACAGCCACTTTAAAAGTGATCTCAGGCACTACCAAAGTGATATTGGCCACTGAAGAAGACAATAGACAATGCAATAACCAATCAGCTATTACAATGTAAATCGCTCGCCTAGTAAACACAAGACATTTGTATAAATGTCATACAAATGTTCTGTGATTATTGGGTGTTTTTTTATGGATGCAATCTAAAAACTACTTTAAAAACATATAATATTTAAAAACGTAGGCAGGCAGATAGTTGACGGAGCGCGGACAGGCGAAATGAATCAATTTGCAGTAAATTCGATGAAACATATTTCGTCGCCAACAACCAATAAATGTGTTGTTGGCGATGAAATATATGTTAATCCATTTAAAAAGCTATCTCAGCCACTAGAAAGGTGATCTTGGTCACTGAAGAAGTTTTCACATCCTCTTGAAAAATTATCTCAGTGAGCAATATCATTTTTGTTGTGACCGAAGAAGAGTGAGATGATGAGCAACAACACTGGTAATTTATTCACTGCTATCACATTTTTGTGGAGTAAATTTCATCGAGATTACTCATTGAGGTGGACAGTTTATTACTCAGGAACATAATCATGTTTCTGTTTAATTTAGTTTAAATACAAAGAAATTGATTTGTCTTTTGTTTAGTATCTAAATTGACATATGTAAAAAACACTTTATTGTGATATATAATAAAATGTGTTTTATATTTAAAAATAACTAATTATGACTGTGCATACCGTATCCCAGCGTATAAACGTGCATGCACTTCTTATAAGTGAAAATCGTTTATTTTGGGGATGTTTTGAAATGATTTTATATTCGAATATAAATGCATGCACTTTTTTCGAAAACTAAATGCACTTCCATTTTCAGTGGCTTTGTCGCTCACTATGATACCTTAAACAGCTCTGTCATCAGCTTGTGTCTTTAAAGAGCCGGGTTTGTGATAATTCACATTCGAAATTGTAGAATGTAAGATTTGCCGTTCATACATTATTATGATGCATCTCATGTTGAATTATTCCCATTATAATCATGTAGATAACCATTTAAAAAAAACTTGTTAAATTGATTTCGAAACCACCAATAAAAGATAATAGATCTATTGACAATGCGGAAAAACTGTGACAGCTTCGAATTCTCGCATGACAAATTAAATGATATAAATTTATATTGGTTCTTATGTAATGCATAAAATTATGCCGCGTTAAATAATCATATGGTACAGATATAGTAATGTATTAATTAGGCTATACCATTATTGGTGCAAAATAAAAGTTTATATGTTTTAATTTATTTAATAAATGTTGCGATAGTTTTGCCAAGAACATTTCATATTTGAATATAAGTGCATGTCGTGTCTTTTGAAATATTTGTGTGTTCGAATACGAGTACATGCACTAAGCCTTGTTTTCGAAAACTACGTGCATCTTCAAATATAAGTACATACACGTTTATTCTAATGCCAACTATAAAATATTATTGCGAATACATTCCGGTAAACACGATGCTGGACCATCGTCTGCTACGCTGTGCCAATATTAAACCAGTATTTAATATGTGTTTCTTGTTTCCAGGATCGATACATTGAAAAAAAATATCTGATTACTAATCCAACCCGTTTAATGTTGGACCACCGTCTATAGCGCTGGCCCACCATTGAACAGATGTTTCGTGTTTACCGGGATATACATAATCAAAGGCTGGCTATACATTATTGGTTATAGAGAGCATTCAGTAGACACTGGAGGCAAATACATCTCTTTACTGACGTATCAGTCATTTTGACATGTCAAATTTTGATCACTTTTATGTCCGACGGTAGTGTACTTCAAGGTCAGATTACAAAAACCCCTCTAAGCTGCGAACTTAGCACCATCACTTTTTTCACTCCAGAGATACTAAGCTTTAATTTGGTATATAACACATAATGTTACTTTTTGTGGCTGGGTAACTCCTTAAATACTGCAGCTAGAGACCGCCTGCTGCTGCACTATAAGGGTGAAAACCTTGAAAAGTTGTAAAATTAATAATATGTAAATTTTAATATTGCAAAATGTGAATATTGGATATACTATGCTATGTGCCTTCTTGTCAACTCTGTCTGGCCTTCTACTAAAGAAGACCAGCAGAATAAACTACTTGTTACTTGTTGTATGCTCTCCAGGTAGTTGAAATGACACACGAATAAACAGGTCAGTGACCAGTAGGTAAAATGTTGATCATGGTGATACCATACTATAAACCTCTGGTCTGGTCAATATTAGCCTACTTTTAAATTCAGCGAAAGGTGAAGGAGCAATAACACAAAACGATAATGTACTGTGAGGTGATCCTATTCACCAGATGGCCCTTCGCTAACTCATTGTGTTCATTCAAAATAATTCTTCATCTTCAGCTCTTCTATGCAGTGCAATGCAATGCAATGCAATGCAATGTAATGCAATGCAATGCAATGCAATGCAATGCAATGCAATGCAATGCAATACAATGCGATGCAATGTAATGCAATGCAATGCAATGTCATGCGATGCAACGCGGTACAATGCAATGTATGCAATACAATGTACTGCAATGCAATGCAATGCAGTGCAATATACTGCAATGCAATGCAATGCAATGCAATGCAATGCAATGCAATGCAATGCAAAGCAATACGATGCGATGCAATCAAATGCAATGCAATACACTGCAAAGTTTTGCAATGCAATCAAATTCAATGTAATACAATATATTGCAATGCAATTCAAGGCAATGCAATCAAATGCAATGCAATGCAATACAATGCAATGCAATGCAATGTAATGCAATACAATGCAATGTATATAATCGTTTCTTGTCATTTCAGGCGGGGTATTTGGATGCACGTACTGACATGGTTAGTGGTGATCTGTGTTACTAATGCCATCTGGCGAGTGAAGAGAGACACACGGATCAGTGCATTACATGCCAGACTCAGATCCAGACAATTCACTGGTAAGTTATCTTCTGGACCATAGAATCCAATAATAGTAACAGTCAAATGTTGGCATTGGTCTGAAAATTTTTATCGTATCACAATACCCGGCAAACACAAAACGTTTGTATAACATTTATACAATGTAGGGCCAACGTTAAAGACGTTGAGCCGACATTATATAGATGCTATACAAATATTTTGTGTTTGCTGGGAATTGGCAGCCAAGATACTGTTAGGATGATTTATGTCCTTCCTAAACGTATGTGTTTTTTATTCAGGCCATATGATTATAAATAAGATATGATATAGACCATTTATGCAAGTTAATGCACCGCACGAAGCTTTCATAAAGACTATTTACATGATAATTAATCGAATGTGCTTGAACCAATCGATTATATCGCCCACACGAAACATCATTCGTAACGGTTAGATCCCGTTGCTGCAAATATTATAACTTGA
Source organism: Flabesymbios commensalis (assembly GCA_964017125.1). Taxonomy (NCBI): domain Eukaryota; kingdom Metazoa; phylum Annelida; class Polychaeta; order Terebellida; family Flabelligeridae; genus Flabesymbios; species Flabesymbios commensalis. Next base: position 30,314,743 of record OZ024914.1, read on the forward strand.
ATGCGTTAAAGTCGAAATACAATCTGTTTATCTTGAGGTTGTATGGAGTAGACTAGACGTAAGTGTCATATATTATAAATATTAGGATGTTTTATTATATAAACATGAGTAATATATAACTAAATAATAATTATTGTATATATATATAAATAATTACAAGTACAAATATAAATGAGTATGATCATAATAATGACAATTAGTATGATTGTTATGATTAAGGACAATCATACTAATTGTCATTATTATGATCATAACTCCTGATATATATTTTTCTAATATTTAATGTTTGGTTATTGCAGAATGCGCTTGCCCCACGATCTGCCTCACAAGGTTTACACAGTGTCTTCGACAAGGACGATGTGCGCTCTGCAAGACGCCACATGCGGGGAAAAGAGCACATGCGCAGTATTACCCTTCATCTGGTGAACAGCAACTTGAGCGACAATGGCACAGTAAATTTATTGTAAGTGCTACTAACCCTTGTAGCTCTAGGCCCGTATATAGAACTACGTTTTCAACCAATTTTCATACCCAATATAATGCCACTGAAATTGATAAAATATTTGGCGGTAGATGCTTATTTTAAATAATTAAATTTGGGAGTCTATTTTTTACAAATTTATAGAAATATTTTTCGTCATTTGGAGCTTAAAATTGCGTCAGCAATTCCAACTTCAAATGACGAAAAATGGAAACAAATAATTCAACAGCTAAAGGGTTAATCTTTAAAGGGTTGTTTGTGTCCACAGCAGATTTCAGCATAATTCAAATAGGTAAAAAATTCATTTCTATAATTTATCGCTGGGTTGATAGTTCACCGTTCAGCAGCGGGATACTGTAAAAAATTAGCATATATTTTTCTCGAATTATGGAAGCCACGAGAGCACGACAGTTTTTTTTGCGACAAAGGGATTACGGGTTCGTCCCCCGGTCTGTCATTCAGGTTTCCACTCGTAAAAATTTAGTATGGTCAGAAGCCTCCGTGACCTTAGGGTAGCGTGCTCGACCTCAGACAGCCAGGGCTTGAATTTGAAATTTGTGTGTGGATGGCAGTGTCATCTCATTCATCTCACCATCCTCAGGAGGATCACCAGGCTCAGTTTAGTCAATAATATTATGGCAACAAAAGTCGCCTAAAGCATTCATTCATTTTTTTATTGGCGACAAAAAAATCGGCGAAATTTATCGACAAAACGTGAAAAGGTCAGCTTCATCAATTGATTGCGTTTTAGTGGACAGGTTAAAGACATGCCCACTGCATTTTGTAGTAGAATTATGCCAATTGGCATGAATGCTACTTGGACCAAGTGGAAAATATTAAGCAGCGGACGTTTTTGATTTCTGCTTTTATTTCGCCCTAATTCAAGGTCAAAGTCAATTTTCAAGGTCAAATATATTTTTTTAACAAATAAAGCTACGAACAAGTGTAGTACCTCTATTTTATGGGATTTTGACTGGAAAATTTATTTCTGGTATTATTTTAATGATTCAAGGTCATCTTCAAGGTCAAAAGGTCAATTTCAAGGTCAAATTTTTAAAAATCTCATTTTCAACAACACAATCAGGAACAAAATGTAATAACTCCTTTTGGTGTGATTTTGTCTACAGAATCTATTTATGATATTATTATGGTGATTCAAGGTCATCTTCAAGGTCAAAAGGTCAATTCCAAGGTCAAAACTGCAAAAATATGTTTTTTAAAAAATACAAATAGCAGCAAGTGTAATACCTCTTTTTGATGTGTTTTTTGACTGAAGAATCAACTTCTGGCACTATTTTGATGATTAGACGACATTTCAAGGTCAAAACGTAAATTTGAAGGTCAAGTAAGCGAATATATGGTTTTCAAGGTCAAATATGGTTTTTGTAACTAATACAGCTAGGAAAAAGTGGTTTACCTCTTTTTCGTATATTTTTGACTGAGAAATCCATTTCTGATAATATTTTCATGATTCAAGGTCATCTTGAAGATCAAAACGTCAATTTCAAGGTCAAAATGCAAAAATATAATTTGAAAACAAACAGATAACAGCAGGAGCAATACCTCTTTTTCGTTTGATTTTCACTGTATAATCCATTCTGATATTATTTTTGTAATTTAAGGTCATCCGTAATGTCAATTCCAAAAATACAAAAATAATAGTATGACTTTGACATCTACCATATGCCTACTACAAGAACGAAACATGTATGTATGCATGTCATGTTTATGCAGACTACTTTGTTATTGATCTGCTTCATATTTTACACCAACATGTAATAATGATTAATAATAATGGTGAGTTCTTATATAGCGCACATACAATGCTCTGTGCGCTTCACACATATTACCCCTGGTCACTGGACCTGTTCATTTAAGTACCATTTCAACTCCCTTTTTGGAGCATACATCACTTGCAGCCATTTCGGCGCTAGGAACTATTCGCACACATTAATGTCATCTCTGTCCTACCAGGTACTCCTTTACACAACATCGATAATAATGTCCCAATCTTGAGAGGGGAGACACATGATATTTCTCTGAAAATCCTGCACCAAGCGGTATTTGAAATTGCACGACAGGCAGTGACATTGACAAAGCTCCGCGCTCTAGCCATCGCGCCACGTAGGCCTTGGTCCAGTAGTCCACTCCAGTAGAATTATGATTTTTATCGGAAAATTGTGGGAGAGATGAAAATTGGAGATTGTATCTTGAACCCCACTTAAGCAACACACAGTTTCCTGAATTTATCCTTGTGCATTTGCCGCTAGAGGAAAAAATTCCAAAGTGGCCGCCACTGCAACGTAATGTGCTATAACTTTGCTAAATAACGTAGAAATGTGTTAGCATTCTGTTGACGCTTGTTAATTTTACCGTTTTTAGCTTTAAAATGACATTGTGCTTGAGCTCTGCCCTTTCAAGATATAAGATCGATTTGGTTTGCGCCATTGTCGATGCGGTACATTCAGTAATGTGTTATGTCAAATAACATTTTCGTATCAAAATATAGCAATATATCACCAAGAAAAATAACATCGAAAAGGTATTAATTACGCGTGTCTTTTTATTTGTATTCACAATCATGTTGTTTGTCCTAATTTGACCTTGGAATTGACTCTCTGGTGTTAAGATAACAAGAATCCAAAAATATACCACAAATGGTCAGTCAAATTACATCAACAAGATGCATTATTACACTTAATTCAATAAAAGTACGTTAATTTTGATCTTATAACCACGAAGATGACATTGAACTATCAATCTACTCCTAAAAAATGCAGACAAAACCATATCCCTTTTATGTATGTTACAAGTGTTTCTATGTTCCTTTGTGGAATTTTTTTTCGGAAATGAGACATGGAATTTTACATTTATTTTTTAAAGATGTTAAAGAGGCCTTGAATGATGAAACTACCACTACCAGGAATTTCTAGCCAAGAAAGATCATGAGCACTGCATTTTTTCAGGGAAGGCATGATCCATTAGAAAAGTTGTATTCAAAGAAACAAGTTCTATCTGTTTTTAATTACCCCCCAAATGCGCCATTTTCTAAGATGGCGAAAGTCAAACATTACATTGATGTAATGTTCGACAAAATAGAAGCAGGTTCATGATGTTGGTGTCTACAATTTGGATTTCAGATATGCCCGACATCGTAGTGCGGCAATAAAGTGCATTAGACATTGTTTTGTGGTTTTAAAGTCCCCCAGTGTGGGTAAAATCCAAGTAGGCATACCCAGTGTGGGTAAAATCCAAGATGGCCGCCAATTGTATAAGGTCAAACACAAAATACATATCACTTTCAACAGAATGAAAGCAGATTCGTGATTTTGGTATCTACCATAGTATTAAAAGTTGTGCAGTTGCATTATCAAAAAGCATTGTAGACACCGTCTACATGCCGAAAACCACGATGGTGGTCATTAAGCAAACAAAAAGGCCATGATAGAGCAAGATACCGTGTGGTTTTCAGGTACGCCAGACACGGTGGTATCACCAGAAATAATATTAGAGATGGTAGAAACCAAGAGGGTGACCAGAAGGCCAACATAATCGCCGTCACAGGGCCACAAACAAGCAATAAATATGTGAAATATTAACTGGAATCGAGTTAGATCTGTGATTTAGTATCTATATATTTTGTATTGGTATCTACCATAGCCACGGACGACATTATGGCATTTTCAGAAATCATTTTGGGTATTGTTTAGATAATGAAAACCAAATTAGTGGCTGTTAGTCAAAGCCCGCAAATAGGCCATGACCAAACATTATTACCATTGTGGTGGACGAGTGATTTTGACAAATACAATCATTTAAATATATGTTCATTTGGCGTATGCCCACGGTACCTGGGAAACACTATGGCAGGCTGGCGGGGGCATACCATACTATGCCATGTATTCAGTCTACTTGTAGGTCAAGTGCATAGGCTTGCAAAATAGGGTCTATAAATATAAAATGAATTCATAGTAAGGGGTTCCAGACCTTAAATTTAAAAATGAACTATGCCTTCAGCCAACATATTTCTTATTGTTCAGATGGTACTTAATTCTTTAACCGCCAAATTATTAAATCTGAATTTTCATTCACTTGAAGTTGTGTCTCGCTGACGCGATCCACAACTTCTAGTGAGTGAACATTATTCAGATTTGACAAAATGGAGGTTAACTGTTTTCAAATCTTGCTGTTTGAAGTCACATTTTATCTTTAACATGTTTAAAAGGTGGTACTTAATGTGCTAATAAAAAATGAAAACCCAGATATATGCGGCACCAGTGGTTAAAGGGTTAATAATTTTCTTGTTAATATTAATAGACTTTATTTTTCTATCAGGCTTTGTGGTTTTTCAGCGTCCCCTTGTAAGAATTGAAAGCGGCTTCTCGGCTTTTCCATGGAACTTTTTTTCACGGGTCTGGTCACAAATGCTTTTTGTTATTAGCTCCCGCCGTCACCGTAGGTGAGACGGAGGGAGCTATGGATTCCGCCTCCGTTTTTTTTTTGCCTTTTCTTTTGCCTATAACTTTGTAAGAAAATAAGCTAGGATAACCATTTTTGGTATGTGGGTTACTTCCAGGTGGATAATGGACAGGTTAAAATATTTTTAATCTGAATTCAATACGCAAGGTCGCAGAGGAGAAAATGATGATGTTACAGCGTTGGGCCGTTGGGCCGTTGGGCCGTCCGTAAACAATTCGTTTCCGGAGCATATCTCTGAAAGTACTTGTCCGATTGTCTTCAAATTTTACACACAACACCCCTAGGGGGTCTAGTTGTGCCTTTTGGGGTATTTGTTCTTTGACCTACTTTTGGTTCAGAACTATGACCTATTTAGACGTTTTGACGCGCACTTCGTTTCCGGAGCAGATCTCGGAAAGTACTGGGCCGATGACAGTCATATTGCACATACATGTTCTCTAAGGTCCCTAGTTGTGCCTTTTCAGGTTTTTGGACCTTGACCTTGAAGTTGACCCAGCACTTTGACCTAATTTATAACATCGGTAAATTCGACTGAAAGATTTTGCGGAATATCATGAAAACCGCTTGAGATAGCTACACCATTACTATAAAACAAATTGTGAGGTTTCAGGAGAGGATACATCTTGAAAAATTTCAGGTTGATAAAATTCAAAATGGCCTCCTATCGGCCATTATTCACCTCAACAGGCCTGATATTGTGGAATATCGTGAAAACAGCTTAAGATATCTACACCATTACTATAAAACAAATTGTAAGGTTTCAGGAGAGGATGCATTTTGAAAAAAATCAACTCGTCCAAGTTCAAATAGGCCGCCAATCGGCCATTATTCTCTTTCACATGGCCGTCGTTTGGTAAACCGTGCTAGATGGCTAGACCATTACTATCAAACAAAATGTGTGATTTCAGGAGAGGATGCATCTTGAAAAAATTCGACTCGATAAAATTCAAAATGGCCGCTTATCGGCCATTATTCACTTTCACATAGCCGATATTTGGTCAACCTTGCTAGATGGCTAGACCATTACTATAAAACAAACTGTGAGATTTCAGATAAGGATGCATCTTGAAAAAAATTGACTTGATCAAATTCAAAATGGCCGCCTTTAGGCCATTATTCACTTTCACATGGCCGATATTTGGTAAACCGTGCCAGATAGCTAGACGATTACTATAGAATGAAATGCGAGATTTCAGCTACGGATGCATCTTGAAAAATTCTGACTCGATAAAATTCAAAATGGCCCCCTATCGGCCATTATTTACTTTCACATGCCCAATATTTTGCAAACTGTGTTAGATGTTAGTCCTTTACTATAAAACAAAATGTGAGGTTTCGGAGGAGGATGCACCCTAATTTTTTAACTAATTTATATCGAATTCAAAATGACCGTAGATCAGCTATTAGTTACCTCGATTGGCCTGATATCGCGTAAACCGTGCCAGATAGATAGACCATTACTGGGATACTGATTGGAATCATTAATTTCAATGGAGGTTTGCAATCTCTGACAGACTGTCTAGTTCTTATCTTACTCTTAGACTGAGCTTCTTAGACCTAGTTGTCTTGCGTCTTGATTTTTAACCTAGCCTAGGACTACATTAATAACCCTACACAAAATTGCTTAAATCAAATTCTAATTCGGAGCGGAGCTCCTGGACTTATGTAGTCTTGTTATAGCCGAGTTTCATCACACATTTCGTGTTAGGTCAGTGCACTGAGGCTGCACTTTTGTTTGCCTTATAGCTGTCATCTGGACGATCTGTATCATCTCAAATGTTATTTTCTGGTGGCGTACCTGAAAGCCATATGATGGACACGAACATCATGGGTCTGCTTCAATTCTGTCACAAAATGATACCAATATATTGTTTTACCTTGCATAGCTGGCAGCCATCTTTAAGTTTACCGGCCGCCCAATAAATCGGGCATACCCGAAAACCCTATTGTAGACACATGTTTCATTTCTGTTGAACAGTATCACAATTTATTGTTTGCCCTTGGCCAACCTAGAAACTGGCGGATTTTCGGGACTTTAGAAATAGATATGAATTGTCTCTGTCGATAAAACTAATGGGTCTATGGAACATCCGTGCCAAGTGTCATGCGTGTCCTAAAAGTGCGGCAATTCTTGAGCTCTTGGCATGCCTAGTTAAAATGACATTGGAAAATGGATTTATTTTATTTATTCGAATCATATTTTGCTCATTTCACCCTTAAATTGACGTTTTGACCTTGAAGATGACATAGAATCATGAAAATAATACCAGAAATGCATTTTCCAGCCAAAAGTACACGAAAATAGGTATTACACTTGTTCCTAGATCTATATATTAGTTAGAAACTTGAAAATCCTTTTTTTCACTTACTTGGCCTTGATATTTACGCTTTGACCTTAAAGATGACCTTTAATCATCAAAATAGTACCACAAATTGATTCTTCAGTCAAAAACACATCAAAAAGAGGTATTATACTTTGCTGCTATTTGTATTTGTTAAAAATTATATATTAGCAGTTTTGACCTTATATTTGACCCTTTGACCTTGAAGATGACCTTGAATCAGCAAAACATTATTAGAAATAGATCCCGTAGTCAAAATCACACCAAAAAAAGTCCAAGTGTCATTCGTGCCAAGTGGCATAATTCTACTACAAAATGCAGTGGGGGTCCATTTTGTGCAGTTAACCTGTCCACTATTTGGCGTGATCCTGCTTTATCTTGTTTAGGGAGCGTCGCAGAGTTTCTTAAATATCAGATAAACTTACATTTTTTTATATTATGTATTAGAGTGGGTTTTGAGTGGCATTTTAGGTAGATGCGTTTTATTTTGAAAGTAGTCCGCACTGGGGCTTATATAAGAATGCCCTGACCTTGTTTTGTCACATATACGATGTTTTTTTATGTTACTTATAGATTTTTTCGTGCTGAAATCAAATCCGATGAGTGCCAGCTTGAAAAATTGAGGCATTTTTGAAAATTAAAGGTCAAAGGTCAATTTCAGGGTCCATTATAATTTATAAGCAAATGAAGCTAGGGACAGGTGTAATACTTCATTTTCATGTGATTTTGACTGGGAAATCTATTTCGGAAGTTATTATGAATTTATTTTTTAACGCTATTTTAAAACTGGTTTTGGTGCGGGAAACAAAATGATAAACCTCTATGTTATCTTGTCAATGCCTTTTAATTTATTTTAAGTAGTAGTCATTTATATTATTGAAATACTCAGTTTTTATTTTGGCAATGCCACTTAACATGATTTTAGTTGTGTATGTCATACCATGTATATTGTCATATGATTTTAACAAATTAACAATCTTGTATATACATGTACACATATCTCTTTCATTTCTATGACAAATAAATCTGTAATGACTTTTTTTCTGTCAATAAAATATCTGTCTGTCTGTCTGCTATGGGAACCTGTGTAATGCCCCTTTTTCATGGCATTTTGACTGAAAAATCCATTAATGATATTATTTTGGGGATTGAAGGTCGAAAGTTCAATTCCAAGGTAAAAAGAATGATTTTATAGAAACACGATTTTTAAGAAACATAAATAGGAAGAAGTGTTTTATATCTTTTTCATGTGATTTTGACCTCCTTTTCGTGTGATTTTGATTGAATAAACCATTTATGGTACTATTTTGATGATTAAAGGTCATCAACAAGGTCGAAAGGTCAAGTGGAAAACTAATAAAGCTAGGATCACGTGTAATACATCTTCTTTGGGGATTTTGAATGGGAAATCCATTTATTTTATTATCTTGGTGATTTGAGGTCATCCTGAAGGTCAATTTCGAGGTAAAATGTGACTTTTCCATATATGCAATATATATTACCTAGTCTAATTAGATGCGATTTTGACTGGATAATCTAACTCTGTTGGTTTAATGATTATTCATGCTCGACGTGAAAAGATCAGGCGACAAAGAGGCGTTAAAGGGCTAAGGAGAGGCGTTAAAGAGCGACGGAAAAGATTTAAATGTCGATGACCAGGCGTAAAAGGATAATGAGAAGTCGTTCAAGGACAACGAAAAGGCGTTGAAGGGCAATAAGAAGGCATATTAAAGGGCAATGTGGAGAAGGAGAGCGAGAGGCGTTAGCATGGTTAAGGTGTGACTTGGACTGGGTGTGTTATAAGGTTGAGGAGGGGCAATAATGGGCAATGGTGAGGCATAAAAGAGCTACGAGGAAACATTAAATGACGATGGGAATGCTTTAAAGGGCAGTACACCGAAGAGCGATGGAAAAACACTCCTGTCGCACTTTAACAATTTTTGGCGTCTTCGTAGCACTATTAGTTAAACATGTTTAAAGCCTCTTCGATTCAATTGAAGGCCTTTCGTCGCCCTTTAAAGCCTCTTCATCGCCCTGAACACGTTTTTAGTTTAACTCCTCTTTGTTGTAAGTAAAGGCCCATCTGTCGCCCTCAAACGACTATTCTTCGCCCTGAACACATCTTCATCGCCCTTCAACGCCTTACCGTCGCCCTGTAAACTATTGACTATCAGATTAAATTGCTGCTGCACTCTTGCTGAGACCTGATTAATTGATTACGTCATAGTTATCTCATGTAATTAATCCCGAATATATCTGGACTGGTCCTGGGGGGAACAGTCGAAAATCCTGATAAAAAAATATATACGGGACAGTCTCCGTTAACACGGTCTTCTCTGTCAATCTTCAACGCCTGCCCAAATTTGAATTTGAAACTGACCTTTGACATTGAATCTACACTAAGTACACGTTTACTCTTGACCTACGTTTTTGGTAAAAAAAACCAGCCTGTCATTAGCGCTAAAGGTGACATGTGATCCAGTTACAGAAATGTATAAGTAGCTTAAATATGATTTTATTTGGTAAGATATTTAGTATACATTGTTTTTATAGCGGCCCTGAAAATCTATCTGTGATGGATCCAGAGGGAGGAGGCGGACAGGGGGTAATTGTCCCTTTTCACCTAAATACCCCTCTTGATAGCGTCCAGTGGGGGATACGGGCAGGGGGTACTGACCCCTTTCACTTGAAGATACCTCTAAATTCATAGCATCAATATTTTTCCATCAAAACTACTCGGGTGGTGACTGAAGCCACTGCTTATTAGATGAGAAGACTATATAGAATATATTGTTTAACACCAAATTTCTATTTTTTGGCGTGAAGCTAACCAATTTTTCAAAAATCTAGATCCGCCCATGTCTGTTTTCATCAATTGTTTTTTAAATAATTTATTTTGATGTTTGTAATATTTGTACACTTTTTTGCAAATTATTTGGTTCATTTGTATTGTAAATGAGTAGGTCCTATAGTATTTTCAGAATTTAAATGACATGGACCATTTCCCAATGATTTATTATATCGTTAATGATTGTGTGCTTTATGTTTTAGGTCTGATGTCAAATGAATAAGACGCTGAATTCCTGAAGCAAAATAATATACTATTATCCACAGTTTCATAATTTATTTGCTTATTATAATCTATCATTTGCTGACAACATAACAAAATAATCAGCTCGAAAAATAAAATTACATTATTAACCAGTTTGTTTTTTGTCATTCTAACACATTTTGTTAATTGGCAGTATCCTATGTGATTAAATTATTTTATATGTTTATATATATATTTATTTTAATAGACCTGTATTGAGCATTACAATATGCTCATATTAATATGAGCATATTGCAACTACCTGTCAATATCACAATGTCGATTCTAATTAAACCTTCCGGCCGCAGAAGGGTTAATTTGACTCGATATTGTGATATCGACAAGTGATTGCAATAGAGATTTGATTAGCTTAATATATAATGCTACAGTTTAGAAATAATATAGCAATGCCTTACGGCAAGTGTTATTGGTTGTTTTCCTTGTCAAAAAACGTGTATCATTTCATTGTTTTTATCTAAAACATGTCGAGCAGCAAATAAAATATAGAACAAACCCGCTATGATCATTGATTTAATGATTTTTTAAAATAAACAGAGCGTTGTCTGCCAATGTCTGGGATAAAATACATCATATAGCCACGTGGGACCCCTAAATGTAAAAAACATTAAGCTAAATTGTAGAAAAAAACATTGGTTATTATGTAAAACAATGACGTTCCGCTAATACAAAAAAAATGTTGGTTCAATATGTAGGAAATAACGTTCCGCTCAATGCTAAGGCCTAGCAGAAATCAAACTTAAGAAATGTTTTATTAGCAGTGATCATTCAGTTTTTATAAACTTTGCGAGCACTGAATAATGTTTGAAAACGTACTATAAGAGTGAGTGAGTGAGTGAGTGAGTGAGGGAGTGAGTGAGTGAGTGAGTGAGTGAGTGAGTGAGTGAGTGAGTGAGGGAGTGAGTGAGTGAGTGAGTGAGTGAGGGAGTGAGGGCGTGAGTGAGTGAGTGAGTGAGTGAGTGAGTGAGTGAGTGAGTGAGTGAGTGAGTGAGTGAGTGAGTGAGTGAGTGAGTGAGTGAGTGAGGGAGTGAGGGAGTGAGGGCGTGAGGGAGGGAGTGAGGGAGTGAGTGAGTGAGTGAGTGAGTGAGTGAGTGAGTGAGTGAGTGAGTGAGTGAGTGAGTGAGTGAGTGAGTGAGGGAGTGAGGGAGTGAGGGAGTGAGGGCGTGAGGGAGTGAGTGAGTGAGTGAGTGAGTGAGTGAGTGAGTGAGTGAGTGAGTGAGTGAGTGAGTGAGTGAGTGAGTGAGTGAGTGAGTGAGTGAGTGAGTGAGGGAGTGAGGGAGTGAGGGCGTGAGGGAGAGAGGGAGTGAGGGAGTGAGTGAGTGAGTGAGTGAGTGAGTGAGTGAGTGAGTGAGTGAGTGAGTGAGTGAGTGAGGGAGTGAGGGAGTGAGGGAGTGAGGGAGTGAGGGCGTGAGTGAGTGAGTGAGTGAGTGAGTGAGTGAGTGAGTGAGTGAGTGAGTGAGTGAGTGAGTGAGTGAGTGAGTGAGTGAGAGAGTGAGGGAGTGAGGGCGTGAGGGCGTGAGGGCGTGAGGGAGTGAGGGAGTGAGTGAGTGAGTGAGTGAGTGAGTGAGTGAGTGAGTGAGTGAGTGAGTGAGTGAGTGAGTGAGTGAGTGAGTGAGTGAGCGAGTGAGGGAGTGAGGGAGTGAGGGAGTGAGTGCGTAAGTTGTGTATGTGTAAGTTGTTTCACCTACCACTGTTTTTGAAATACATGAATGAGCATGGTAATGCTATTTACATACCTGTATACTTTAGGAAGCGAATCCGAACACATGGTCTACCTGGGCCATTATTTTTAGATGACGTTTTGAAACTCAAGGCATTACAATGTATTTTTTAAAATTAATTTGTGTGTACATGACATTATAATAGTAAACAGCAGGGCCCGTATTTTCGTACAAGTTACGATATATCGTAGGATTCTGATTGGTCGAGATGGCTATCTCGACCAATCAGAAGCCTACGATATATCGTAACTTGTACGAGAATTCGGGCCCAGAAAGACATAGGCTACGTGGGCGTGTCAATCAAATATAATATATGAAGTTGTGACAACTCAATATATATCAATATCCTGCAGTATATTGTAGATCAGAAATGATGTATCGACTGATTCTTATTAATTCTTTTTTTTCGTAGTTTGGCGTCCATTTTGCTCCACCATCCTGGATTTCAAATAATATTTTTTGACCGAGGTGTGTGTAAGGTACATCATGTAACATATAAGACCCAGAACAAGTGACAAGGCATCACAAAGAGTCATTTCGGATGATTAATGGGCAAATAATCGGAAGTTTAAGGGTTTGGCGGCCATCTTGGGCGCCATCTTGAAAATTATACTTTTTGCATGGTTAGATTTCGGTAAACTTTTGCTATGTTACTAAGCACACTTGATACTACAATAAATCACTAAGAAAGCTTATGTAGCATTTTTTTCAGGGTAATTAAAGGTATTTTTTTCATATGCAGCCGACTAAATTCGCAATTCGATATAAGAGTTAAGAACTCGATATGTTGAGTTGTTAACTCGATATATTGAGCTCAAAAAAATAATAACAAAACAAAATGTCAATTCTGGTGCTTCATACTTGCTAGCACAGTCGATTTATTAGCGAAATGCTGAAAAAGTTTTCTTCATGACTAGCCTTCCCCCCTCGGAGATCTGGTGTAACAGGTGGCCCGTATTCTCGTACAAGTTACGATATATCGTAGGCTTCTGATTGGACGCGATCCACAACTTCAAGTGAGAAGGTTAAGTTCGGTAGGGGGGTGTTTTTCGCTATATTCGTCAAAGTGAAGGTCAAGTTCGGAAAATAGCCATATCTTTGCAATGAATGAAACAATTCTTACACCTTTGGTATCAATACACTCAGTATTCAATTATCTAGAAGTTGGATACGACTGGCCTTAAGTCACAATGTGTATTGTGAATATATACCAACTTTGACCAAGTCACATCTCAATAGTAAATCCGCTATGGATTTCTTCTTACATTTTTACAAGAAAAGAAACAGAAATTATACTACGTGTATTTGCTAAAAATGCTTTATATTTTCTTGAGGAAAAAAGTAAAAACAAATTTGATCCCATGGGTGTAACCTTAATGGGACTGAGCTCAATTCATTCAGCATACGGTACTGGTGAATATTGATATATTCTAGTTCGCCCAAACCTGTTTAGATTTGGGGGTTGGGTTAGGTAAACCTCTTTGTCTGATGGTGTCTTTGTACCTCTGTGGACACACCACCGCCAACAGAAAGCACCGTCCAGTGTTAAATGGTTGATGGCCAGAGCCGGCGACGGTGGACCAGCGTTGAACAGGCATTGGGTTGACATGTTGTGTTTGCTGGTGGTAGGCGACTTGACCGCTACGTGTGGGCGGGGGGGGCTAGGGTAGTGGTTAGCACCGCTGCCTTTGAGTTCGGGGTTCGGTTCCCGGTCGCGGCGGTTTGAAAGAAACAAAAATGTTTCTTCCCCATCCACGTGTGAAAGTCAGTATTGTGCCTCCGTGACCGAGAGGTAGCGTGCTCGGCCTCAGACCTCCAGGGCTCGAATTTCGAATTCTGTGTCTGGAGGACAGTGTCATCTCAATCAACTCCCCATCCTCAGGAGGTTCTCCTGGCCCAGTTTAGCCTATATGTGCACAAAGGTGGCCTAAAGCCCGATTCATATCATTTCATTTGACCGCTGCGTGATACGGATCCACTTAGCTATCCATCAAACACGGGGTATACACACAATGCTGTTTCAATGTTGGCCCACCGTCTTTGACGCTGGTCCAACATTAAAACAGCATTGGGTGAATGACCAGTGTTTTGCTATCAATCTTTAAGCTGCTGGAGGGGAGACATCTTCAGTTTTCTGTTTACACAAAAAACTAGACCCTTCTAGTCTTGTATATTCATTCGCATGTAAATAATGAAAGTTGAAGAAACATATTTTTACCACTGTGGGAATATAGTAAACATATATAAGTACAATGAAACAGCGCTCTGTATGCAAAAGTATTATTTCAGCGGGGTATGCTTCCAGACCCTCCGAGCAAGGCACTTTCTGGCGGCCAGCGTAGATTATGGGCTGGAAACATAAATTGCCCTCTTTTTAATTCCCATATTTTTGCAAATATATGCATTATCATCTGTGCCCAAGAGCAACAGAATCAAATTTATTGTTCCGTATAATTTGGACAAGTACCATTAAAGTTGTAGACCACACTATGCACTCTATGCACACAGTGGACTACTTCAAAAATCTGATTTCCAGTACAAGAACATGCATGTCCCGAAAAAATTATGATAATTCTAAAGCAGGGTAAAATGGATTCAATGACAGTCCTGCATACGTTGGGCACGGGTATGGTACATGAGTTGATGGTTAGGGGGGCTACCATACAACAAGCAGGGAGGCGGGAATATTTAAAAAAAATATTTTTTTAGGCTAAATCTTCGTGAAGTAAATGATTGTCTCTGACGGACATGTTGTAAATAAATATTTCAAATAAATTGTATTGGCCATTAAAACAATTATTATTGAAATTTGTGCAGTAGAGCACACCTCAAAATCAATACTAGGACTAGTCTGGCATCTAACTGTGTACATGTAGGCACAGAAAGTTGAAAAAATATTCATCTCCACACACAAACTGAAATAAATATTTTGCTTCAGGCAGAGCGGGAAAGTTTGCAGGTGGAAAGTGAAATGAATAATTTGTACGATTAAAAAACTCCAGCCCCCCTCCCCTACAAATTGAAAGGTTGCCCCTTTTTCGTGTGTATTTCAAAATTTGTAATAGAATTGACAATAATATAGTTCAATTATGTACACTGACCGAATTAAGACACCATGGCCACTTTAGTTTGCCAACTATGACTTATTTGGGACACCAGGGGCCTAGTGCACCACTTTACGTCTAACGTGTGACGTTAATTGTCGACGTCAGACGTTGTAACGACCGACACTGACTGTTCCGACACACGTCAGGTGCACAACACAAGGTCGATGCAACGTCTCACTAACGAGCAGCGTTCGTACAACAGTAAAAGGTTTATCTACCCAAGCTAGTAAACAAACTATTAAACAGACACATACTGTCTCAGTGACTTAGAATAAACTTAATGGAACATATTCTATCACAATATGAACCGTATGAAGTGAAATAAAAGTAAGAAATTAGCCTATAAATTACATCATTGCCCATTTGAGGTAGGTATCAAAACTGTGTTCGCTAAGATACCATAAATCTGTATATGTATTTTAGTATATCAACTTTTGTTCCTTGCTCAACTTTATAAGATACTAATTAAACATTTGAATTTATTTTGCATCGATATTCTAGACCATATCTTTTTGGAAAAATGTGTCAATTTTCCTCCAATCAGCGTATTTTGAAAACCCCGTGATAGTAGCTGTTATTACAGCTCAGCGTGCACTGCTAACAGTAACATGACTAACAAACTGACCAAATGCTCTGATGGAGTTACGATAATAAGCATTCAGAGTAAACGAAAGTCGTCGAAATTTAAGTTATCCTCATTCAACTTAGTATATTGTTCTGTTTATTAAATTTATTGTCTTCACATAAGGTTCGTTTAACTTATATTTACTTTCAATTTTATTAATCTTGCCGCAATTCACACCTCATGCAAGCAGGTAAATGAATTTTTTTTTTTTAATTCTTATAATACCTTTAAAAATACCGAAGCCTCGTTATTTGGACGAATCAAACAATTTTGTATTTAATGAATTTAATTAAAAATAGGCGACGAGGTAAATATCAATTTCTTTCGTATGACGTATGTCATTTACGTCGATTAGCCCTAGGCCTATCTATGCATTGTGTTTAAAATAAAATTTAAAATATGATTCAAATATGTACCATTGAAAATAATTTTCATTATTTTTTTAACGTTGCAAGACGTAATAAAGACGGCTAATCAATTAAGTGTATATACGAGATACACTATTGATAAAAATGTGATAATATGACATGAGAATCTATACATGTATATACGTACAAAAAATTAGTTATCATATATCGGGTCTATAAACAGCAAATGTACATATGAGAGAGAAACTATCAACTTGATCCATTGGAGCATTTGCACCTGGTTCCCGGTATTAGCACGTTTCTATTTCCACCAGCCCTACAATCATGATAAACGGAAATTACAACACAAATATATTTAATACACCGCGAACTGTTCTATATCTATAGAAAAAATGTCATGAACATTACCATCATACCTGCGATATAACCAATTTCAGAAGAAAACGATATCAGTATATTCCTGACGCAAAATTAGAGGGATAATGTTCGGCATTAGTCATGTTAGTAGACGATGAAAGTGTCAGGACTAATGAATTGCTCGTCACGTTCTCTATATACATTTTACAGTTGACGCCCCAGCAACGTCTACCCCCTAGTAGACGTGACATTTTGGTCGTACATGAGGAGTAGCGTTGCAAACGCCGCAGTGGTGCACCAGACGTTTTGTCAACGTCTTAGACGTTAACACGACGTTGGTAATTTACCCTGGACCGACCCACTAACGACTGTTTGGTGCACTACCTCCCTGGTCCCTATTTAGTCACAACAGATTTATTTTTTATAAACGTTCATAATTTGTACATTTTATACCATTTTCTCTCATTTCAAAGAGAATAGTTGAGCCAATATATAAAAGCTCTACTTAAAACATTTGTGTTAGTTGCTAATGCACTGTAAACTGGGGATATCCTTACGTTACACAATCATATAAGGCTTATTCACCCAGCAAACACATGACAAAATGGTTTATACGATAAGCAATTTTCAGCTTGTCAAGATAAGCAGAAATGCATAATGTATTTCTGGTATAAGCTCTATGCCCATGCACCCCCTCTATGTATCGTGGATCCGGCAGCGGTATATAGGCTGTACACACTGGGCTGTACACAAACATGATTAACTTGCGCATGTGACCACGCACTTCCTATATGCACGTGCACAGCGTTGGCTGAGTATTGGGACATTACCTATCGCTACAAGCACGAGACGTTGAGCCAACGACGCCGGCGGCGGGCCAGCATTAAAGCAACCTAGGGTCAACGTCTCGTATATGCTTGGATGGAGTTGACCGAATGTTGAGTTGAGCCAACGTTGGATGCGACAGCAGCATCAATCTGACAACAGAATAACATGACGTAGATAATATATAATCCCGGAAGACTATGCCCGGTATACGGACATAACAGTGTTCATTCAGTTTATATTTGAAACAATTTCATAGGATAATATATTACTACTTGTCGTCCGGATCAGGCCTATATTAGGTAAGTCTAGTTATATTACTATAATAATAGGTTGGATATGGGCATAAAAGACATATGGGCAATTTCACGTAAAGGGCACACAAAAAGTCTCATAGCATGTCAAAAATAAAAACCTTCCATGTATTTTTATTTATTTTTATTTTTTATTAAGATTCGCCAAATACACAGTATACATTACTTTGTTCAATGATAAGAAAACATAGTCATAATAATACTGTTGGCTGGGACATGGCATCAGATATGTAATATCTATGCTAGGCCTGTCCCATAATCAGATAACAATGTTATTAAAGTATGCGTGCAGCAATGATGAAAAACGCATTCCAGCAAAACACGAGACGCCCATCAAACGCCGAATCAATGCTGGCCCACCGTCTACGACGCTGGCCCAACACCGACTCAACACCAGGTAAACTTCCCGTGCCTGCTGGGATGTGTCAAAAAGAAAAAGAGAGAAAAGTGTTTCATGCCTGGCGACATCGCGGACAGCGACAAACGGTAACCCACGTGCAAGAGTTGTCAATATCATAGGTCTTAGTCAACTTTACAATGTAAAAATAATATAATAGTTTCTTAAAACGTTTGACAAATCTATTGCGGCAATTAATTTGTTTTAGTGTGTTCGGCAGGATATTCCACATTTTTACTACCCAATTAGAGAAAAATAGCCCAGCCAATTCAGAATTAAAGCGTACAGATCTTAAAGGCAAGACCTGTTGACCTAGCCTAGTTCTAGAGGTGTCAGCGTTATAAAAAGAAAGAATATGTCTAATATCTATATCTATGAAATTATGTATACATTTATATAGAAAACACAAGCTGTTGATATCTTTCATAAAAGACAAAGGAAGTAATTTGGTCTTATGTAGCATGTGTAGTCTGGTTGGGTAATCCGACACATAATCATTAAGAATATATTTCGTGGCTTTACGTTGTATACGTTCGATCTGGTTGAGATCTGCCTTGCTACAGGAATAAACAATTGATGCGTAGGAAAATAACGGTTTAACCAAAGTTGTATATAGGTGTAGTTTGACTCTATATGGAGCATTGAATCCGACTGTACGCTTTATCAGGCCAAGCATTCTGTTCGCCTTGCTAATTTTAGTGGCAATATGACTTCTCCAGGTTAAGGAAGAATTGATTAGTAGTCCTAGATTATTAAACACTTTAACAGATTCTAGATGAATGTTATTTAAATGGTATTGAAAATTATGTTTAAAAGATCTGGCTATTGTGAGGACTTTGCACTTGGTACCATTGAAGAAAAGCTTCCAAATATCACTCCAACGTGTAAAAATATTCAAATCGCTTTGAAGGTCTACACAATCCCGCATTGATTTAATTTCTCTTCCAATTTTTGCATCATCAGCATATCATGCATATAGAGTTTTAAAAGATAGATTTGAAATATTGTCCGCAATGTCATTCACATATAATATAAACATTAATGGGCCAAGTATTGACCCTTGAGGTACCCCAGATCTAACAGGTAGTTTAGTAGACATGCTACCGTGAATTAATACTCGCTGGTATCGATTATTTAGATAACTATGGAACCAGTTAAGCAGCGTCCCATTAAAACCGAAAGTCTGAAGTTTATGTATTAAGAGATGATGCGGAACTGAATCAAAGGCTTTTGTAAAATCAAGATATATAACGTCAGTTTAGCCACCAGAGTCTAAAATTTTTGAGATTTTGTCGTAAAAGACATATAATTGAGATTCTGTTGAGCGTCGTTGGACAAAACCATACTGGTTGTTAGAAATTAAATCTTTGATTTCTGGATAAATTATGTTGCAGATAGCACGTTCAAAAATTTTGCTTAAAATACTAAGTAAAGATATAGGCCTATAATTTTCGCAATTAGTTCTATCACTTTTCTTAAAAATGGGACATATATTAGCCATTTTCCAGGAGTTAGGAAATATGCCAGCCTGCAAAGATATGTTTAACAGTTTGGTGAAAGAAGGTGCCAGTTCCTTAGCACAATTCTTTAGAAATACACCTGGAATGCCATCCGGCCCTGTCGCTTTGCTAGTGTCTATATTCTGTAATATAATGCGGACTTCAGCAACTGATAACTGTACAATTGATAGATTAGGATTAATAAAACTATTGATGGGAGGAAGGTTATCCGTATTATGGACGTGAGTAAAGTTTGAATAAAAGAAATTGTTAAAATAATTCGCTACAACTTCAGGTTCGTCTGAAGTATTACCCTGAAATTTCATTTCAGAAGGGATATGTTTACTTTTTGTCTTTGATCTTAAGAAGCTCCAAAACTTTTTGGGATTAGTCCTAATATCATCGAGCGAATCCTTAGTATATTTATTGTATTTTTGATCTATCATGTTCCGGAGACTGTTTCTGAGTCGACGGTATTTAGCCCAAGCACTCTGGGTGTTAATCCTCCTAGCCCGTTTGCTGGCAGTCTCTTTCTTTTTGCTCAGATTTATTACCTCACTGTCAATCCAAGGGGGAGAATTAATGTCACGAATAATGCGACGGGGTACAAATGTATTTAATGTTTCTTCCAATTTAGAGACCCAATTATCACAAATACGATTAATGTCGGGTATACCCACTGAGTCACTAACTATGTCGATGAGATCAGCGTTAGTTAAATATACCTTCACCTTAGTCCAATCCACATTCCTATAGTCAAAAACTGATATAGTCAGTTTATTATTTTTAAGGCTACTAGCCTTGATAGAAAAATTTATAAGGAAATATGTCCTGTTCAACATCTATATCCGTAATTAAATGAGGTGATGTAGATAATATTAAATCTAATCTATTACCATTTTGATGGGTTGAGCACATAACTATATGTTTTAAACAGAATTCTTGGAATATATCATAATAGTACCAGTAGTTATTATTATCCGTAAGCGGAACATTCAAGTTCAAGTCAAAGTCTGGTAAATTAAAATCACCCATAACAAGAATGTTGGAGAAACCTTCTTCTCGTATACGACGGAGACAGGTTTCTAAATTTTGCGGACATTCCACAGAGTTATCAGACGGTGGTCGGTAATAAGTCAGAAGAGCTATCAATGATAATTTCACAACTTTTGACAGCGAGATGTCATTCCCCAACATCAGTTAAATTTCCAGAGCTTAATTATGCCCATGAATATAGATATTGACTTGTGAAATGTATGCTTTATTTGCGTGTACTGGAGGGGACATTTGTTTTAACAATCATTAGTCTCTGCTCAAATGCTAATAATGTAGGTGATTTGAAAATCCCAACCCCTAAATTTGTTTTTTTTTATTGTCGTGTTTCTAAAGGGAAGATCACTATGTGTTGTACGCGTATTTCACATGTATAAAGATTTGACATTCATTTGAAATGTGACAAATGAAATTTTGCAATACACTCAAGTATGAATTGTACAGCATTTACTTCGACAGCTCAACAAATTAGTGCTCTGACATCAACTAAATATACACATATAGCTTGAATACTATATATGACATATTTTGTGCATTTTTACAAAGCTTATTCAAGCGAATCCTCTGCACAATTATATGTGTGACAAACTGTACTGAAGGGGACATTTTGTAACGTTTGAAATAACAACATCACAAGTGCTATAAATGCATACTTTAGATCAGTAAAACATGATATGTTGCTCAACATTTCATATTCTAATTTTGCTCCAATATATATTGTTATTAATCAACATTTTGTTTTCAAATTGAGCTGAAGTAGCATAATTGTATAAACTTTGCTAAAATAAAATGATGTTTAAGTGGTTTATCACGGGTAAAGGCCGCAACTATTTGTCTGCATCGTATTAAACACCATCAAGGAAAAACAATGGAAAATAATTTTGATTTTTGTGACATAACTTGGACAATGTCACGGTGTTCAAGCTAATATCATAAAATGTACTGGGGAGGACATATTTTTTTTAACAACAATAACAAACCTGTAAGCATGAATGATCACTCAATAATTCAACTGAATAACAAGTAAACTACTAAAAAGAGATAAAATAGCATCATCAGTCATAGTTTACAAACATCTACATTACTATTATTCCAATATAACCGCAGAGACAGTTAGTGTATCAATTCCAACCCCCTCACGAAAGTCTAGAAAGCATTTTGTTGGCACATCCTTTCCTTAAACCTGACATTTTGTTTTATACTATAAAACAAAATGTGAGCCTGTGAGGTGTATGGTATAAAACAAAATGTGAGGTTTGAGGGAGGGATATATATGCCAACAAAATACTTTCCGGGCTTTCATGAGGGGAGTTGGATAAATTATAGTACTGGGCTAGGTATCTGGGATGCTTTGCCTGATATCAAGCATATAGTAAATAATGGGCAATAGTCAGCATGCATTTGATAGAGTTGAAATTTGTCAAGGTATATAAATGAAAACAACCATTTTCAAATGCATATTCCTCCCTTATCTTCACTTCATCATGGCTGTTAGGAGCATAAGCTCTTTGTAGGGTCTAGCTAGCTAACATACCGTAGTTTGCCAGATATCAGGCATATTCAATAATTAAATAATTGCCGCAAGTCTGCTATTTTGAATGTGATCAAGTTCAAATTTGTTAGGTCACAGCTGTCACTCCCTGAAATCTAGCATTTTCTTTTTACTTTGTTACTTAGTTGTAGTGTAACTGTTTCATTATGCTAATGTACCGTACACAATATATTTATGTACAGTGGTTTAAAAATAATATTAACTCCAGCCGATCTTGAGCTTATATAATTGGATACAAAGTTTTGTATGTAATGGTACATATAATTAAAAAAATAATAATACATACCTCAAACTGAATACAAATTTACATGCATGCATCAATAGCCCTACCATTATTTTACACCAAGCTACGTTTTTACTACGGTAAAGCAATTACTGGTTAACTATTTTAGTATGGTACAAATGATAATTTATCATGTTTATATAACAATACCGTTCTCTCACTCCAGCCTAGGCCTATATCTACAAATCTGGGATATATTTGTATTCATAACAAGACCTATTAAATTTGATTTTTTTCATATATCCCGATAATCGGCTATTTTTAATTTGCCAAAATATCTCCCTGAAACATTTTAGCAGATATCACACATATTAAAGTAGGCCTAAACATGACGTCATTAGGCCAATTCCTATTTTATACCGGATGCTATCGGCAGTAACAGCGGTTAAAATCCAGTATTCAGCCATTGTTATTATGCGACTACATTTTTTGCCTTTATTGGCCCATTACTGGTCCAATGCGGAATATAGATCATAAACTGTATTGGCTGAAAACAGCACCAATGTGCAAGACATAATGATAATCAGGCTCAATTAAACCATTTTATTGGGCCAATACTGTGATGTTATCAGGGTAATTTTGAAATTGATGGGAGTTGAAATTTTTCTGGGCATTTCCCCCGATCCTTAAAACCTCACATTTTGTTTTCTTTTTCTATGGTCTAGCTGTCTGGCAATATTTGCTGTAGTAGTAAATCTTTGCTTTACGTCACTATTTGGCACAAAAGGTATTTCAAGTGACATTGTAATACGATAAAAACGTTGTAGTCAATTGATGAGATAAATGATGTACAGATGATGATGTGAGGGTGGGGGTGATAGGGCATGGTGGGTTATTGAGAGCGTTTTCCTTCGCTCGCCCGATAGGGGTTCTGGGCATGTCTAGGGGATATACCCCCAGATATGGCCAGACGACTGGAGACTTGAGTTTTCCCTGTGCAATTTAATGCTGAAACTCTGTGGCATTTTATTTAGTCACAACAGATTTATTTTTTATAAACGTTCATAATTTGTACATTTTATACCATTTTCTCTCATTTCAAAGAGAATAGTTGAGCCAATATATAAAAGCTCTACTTAAAACATTTGTGTTAGTTGCTAATGCACTGTAAACTGGGGATATCCTTACGTTACACAATCATATAAGGCTTATTCACCCAGCAAACACATGACAAAATGGTTTATACGATAAGCAATTTTCAGCTTGTCAAGATAAGCAGAAATGCATAATGTATTTCTGGTATAAGTTCTATGCCCATGCACCCCCTCTATGTATCGTGGATCCGGCAGCGGTATATAGGCTGTACACACTGGGATGTACACAAACATGATTAACTTGCGCATGTGACCACGCACTTCCTATATGCACGTGCACAGCGTTGGCTGAGTATTGGGACATTACCTATCGCTACAAGCACGAGACGTTGAGCCAACGACGCCGGCGGCGGGCCAGCATTAAAGCAACCTAGGGTCAACGTCTCGTATATGCTTGGATGGAGTTGACCGAATGTTGAGTTGAGCCAACGTTGGATGCGACAGCAGCATCAATCTGACAACAGAATAACATGACGTAGATAATATATAATCCCGGAAGACTATGCCCGGTATACGGACATAACAGTGTTCATTCAGTTTATATTTGAAACAATTTCATAGGATAATATATTACTACTTGTCGTCCGGATCAGGCCTATATTAGGTAAGTCTAGTTATATTACTATAATAATAGGTTGGATATGGGCATAAAAGACATATGGGCAATTTCACGTAAAGGGCACACAAAAAGTCTCATAGCATGTCAAAAATAAAAACCTTCCATGTATTTTTATTTATTTTTATTTTTTATTAAGATTCGCCAAATACACAGTATACATTACTTTGTTCAATGATAAGAAAACATAGTCATAATAATACTGTTGGCTGGGACATGGCATCAGATATGTAATATCTATGCTAGGCCTGTCCCATAATCAGATAACAATGTTATTAAAGTATGCGTGCAGCAATGATGAAAAACGCATTCCAGCAAAACACGAGACGCCCATCAAACGCCGAATCAATGCTGGCCCACCGTCTACGACGCTGGCCCAACACCGACTCAACACCAGGTAAACTTCCCGTGCCTGCTGGGATGTGTCAAAAAGAAAAAGAGAGAAAAGTGTTTCATGCCTGGCGACATCGCGGACAGCGACAAACGGTAACCCACGTGCAAGAGTTGTCAATATCATAGGTCTTAGTCAACTTTACAATGTAAAAATAATATAATAGTTTCTTAAAACGTTTGACAAATCTATTGCGGCAATTAATTTGTTTTAGTGTGTTCGGCAGGATATTCCACATTTTTACTACCCAATTAGAGAAAAATAGCCCAGCCAATTCAGAATTAAAGCGTACAGATCTTAAAGGCAAGACCTGTTGACCTAGCCTAGTTCTAGAGGTGTCAGCGTTATAAAAAGAAAGAATATGTCTAATATCTATATCTATGAAATTATGTATACATTTATATAGAAAACACAAGCTGTTGATATCTTTCATAAAAGACAAAGGAAGTAATTTGGTCTTATGTAGCATGTGTAGTCTGGTTGGGTAATCCGACACATAATCATTAAGAATATATTTCGTGGCTTTACGTTGTATACGTTCGATCTGGTTGAGATCTGCCTTGCTACAGGAATAAACAATTGATGCGTAGGAAAATAACGGTTTAACCAAAGTTGTATATAGGTGTAGTTTGACTCTATATGGAGCATTGAATCCGACTGTACGCTTTATCAGGCCAAGCATTCTGTTCGCCTTGCTAATTTTAGTGGCAATATGACTTCTCCAGGTTAAGGAAGAATTGATTAGTAGTCCTAGATTATTAAACACTTTAACATATTCTAGATGAATGTTATTTAAATGGTATTGAAAATTATGTTTAAAAGATCTGGCTATTGTGAGGACTTTGCACTTGGTACCATTGAAGAAAAGCTTCCAAATATCACTCCAACGTGTAAAAATATTCAAATCGCTTTGAAGGTCTACACAATCCCGCATTGATTTAATTTCTCTTCCAATTTTTGCATCATCAGCATATCATGCATATAGAGTTTTAAAAGATAGATTTGAAATATTGTCCGCAATGTCATTCACATATAATATAAACATTAATGGGCCAAGTATTGACCCTTGAGGTACCCCAGATCTAACAGGTAGTTTAGTAGACATGCTACCGTGAATTAATACTCGCTGGTATCGATTATTTAGATAACTATGGAACCAGTTAAGCAGCGTCCCATTAAAACCGAAAGTCTGAAGTTTATGTATTAAGAGATGATGCGGAACTGAATCAAAGGCTTTTGTAAAATCAAGATATATAACGTCAGTTTAGCCACCAGAGTCTAAAATTTTTGAGATTTTGTCGTAAAAGACATATAATTGAGATTCTGTTGAGCGTCGTTGGACAAAACCATACTGGTTGTTAGAAATTAAATCTTTGATTTCTGGATAAATTATGTTGCAGATAGCACGTTCAAAAATTTTGCTTAAAATACTAAGTAAAGATATAGGCCTATAATTTTCGCAATTAGTTCTATCACTTTTCTTAAAAATGGGACATATATTAGCCATTTTCCAGGAGTTAGGAAATATGCCAGCCTGCAAAGATATGTTTAACAGTTTGGTAAAAGAAGGTGCCAGTTCCTTAGCACAATTCTTTAGAAATACACCTGGAATGCCATCCGGCCCTGTCGCTTTGCTAGTGTCTATATTCTGTAATATAATGCGGACTTCAGCAACTGATAACTGTACAATTGATAGATTAGGATTAATAAAACTATTGATGGGAGGAAGGTTATCCGTATTATGGACGTGAGTAAAGTTTGAATAAAAGAAATTGTTAAAATAATTCGCTACAACTTCAGGTTCGTCTGAAGTATTACCCTGAAATTTCATTTCAGAAGGGATATGTTTACTTTTTGTCTTTGATCTTAAGAAGCTCCAAAACTTTTTGGGATTAGTCCTAATATCATCGAGCGAATCCTTAGTATATTTATTGTATTTTTGATCTATCATGTTCCGGAGACTGTTTCTGAGTCGACGGTATTTAGCCCAAGCACTCTGGGTGTTAATCCTCCTAGCCCGTTTGCTGGCAGTCTCTTTCTTTTTGCTCAGATTTATTACCTCACTGTCAATCCAAGGGGGAGAATTAATGTCACGAATAATGCGACGGGGTACAAATGTATTTAATGTTTCTTCCAATTTAGAGACCCAATTATCACAAATACGATTAATGTCGGGTATACCCACTGAGTCACTAACTATGTCGATGAGATCAGCGTTAGTTAAATATACCTTCACCTTAGTCCAATCCACATTCCTATAGTCAAAAACTGATATAGTCAGTTTATTATTTTTAAGGCTACTAGCCTTGATAGAAAAATTTATAAGGAAATATGTCCTGTTCAACATCTATATCCGTAATTAAATGAGGTGATGTAGATAATATTAAATCTAATCTATTACCATTTTGATGGGTTGAGCACATAACTATATGTTTTAAACAGAATTCTTGGAATATATCATAATAGTACCAGTAGTTATTATTATCCGTAAGCGGAACATTCAAGTTCAAGTCAAAGTCTGGTAAATTAAAATCACCCATAACAAGAATGTTGGAGAAACCTTCTTCTCGTATACGACGGAGACAGGTTTCTAAATTTTGCGGACATTCCACAGAGTTATCAGACGGTGGTCGGTAATAAGTCAGAAGAGCTATCAATGATAATTTCACAACTTTTGACAGCGAGATGTCATTCCCCAACATCAGTTAAATTTCCAGAGCTTAATTATGCCCATGAATATAGATATTGACTTGTGAAATGTATGCTTTATTTGCGTGTACTGGAGGGGACATTTGTTTTAACAATCATTAGTCTCTGCTCAAATGCTAATAATGTAGGTGATTTGAAAATCCTAACCCCTAAATTTGTTTTTTTTTATTGTCGTGTTTCTAAAGGGAAGATCACTATGTGTTGTACGCGTATTTCACATGTATAAAGATTTGACATTCATTTGAAATGTGACAAATGAAATTTTGCAATACACTCAAGTATGAATTGTACAGCATTTACTTCGACAGCTCAACAAATTAGTGCTCTGACATCAACTAAATATACACATATAGCTTGAATACTATATATGACATATTTTGTGCATTTTTACAAAGCTTATTCAAGCGAATCCTCTGCACAATTATATGTGTGACAAACTGTACTGAAGGGGACATTTTGTAACGTTTGAAATAACAACATCACAAGTGCTATAAATGCATACTTTAGATCAGTAAAACATGATATGTTGCTCAACATTTCATATTCTAATTTTGCTCCAATATATATTGTTATTAATCAACATTTTGTTTTCAAATTGAGCTGAAGTAGCATAATTGTATAAACTTTGCTAAAATAAAATGATGTTTAAGTGGTTTATCACGGGTAAAGGCCGCAACTATTTGTCTGCATCGTATTAAACACCATCAAGGAAAAACAATGGAAAATAATTTTGATTTTTGTGACATAACTTGGACAATGTCACGGTGTTCAAGCTAATATCATAAAATGTACTGGGGAGGACATATTTTTTTTAACAACAATAACAAACCTGTAAGCATGAATGATCACTCAATAATTCAACTGAATAACAAGTAAACTACTAAAAAGAGATAAAATAGCATCATCAGTCATAGTTTACAAACATCTACATTACTATTATTCCAATATAACCGCAGAGACAGTTAGTGTATCAATTCCAACCCCCTCACGAAAGTCTAGAAAGCATTTTGTTGGCACATCCTTCCCTTAAACCTGACATTTTGTTTTATACTATAAAACAAAATGTGAGCCTGTGAGGTGTATGGTATAAAACAAAATGTGAGGTTTGAGGGAGGGATATATATGCCAACAAAATACTTTCCGGGCTTTCATGAGGGGAGTTGGATAAATTATAGTACTGGGCTAGGTATCTGGGATGCTTTGCCTGATATCAAGCATATAGTAAATAATGGGCAATAGTCAGCATGCATTTGATAGAGTTGAAATTTGTCAAGGTATATAAATGAAAACAACCATTTTCAAATGCATATTCCTCCCTTATCTTCACTTCATCATGGCTGTTAGGAGCATAAGCTCTTTGTAGGGTCTAGCTAGCTAACATACCGTAGTTTGCCAGATATCAGGCATATTCAATAATTAAATAATTGCCGCAAGTCTGCTATTTTGAATGTGATCAAGTTCAAATTTGTTAGGTCACAGCTGTCACTCCCTGAAATCTAGCATTTTCTTTTTACTTTGTTACTTAGTTGTAGTGTAACTGTTTCATTATGCTAATGTACCGTACACAATATATTTATGTACAGTGGTTTAAAAATAATATTAACTCCAGCCGATCTTGAGCTTATATAATTGGATACAAAGTTTTGTATGTAATGGTACATATAATTAAAAAAATAATAATACATACCTCAAACTGAATACAAATTTACATGCATGCATCAATAGCCCTACCATTATTTTACACCAAGCTACGTTTTTACTACGGTAAAGCAATTACTGGTTAACTATTTTAGTATGGTACAAATGATAATTTATCATGTTTATATAACAATACCGTTCTCTCACTCCAGCCTAGGCCTATATCTACAAATCTGGGATATATTTGTATTCATAACAAGACCTATTAAATTTGATTTTTTTCATATATCCCGATAATCGGCTATTTTTAATTTGCCAAAATATCTCCCTGAAACATTTTAGCAGATATCACACATATTAAAGTAGGCCTAAACATGACGTCATTAGGCCAATTCCTATTTTATACCGGATGCTATCGGCAGTAACAGCGGTTAAAATCCAGTATTCAGCCATTGTTATTATGCGACTACATTTTTTGCCTTTATTGGCCCATTACTGGTCCAATGCGGAATATAGATCATAAACTGTATTGGCTGAAAACAGCACCAATGTGCAAGACATAATGATAATCAGGCTCAATTAAACCATTTTATTGGGCCAATACTGTGATGTTATCAGGGTAATTTTGAAATTGATGGGAGTTGAAATTTTTCTGGGCATTTCCCCCGATCCTTAAAACCTCACATTTTGTTTTCTTTTTCTATGGTCTAGCTGTCTGGCAATATTTGCTGTAGTAGTAAATCTTTGCTTTACGTCACTATTTGGCACAAAAGGTATTTCAAGTGACATTGTAATACGATAAAAACGTTGTAGTCAATTGA
This sequence comes from Flabesymbios commensalis, assembly GCA_964017125.1. Classification (NCBI taxonomy): domain Eukaryota; kingdom Metazoa; phylum Annelida; class Polychaeta; order Terebellida; family Flabelligeridae; genus Flabesymbios; species Flabesymbios commensalis. The sequence goes on from OZ024914.1 coordinate 30,344,524, forward strand.
TGAGATAAATGATGTACAGATGATGATGTGAGGGTGGGGGTGATAGGGCATGGTGGGTTATTGAGAGCGTTTTCCTTCGCTCGCCCGATAGGGGTTCTGGGCATGTCTAGGGGATATACCCCCAGATATGGCCAGACGACTGGAGACTTGAGTTTTCCCTGTGCAATTTAATGCTGAAACTCTGTGGCATTTTGCGCAGCTCCGCTATCCTCGGGTCGGATAGTCCCCAGAGTAACAATAGGAAGGATAACTCCCTCTGGGTAACTCCATTCATCCCACGTGAGAGACATAATGTCAAACACGCTATAGCCGGTTATTTAAGGCTACTACAGCCTACATCAGCACCAGCACTGATGCGGGTGCTGCATCGGCTCCGCTGTTGAGCGGAGGAGCCAGGGTACGCCTCTGGCAATCTGCCCGAAGATTATGGCCAGATACGAGGAGGCTGCAGCTGCCCTTAGATGATTGCTGTAGACGGCAATATTTGATAGATATATCAGACATAATATATATTTTTTAAAGTAGATAATAAATGGCCGATAGTTGGCAATTTTGAATGTGATCTGAGTTGAAATAAGGTCTATCCCTCCCGGAAACCTCACATTTTCTTTTATATTAATTGTCTAGTTATCTGGCACTGGATATGAAGCATGTTAAGTTAAATAATGGACACCAGTTGGCCATTTTGAACCTGATAGATTTGGAAGTTTTTCGAGGCATACATGTATATTTTATGAATATAACTGGTATGCTGGTAACACTTTCTCAAACCTCACAATTTTTTATAGTTATAGTCTAGCTATATCAAACGATCTGCTTAGCCTTGCCTTCCTTAAAACCTCACATTTTATATTATATCAATTAATTGTCTGGCTATTTGGCATGGTTTGCCAGATATCACTATCAGGCATAGTAAATTAAGGCCATACAACGCTGCGCCAACTTGAGCATTGTAAGATCCTACATCATGTACCAGTGACATGTGCGATATCAACTATTATATATCTGGGGGCTGGGGCCATGTTATAAGAAATGACATAATTTTATATCCTAGCATATAACCTGTAGTGAAACCACCTCCTGGGTGGATAATGAACAGGGGCATTAGATAGTATGTAGTTCTCATTTCTGGTCATATTTTGAAAGTCAACAAGACATTTAAACTCATTTTTTGCAATAGAAAATGTATATGACAATCATACATTTAAACTATTAAATCCATTTTAAAGTAGGAGGGTCATCATGGTTCGCTGAGCAAACATTTTCCACCCATCCGCATGTGCAGCATCGTCAAGGTCCACAATAGTGGGGCCGCCGAAGCGAAACTATTATGGTTTGGTGAAGCAAAAGGACCCAGCTGCTACAAACACATATTTTTTTTAATTCAAGTAGTCTAGTAGATTGTGTATCGGTACAGACCGCTTAAATCGCTTGACAAGCATGAAAAATACCACAAGTTCTATACCTGAGTAATTACACTTTTAGTGTTACATACGTCCTGTCCCCTCCAGTATGCAGTGTACTGGCAGCCTATTATAGACAATATGGAGCACATTTGTTTGATGATATATACGCCATAAATGTATATATATTGTACTAGTAGGTCTTGTAAGTCAGAACAGTGAATAAATTACATTAACATCCTAATATTGATTTAAAAATGAACAAAGGAAACACCCACAAAATATATTTTTTGGTTACAACTTATCCATTAATGAAATACATCTATGTATTTTTAATAAATATCAATTTGTTGGTGTCTAGTGGCTGCCATTAACGAAGGCTTTATTATAATAATACATAATTACCAATATAGATCAGTAAATTACAAAAATTAGGTCTTATCACACAAAGAATACTAAATATTGATATTATGTACTGGAGGGGACAATTCTAATTTAACACTATTTTCATCTAAAAATGTATAAATATGTGGTTGTTGTAACATGAATTTCCAATTAATATCCACGTGGGGGCTCAAAGAGGCAGGTTATATTGCACAAATAATATATCTTAGAAAAACACACTGCGTGGATCTTGAATAGTGATGTACTGGAGGGGACATTATTTTAACGGAATTTTCACATACATACAGGTAATTCTAATTAATTTGCTAATGTTAATCAGCAATCAGTTTAAAGTATTTGTATGCCATATATAACCACCAGACCTATTCAAAAGAGTAATTAAATGTCTATATATATGTAGATAGTTCAAGCTGGGCAGTGATGTACTGGCGGGAAAAAATGAAAAAACTTTTAACGAAAAATACTTTAAACTCAATAAATACACATAAAATCAGATTTTGTGACCCGATTTTTGTCAAACATGTGTCGTTTAAATTGTAAGACCAATAACCATACCACAAATAAAACTGTATTTGTGTGTTAGATGCATATCTGGAATAGGAAAACCCTCCTATGAAGACAATTCCGGGATGAGACTGCAAACTGTGTTGAAAATAACATAAATACCACTGATTCATGGAGAAATAATTGACAAAACTCTATAAAATGGGGTCTGTTGTTTCCCCATACAACCCTTGTTAAAATAAAAAATGTTTCATATAAATATCTAGCAGTATTTGCTAAAAAATTGTGTAAAGTTTTAATTTTTCCTAAATGCACCCTTTATGTGAAATTGCCCATATATAAAATTGTATCAAGGAAAAACTTAACGAACACAGTCCTTATACCGGGCATAGTCTTCTGAGATTAAATATTATCTTCGTCATGTCATTGTGTTGTCAGATTACGGAAGGGTAGAAACGACATGACAAAAATATTTTTGATCTCGTTATACGACTTTATAAGTCGTTAAATCGACTTAGTTTAAGTCGTTATAGCGATATATAAGGCATTAAATCGACTTATGCTAGGTCGTTATAACGACCTATAAGTCGGTAAATCTACTTGGTATAAATTGTTATAGCGACTTATAAGTCATTACGTCGACTGCTGGAGAGACAACTACATATTTGGTATCGAGGTATAGGCCTAACCTGTATCATTTACTGAGGACAAATTAAAAAATGCCAGACCATTCAATTTTATATGTAACAGTTGATGTGTCCATGTATGCTGGTTCCTAGCAAAGAAAATGATAATCGAACTGTTGGAAATAAATATAGACACACTTCTAAAGCTTTACAAGACCCTCCGGCAGGTTTTATGAAAAAACGATGATTGGAAAATTTTTTTGACTTATCAATAAAAAAAACAATTACAACACGATTTAGACAGTATATATTAAAAGGTACACTGCCCGCCGCTAGACAATGCATCCCTGCATGTTAAAATTTGCAGATGGCTGACGTCATATATCCCCCATTCTAACTTTCGACTGATCGTTGTAAGCTTGTGATTGGCCGGCTGTCCTGCTAAAAGTTCTGTGAGCGGCTAGCCCAGATGTGTACACATGTCATGGAGGGGGAGGGGTGGGTGAGGCATACACCTGTGTAGGCATTTAAAGATGCCCGTGCCGCCTGTGTCTGGTTGGAACAGGCTGCACAGTGCTCTGTGCAATTAAAAGGTAACATTTTTTTTATTTCTAAATATAAAAAATGCATAAATTATTAAAATCCTGTAAACTCTATCGGAATGATGAATTAACAACCTTGTGGAAAATTCGAAAACAAAAATGAATTTCTTAAATATAAAAATAGTACACAGATTAAGCAAAGTAAGATAATATTTTTATTGAATCTCGGAAACTATTTGCCAAAAATAGGAGATTTTATGAGCGTTGTTATATCGAAGTGTATAAATTGAAAGCTTTTTTTTTTGAAAATTTTTTTGACAATCATTAAAAACATAGAACCGAAAGTCAAATTTAGTTACAGTGATTAAGTTTTTAAAGATCATAATGGGTCTGTCATTACAGACCATACAGAAATTGTGATGAAGATCGGATTTTAGCTCTCTTTATAATTTAGATGTTGAGCGCTATGAAAATGATGCTGATCACCAGATTACATAGCACTATTAAACATGAAGAATGATTTGAAAGCACGAAAAAATCTTGCAGGTTATAAATGCAATATTTTTTTATATGGCGATTTATCTTTTAAGAAATAGAGAAGTGGTGAAACCGTTTAAAAGAATACAGCTACTTGTTGTGATAATATACTGATAATATACGAAATTGATTTTTATTGAATTCTGATATTTTACTACCGCTTTTTCGACTATTTCACACTATTTTTAATGCTGGTTTGGTTCCCACGAACTGGGGAAAGTGCATTATTACTCCAATACCTAAGATCAGCACGAATGATCCTTACACCCCTCTTAATTACAGAGGTATACCCTTATTTTCAAGTGTTTCCAAATTTTATTCCAGAGTTTCCAGCCATACATATTTTTCGTGGACATCATTGTATTCCTCATACCTAAAAACACGGGCATAGCCACCAAAATCGTGGGTATCTCGAAAACCCCCTCGACCCCCTCGACCCTCGACCCACGACCCTCGACTTAATTTTAAAAACAGTTTTTATTTGTTTATATAATTATAACTTTTGTATAATAATAACATTCGGGAAATTATAATATAGCCCTACTGTGATGCTAACCTGGCTATCAAGTGATGTTGGCTGACCGTCTGCTACGCTGGTCCAGCATCCACCCGACGTTGATTTAATGTCTCTTGTTTAATGGGTGGTCATCGATTATAGTTTTTATCAATACACGTAGGCCTACAGCTGGCCAAACACATTTTAAAGTTGAGTCACTGTTTAGGACGCTTGTCTAACTTTAACTGTTATGTAGCCTATATTAACCCAAGCATGGGATTGAATGCCTCTTGTTTTTTGTTTTTTTTTCTGATCACCAGGCATGTCACTCGCCAGTTTCACTCAGTCACACGCTTTGGCACCGGCATCGCAAGCGGTGGGCCAGCGTTACAGACGTTGGGCCAGCAAAAATCCAACATTGGTTCAATGCTTAGTGCTTGCTGGGCTTACCTATAATTGGACCGGAACACTGTTGGGCCAGCGTTAATGTAGGACAGTGGTGGGACTCAGATGGCAATCTATTATTATACGCCTAATCAAGTGCCCGCATATATTGCGTATCGTGCGTCTCCCCAAAATATACAGGAGGCGTTCAGCCAATGTTAGGCCAGCGTCGCAGACGGTGAGCCAACATTGACCTGATATTGGTTCCCGAATTTTAAAAATAGACTAGTCTATCCAAAAAAACAATAAAAAATTAAATTTGAGGGTCGATTGTCGTGGGTCGAGGGTCGTGGGTCGAGGGGCGAGGGGGTCGAGGGGGTTTTCGAGATATCCCAAAATCGTGTAAATGGTCCATCCCAACATGTTTTTAATGACATCCATTTTTGATGTTGGGAGAGGTCTAAGGAGCAAAAAAGCTTGGTCTCAGGGACTATCCTGTGGGGGGGGGGGGGTGCACGGTAACCCTATCTAGCACAATGGACTACTAGATCTATATATTACCAGATTACTGTATGCAGATGGTTTTCCCTACATAATATTTTTTGTGATGTTGGCCATGTCGAAGTTTTCAACCCAGACATGTTAATGAACATAAATATGCTGAGAACCCCCTCTCCGACAATTTTGTTGAACTTCTGTGCATGGTAACATTTTTACTTGATAGGGCAGAGCATGCAGACGATAAAATGTGTTTTGGTCGGAGATGGGTCTGTAGGAAAGTCGTACCTAATCAGAACCTACACAACAAACAAATATCCTTCGGACTATCTGCCCACGGTAAAAATATGTTTCATTGATTTTTTTTTCAGCTTTTATTATTCAAATGAGAGTGAATATACAAGATAACGAAACTTGGCATTTTAAATAACAACTTGCATATGAAGTCCAATATTATATAAAAATGCTTTTATGATGTCTACATGTAGGCATATACAGCATTTTACAAATGTCATTTATTAGTATAATTTATAATTTTATCAACGTGGAATTGAATGTGTCTAATTTAAATATGACATGTATCCACAGTATAACTTGCATCAGACATTGATGGGCTCATGATTAGAAGTGCACTGTAGTGCCTCACTCTACCCTGATGTACATCATTTTTTATATAGACCCAGACCTACAATATTTAAATAATAAGAACTACAATGATAAATTGCGAAAATGTACTTATTATTCCGAAGACTCATTCAATAAGAAATGTTATCCTTTAATAAAAGGTGGCAACTTCTTGTCACTACTTCATGTCAATGCTCGTAGTGCTCCCAAAAATTTAGATAATTACATATTATTTTTACAAAATATAAATATTGATTTCTCAGTAGTCGGTGTTTCTGAGACATGGCTTAATGACTCTAATGTTGATAGGGGCCTACATGTAATATCTCAGGTTATAACCATGTTTGCAATTATCGGAAGGGTAAGGGGTTTTGTCAAGTTAAAAAAAATTCAAAAATCCGACAAAAACTCGGAAGTGGGTAGGTGGGTATAGCCCCAACTCGATTTTTTTTAGGGGGGGGGAAATTTTGTGTTTTTGGTGTTTTTGTGTGTTGTTTTTATGTTTCCAAATGTTTTCAAAAAAATTAAAATTTGCATAGGGGGGTGGGTGGGTTGGATTCTGAACAATTCGAGTTTTTCTCTGATTTTTTGATTTTTTTAACTTGACCCCTAAACGAGGAAGCGGTGTAACTTATTTTTAAGGCAGAGTGTCGATAATCAGACCTGTGAATATCTTACCTTGATGGATGATTATTTTGAGTCTGTTTTTGTTCAACTATCACATGAATCTATTAAGTCTACTCGAGATATCATAGTTGGTGTAATTTATCGAAAACCTTATACTGACGTTAAAGGGACTGGCCCACGCTAAAATCATAAAAAATCGGTGATTTTATTTTGGGTTGTTAATATCACCATATGATGTAAACATGTCCAAAGACTAGAACTGCAAATTTTTATAATTTTTGTGCTGCGCATTCACCAGTTAGGCTAGATATAGAGACGAAATTCCTGATTTCTAATTATTGACAACCATGTCAAAAATAGGAAATACGGGAATTTCGTCTCTATATCTAGCCTAACTGGTGAATGCGCAGCACAAAAATTATAAAAATTTGCAGTTCTAGTCCACGTACATGTTTACATCATATGGTCATAATAAGAAACCAAAATAAAATCACCGATTTTTTGATGATTTTAGCCTGGGCCAGTTCCTTTAAGTAATTTTTTTTCATTATTACAACAGACAAACAAGGTAGTTTACATTATGGGTGACTACAATATTAATTTGTTAAATGTACATACCCACATACCTACTGCTGATTTAATAGATATGATGTATTCTTATTCATTTTTTCCACTAATTACCAAGCCAACCCGTGTAACAGGTAATAATGCCACGCTGATAGATAATATATTTTGTAACGATGTTGCTTGTCTTGATATGATGAATGGAATATTTTATAATGATATAACCGACCATTTTATAACATTCTCTATTAACTTTAAAGGACATATTGCAAACACAAAACAATATATTACTAAGCGCATATTACCAATTAAAAATATTAGCTCATTCCAAGATCGGTTAGCTAATGCTGATTGGGATAATATTATGTCATGTAGCGAATGTCAACAAGGGTATAGCATGTATAGTATGTTTCATAAAGAATATATAAAAATGTATAATGATTGTTTTCCTGTTAAAACATTTTCAGTTGAAAAGAAATTCAAACAAAATATTGCGTAAATTTGAAAGAGATTATTATGATAATTTATTGACGGAAAATAAAAGTAACTCAAAAAAGATGTGGTCTGTTATAAACGAAATTATAAATAAACGTAAACACAAGCCTATGACTAGCAAATTTTTAGTAGGTGATGGAAAAATATATAACAGTGAGATATAGCTGAGCATTTAAATTTTTTTTTCACTAATGTAGCTAAAAATTTAGCGGTTTAAATACCAGACACCACCAAAGAAGCTACCTCGTACGTCGAGCACTCAAATATAAATTATATTTTTTTATGAGAAGTTAGTTCAGACGAAATATCCAAGGTTATAAATTGTTTAAATAACACGATTCCTGGGTGGGATGATATCAATTCCAAGGTTGTTAAATCTACTTATCGTTTATATATCATGTTAAGTAGCATCCCAGCAAACACGAGATATCGACCCAATGTTTGTCCAATGTTGGGCCAGCGTCGTAGACATTGGACCAACATTGGACAATTATTGGGTCGATATCTCGTGTTTGCTGTGATGTAAGAGAGAATCCACGCTTGCCAGCAATATTGACATATACAAGTACATTTTTTCTGATGACTTACTGACGTTTATAATCAAAAAACATATTTTTAATCAGCTATTTCCATCTAACCCAAAGGCCAGGTTTTATCTCCTCCAAAACCATTAACTAAATTGCTAATACGTTGCCTTGAATTGCGAAAAACGACGGTCCATAGGTTGGGCTCTGAAAGTTAAACCGCCACGACCCACAAGCATACTTTCATTGATTAAAAGATTGCATTGCCCACATAATTATTATTGCTATGTTCAAAAGAATGAAAAAAAGCTACGGTACCGCAGCCTACTGGTGAGTTCTAGTAAGTCTACGCCAACATATTTTCCCAACAACAAAGTCATAACATGCTATGTGCTAAAATCATTATTTGAAAACTAACCATTATAGCTGTTAACAAACTAAATACATTAGTTTCCCGTGATTTCAGCAGATTGCAATCTCAGTAATATCCAAATATACGTTTTTGGCTCCTTTGAAAAATTCGCAAACATAATTATTCATGTTTTGGTTCTGGCACGTCGAAGTATAAGCCTACCTTTCGTATTATAGCCTTTTGCATCCAAAACATATAAAACGCTAACAATTATCGTGTCAATTTGAAGTAGAAATCTCAATTTCAACACTTTTCGTGTTATTATCATTATTTCATAGTTTGAAAGCATGTAAAGGGTGATTTTAAATTCTATAACTTTCCATATTTGCGAGAATCCTGGTGACCCACACACATTATGACACGTAGGCTTCAGGTTGGGTTTGGTTGCGTTACAAATATCTGAATATATTACTCTTCAAATAGACCCGAAATTATGTCACACAAAGATTACACATTAACCCTTGTCCTGCTAGACCCGGATATATACGGTTCTAAGCATATTTTAAGCCAATAAAAGGTCACTGAAATGGATAATATAGTTGGTGGTAGATGTTCAGTTAGTCTAATAACTCAATTAAGAAAATGTATATTTTCAAAAAATAAAATTGTTTTTCGTCATTTGAAGCTGGAAATAGCGTTAGCAATTCCAGCTTCAAATGACGAAAAATACAATTCAAACAATTCAGCAGGACAAGGGTTGAATGATGCCCTCAACATTTTCTACATGTGGTGGTATGCAGGGTTGACACAAAATTTCAGAAAACAAAAATTTTCACTGAATTATCTTGACCAAAATGGAAATTTCATAACTTAAATTAGACGCAAAGTTGGCACAAACCACTGGCGTATCCAGGATCTGTAGAAAGGGAGAGGGTGTCGTGGATTTCGTAATCTTTTTCAAGTAAAATTTTTTTTTTCCGGATTTTGCCTAATTTCTGTAAAAGTAAAACAATTCAAGTTTTTAATAAAAATCCTGACTTTTCAGATTATTGAGGTGTCGTGGCAACCCAAAAGCTTGGAAACTGGGAACTTCGGAATTGGGAATCTGAAGTTATATTCCGTGAACTTGTGAACTAATAGTGCCGAAAATGCTGGAACGTCGGAACTTGGGAATTTCGGAACGTGGGAAATTCGAGACTAACTTATTAATAACTATATTATGATCTATCTATATTAGGCATCATATATTTCATAGGCATTATTAACTTGTAATACTTATAATAACTGCTGCTGCTGCTGCTGCTGCTGCTGCTGCTGCTGCTGCTGCTGCTGCTGCTGCTGCTGCTGCTGCTGCTGCTGCTGCTGCTGCTGCTGCTGCTGCTTAATAATAATAATAATAATAATAATAATAATAATAATAATAATAATAATAACCATGCATATGCCTGTGGTTTTGAAGGTGCATGATGAATATTCAGCTACTGTGATAGTCGGAGGTGAAGTTTACACTCTCTCCGTGCATGTAACAGCTGGCCAAGAGGATTACGATCGACTACGTCCCCTGAGCTACCCACAAACAGATGTCTTTCTGATCTGTTTTTCGATAGACTCTTATGGAAGCTTGACCAATGTTGAAGACAAGGTAATCTTAATTTTGCACTCACGCAAATTCAAAAAGTATTAGCTGCTTGAAGTTCAAATAAGCAATTACTACGTTTCGCTTTTAAAAACTACTTTACACAAGCCACATCCTTTTAATTCTAGAAATAATTGTGAAGCATCAATTTGGGCCTACTTCTAGAAATAACTGAAAGGGTCACCGTTTTTGTAAACAAAAACTGGAGATGTCTCCCCTCCCGCAGCATAAAGGTTGACAGCAAATACATATAGTGTCAATGGATTTTGTAATTCATGTTAACAAATGACTCTGACCTCCCATGTGATTTATAATTATTTGCCATTTTAGAAATATTATCTGCCACAAACTGTAGGGTTTTGTTTTTTGGACACATCAGACATTTGGGATACGTGGGACATTTGGGACACATGAGACACCTGGGACATTTGGGACACATGGGGCTTTCGGGACACTTGTGACACATGGGATATTTGGGACACATGAGACATTTGGGACACACGGGACATTTGGGACACATGGGACAATTGGGACACATGTGACATATGGGATATTTGAGACACATGGCACATTTGGGACATATGAGACACTTGGGATACTTTGGACACATTTGCACATTTAGGACACTTGGCACATTTGGGGGCATACCCCTTTGTAATTACAAATGTTATTTTTCTTGTGAAATGTAGCATTTCAAAGATTTCTACTGTCCATATCAAACACCCAATATTGGTTCAAAGCTGGGCCGTCATTGAAGCATTTGGGATACATGGGGCATTTGGAACACATGGGACACTTGGGACATTTGGGACACATGGGGCTTTCGGGACACTTGTGACACATGGGATATTTGGGACACATGAGACATTTGGGACACACGGGACATTTGGGACACATGGGACAATTGGGACACATGGGACATATGGGATTTTTGAGACACATGGGACATTTGGGACATATGAGACACTTGTGACACTTGGGATACTTTGGACACTTTGTCACATTTGGGACACTTGGCACATTTGGGGACATACCCCTTTGTAATTACAAATGTTATTTTTCTTGTGAAATGTAGCATTTCAAAGATTTCTACTGTCCATATCAAACACCCAATATTGGTTCAAAGCTGGGCCGTCATCGAAGCATTATTGGATATGTTCTATTTAAATAGTGGTTAACCGGGGCGGATCCAGGGTGGGGGGGGGATTGGGTTCACAGGGGCCTCCTGACCCCCTCAATTTTTAAATGCTACTTTATATATAATACTTAGATTAAATGATAATGCGAGTTATTTTTCCATTTATAATTCCTTAGATACATAGAAATGATGTATTTGGAATTTATAGCAACTAAATTCCTCGCGCAAGGCGCTCGCCTCTTATTTTAAATGTTTGTGCCCTTTTTATCTTCCGGTGTCCCTGCCCTTTTTCTACCATGGATCCTCCCCTGGTGAAAGGGTCAGGTCTGCGAGACGCCTACTAGCCTATTACAGTGGACCGTATTAGATGAGTCGCCTACCACGCTATGCCCACCAAACAGGACATGTCAACCCAATGCTGGTTCAACGCTGGACCTCTGTCGCACGCTCTGGCCAGCAACCATTCAACACTGGGCAGTGCTTTCTGCTGGCGGCTTTGACCACAGAGTACAAGCTGACACCCACCCAATGCCTGGTAAACGTTGGGCCAGCGTCGCCGGTGCTGGCCAGCATCTATCGCTTTATGCTGCCGGGAGTGAGTCGACATAGTATACAGGCTCACACTGCCCCAATGCCTCTTAAATATGGGCCATCGTCGTAGATAATGGCCCGACATAGGACTAATACACGTTACACCGACACATTGCTGGCTCAATGGTGGGCTGGTGTAGCATAGTAGAACCAGCACGATGCTTTGATCCAAAGCTGGGTTATTGTTTGCCCGCCGTCTGTGACGCTCGCCCACATTCAGCGCCCGCGCCAAACACGAGACGGTAATCCTGCTGGGCTAATGTTGGCTTAGAGTCGTGAACGGTGGGTCACCATAAGCCAAGCATCGGGTCAGCGTCTTCTGTTTGCTGGGGCGTTCTCTGCTTGTACGACAGAAACCGTGGGGGATTCATGGACCTCATGACAGGCTCTGACTGCGGCTCTGACAAGCCGCATTCTCACACTGCCGCAGTCAGGTGGATATAAGAAAATAAACGGTGTGACTAAAAAAAAATGCAACAAAACGTTTTTTTAGTTTTATGTAGACATATGGGCCCTCAGAATTCCCAGGAATTTTTTTTCTGAAATTCGACCATTGGAAAGTGGTTAATTAGCATAAAAACAAAATGGCCGCTAGCGAACATTTTGAATTTTTAACTTTTGTCATAAAAACCCTATATTGAAATGTAATACCTTTTTTTAGACTAATTTGAATACACTGAGTTCATTGGAATAGTTATTTTTACGTTTCAGGGTCATCTAGAGGTGAAAAACAAGATGGCTGCCAATAACCGCAATGCAAATGACTTTTTTTTAATCATTGACATACTAACCGTATATTCTTATGTGATACCTCAATTTTGTTTTATTTTCTGGTATAATTTCACTAGATTATTATGTAATCAGATAATACTTCATTTTGGACTAATTTGAATACTATGATTTTATTGGAATAGCTAGTATCAAGATTTCAAGGTCATCGAGAGGTAAAAAAAAGATGACTGCCAATAATTAAATAATGAGAAAAAAAAAATAATAATTAAAAATGCTATGTTTTCAGCAGAAACCAGCATTACCTTTCACGTTCTGAAACAATAAGCCTAGAATCGAATGCAACAATAATAGTACATAAGACTGTTCTGAAGCTAAATTCTAATTAATATTTTCATAAAGAAATGAGACGATATACCCCATATTTTGACAACAAAATGTCATATTCTCACAAAATACTGCTGTATTTCCAAATTATAATACACATCCTGATCGTATAATGGCATGCGTCCATATATAGTAATGTCGCATCAACACATCAATATGTCATATGATGACGACAAAACTGTTATATATTGACTTCACAGGACATACTAATTATTCTGACATTATAATTGTAATATCCATAATTATATTAGAATGACATTTTATGACGGAAAACTGTCAAATTCTGAAATTACATTGCCAAATAATGATATTATAAAATGACATTGAAGCGCCTTATCAGGATATTAAAATGTGGTCCCCTGACCATATACTGCCATAATGTCGACATTATAATTATAACGCTATATCCTGACCATAAAAGTGTCATCATGTTAAAAACAATCGTCATATAGTGACGTTAAACTGCCATATCCTGATATCACGATGGCATTCTCACATTATGTCATACATAATAATTCAACACCATGATGCCATATCCAGATATCGTGTCTATAAACTGTTATGATAATGCCATAGCTTGGTATAATATAACGCTATATTGTAACATTAAAGTTACACATCCTGACCTTATAATGCCATATCCATACTACATAATCATGATAGTACTAACTCATACCATATTATTGCCATATCGAAAAGATAAATGACTATATCCTAACATTATAATTCCTTATGCTCACTTTATAATGTGATATCCTGACATTCACGTGTCATATTTATTGTGATGTTAAGCCGTCATATCCTGGTGTTATATTTCCATATCATACAATTATAATGCCATCCTATAATTCTGAGGCATACATTACTGGTATCCATTGGGTGTCAATAGTCATAAAGCGGACCCATAATATATAAAAGTAGGTCATAAACTTGTAGGCTACAGATCGATATAATTATGACTTATCACGCTTAGGCCTACTGTCCACTTTTAGAATCTACGTTGTTTATAATAATTTAGATGTCATGATGACTTATTTGGGCCTTGCATGATACACTAAAAGGTAACTACTTCATTTTGTGTTTTTCGGATTATCTTTGTATATGTTAATCTATTTGTTTTGCAGTGAAACTTTAAGAATGAACAAAATATAGTGTAAATTTCTGATGTCACGGCGGCCATTTTGAAATTATGCAAATTAACCACTTTCCCATAGTCCGATTTTAGAAAAATAATTCTGGTGATGTCAATGACCCAAACAACAAGTTAAAATAAAAAACCTTTTGTTGCAATTTTTTGAGGTCATACCATGGATTGATCTGTCTATGTGCAGACACACCGAGCGGGCAACAGCAAACCAAGATGTCTTCTTTCTCTGTAGGCCTAACTACAGAGGGGGAGACATAAATATTATAGTGGTCCGTGGTTTAGATGACGATGTAGATAGATTAAAAGCCATAGCAATACTGTTATTTTTATCAAGAAGTAATAGCATATTTGTTTCATTAAAACTGAAGGATGCTTGTTACTGAAATTTTTTTTATGAGATCGGAAAAACTGTGATTTTTCTGGCTACTGTCAAACACGCGTAGTTGATTTTTAAACAAAACTGGCCACACTCATTTCCTGAAAACTCAAGGTATCCTAATGCTGCGACAGCGCTTAGACAATGCATTTCGCCAACATTTTAAAACTCGACAAATTAGTCTCAAATAATGTTATTAAATATATCTAATACCGCAATATTGTATTGTTTTGGGTCAAGTTCACCTCTTGACACTCTTAATACTGTCAGCCGGGTAATATCTCGTAATATGCTGTTTCTCACTCAGTCTTGATATTTAATTCAAAATAATAATTAATACATTTTTTTTATTTTACTCATCAGGTTGCTGAGTTATTAATGATTTAAGTTTGCTAATTTGTAAACATTGCTGCCCCACCAAAACAAAACTGATCACAGCGATGTAAGTCTTAAAAAAGGATGGAACACTCTCAAACTTATTGCAATATTTGAAGTGATAATAGATACATTTCACAGTATACTGTTTATTTTGTTATTTCATTTAGGCAGATCTATGAGTTATTACTTTGTGTGATATGGGTGAGACATGCATATAATGTCATGTTTAATTTCGGAGCCGCTGCAGAGTATGTCACTCACTTGAAAAATGTGACTCTATTCTTTGTATGGTGATTTTAAGTGTGGGCCAACATCTGAGCCTTTGGCCTGACACTAAGACGCTCTCCCCTGACAGTGCGAGATTGTAATAATAATAATAATAATAATAATAATAATAATAATAATAATAATAATAATAATAATAATAATAATAATAATAATAATAATAATAATAATAATAATAATAATAATAATAATAATAATAATAATAGTAATAATAATAAAAAAAATTGTAGTAAGGAATCAGCTAAAAATTCAGTGACGTAAACTGTCTTTTTCGCTCTTTTAATTATTGTGAATTTCCTGAAAAAACATTTGCAGTTTTTTATTCAGAATCTCTTGGGTATTTTAAAATATAGCAATATTCTACTAGACAATAGCAGACTTTATTATGTTATTTTATCTTAAGTCATCACAGGCAGTGATATAAATCGCGAAATGCGTGAAAAATTGAAATAATATTTAAAAAAAATTAGACTTTACTGTAACCAACTGGTAACTGATTTCCACAGGTGTCCTCTAACCACAGGTGGCGCCACTCATATGAACTGTATTGTAGTATCACAAAACAAAGTATGTCCATATCATGGGCAGATCGACATATGTTTGAGGTTATTTAGCGATATGTCGATCAATTGTGTCCATTTTTTATGACCTGATTCCTTGCTCAGAGTGACAGAATTGAGCATATCGACAAAGGATGATTTGTGGGTGGGTTAAGAGGAATAAAACGCTTTTTTTGTCGAACAGTGTTAATAACAGCATTAAGATGTTTATTTCAACATAATGTTGTGGTAGAAATATAATAAGCCCGGACGTTTATGGATGAATAAACTGACCCAAATATGTGACATTCTTTTCATACCTTAAGGTGATACTACAATACAGTTCATGCGAGTGGCGCCACCTGTGCTCTAACATAGTCTCAGGACGGCTACGGCTGGTTATGTAGGTGTTGTATCTCAGCTAACACGAGACATTGTTCCAATGGTAGTCTAATTCTGGTCCATCGTCTGCGGTGCTGGCCCCACATTAGGCCAACTCGGTTCAACGGCTCGGGTTTGATATTAGAGCCGTTTGTTGTTGACCAATATAACATTATATTGGCCCATAATTTTACCACTATTTTACATACAAACTGTAGGCTACACACACTGCTTCACTACTTCATAATTCTTGACAGTGTATCGCATGGTGAACTAATCCCGCTACATTCACTCAGTTTTCGTGTATTTAAAAGGCTTCTAAAAGAATATGAATGATTGTTTTGTACATTTTATGTTTTTTCTGGCGAAATAAACAAAAAAATTATGAAGCATTAACCATTTGGACACGAGCCTCCTGGGGATAACTGCCTCTCCCACCGAGCCTCCTGGAGCAGCAGATCCTATTGGTGATATTATTATTGACCATATTTTTACCTTTTAAAGGCTCTACACAATTATCCTGAAGGAAATCACAAATAACTACATTAATATCATTATAACGGGGTGGCTTGTTGAGACAGTAAATTATGACGTCATAATTTTATTTATAATTTGTGTTTTTTAACTTGATTCATTACACAATAGTTAGACTTGAAATGGGTAATTTCATAGGGTCTCAGCACCCCAAATGCCAGTCCCATTGAAATACATGTAAAATGCCTCAATTCCACGGGCCGATTTTACTTCTTTTTGCCCTCCCCCCTATCAGACATCATGTACTTATTAAATATCCACAGAAATATAACTTCTTTGTATTTGTTTTTAATTCAACAGAGGTTGAAACAGCCGCATTGAAAAGATTTTGTGTGATGATTCCATCATTAGTATACACCTGCCGTGATTTCGGCTTATTTAGGGTGGTGAGACCATAGGGATATATCTTTCATTTTTTTCACTCACTTTTTTTCATTTTGTGTCGACATGCCTGTATGTCCCTTATTCAAAAATATACATTTGCTCTGCTATAACTCAATCATTTCAAATACCAAAATATTTACATACACAATAGGCCTGACTATGAATATTCAGTTAATTATAACTTCCAAATCACACTTTTATGCATATGATTAAATACGGAAATTTGCAAAAGTAATTTGTATATTTTTTATCAGATGTACCGTGTAAATATCACGCTTCATTTGCGATATCAACAATGTTAATCCGACTGTTAGTTCTTTAGATGTCACCCAAAATGTATTTTTCAACAGACTAAAAATTAACACAATAAATTTTAGTAGTTGCCATAGGAACGGTTTGGAAAATAAAATCTGCCATTATTTGCGCAACCACAACCATCTATTTTCAATTTAGCCCACTCAAAATATACATTTATTCAGTCACGACAAAATAGTTTTAAAAAAAAACAGTTAAATACCCCATAGATTCATAAAATAGTAAAAATCACATTTCTGATGATTTCTATGGTAACGCACATGTCAGGTAGACAACATCTTTACTACAATAGTACATCACAGTTATTAAGTGTGTGAAATATTAGAGGTCCAAGTGTACAGCTGACTTCAACAAGCTCCATTGTGTGTATTCTGTCAAAATTACATGCCAAAATGCTGCGCATATGTCAAAAAAAGGTGCCGCTCTTCAATGGGCGTTACCATGGCAACCGCACAACCTATTTTTTTACGATAGGCCAAAATAGATCAGCAAGGTTTTTAGGAAAATATTGATGTTGTAGCTTTCTGCACGATGGTCGGAATATGATATGATCCTTTTTTATTGCTCTTCGTTATCGGACACTTGGAACCTTTTAATGTCCTGATTATACAGACTTACTCCGCTGTGATCAGTTTTGTTTCGGTGGGGCAGCAATGTTCACAAATTATCAAACTTAAATCATTAATAACTCAGCAACCGGATGCCTAAAATCAAAAATTAAAACACCATTCTGTATTAATTAATTTTTTGAATAAATTTCAGGGTAAAATATTTTTTTTAGCAAATAAAGCTTCGAACAAGTGTAATACCTCTAGTTCATGTAATTTTGCCTGAAAAACTCATTTCTGGTACTATTTTAATAATTCAAGGTCATCATCAAGGTCAAAAGGTCAATTTCAAGGTCAAATTGTTAAAAATATCATTTTTAACAAATAGAGTAACTACACTTGTTCGTAGCTTTATTTGTTAAAAAAATATATTTAACCTTGAAATTGACCTTCGACCTTGAATTATGGCAAAATAAAAGCAGAAATCAAAAACTTCCGCTGCCTAAAATTTTCCACTTGGTCCAATTAGTGCATAATTTTACTACAAAATGCAGTGGTCATGTCGTTAACCTGTCCACTAATATGACGTTACAAAAATATCGATAGGCCCATATCGGTACATCAGGTCCAAAGGGTTAAACAACTGCGCACAACATTGATCACGTGACTTTATCCTACCCGGTGGAAACACTAAGCTTTGTTTATCCAATAACTACCTAACCGGTAGTCAACAATTTCAAAAATATTGTACTTTAACCTCCAGAACGTATTATCAAGACTGTGAAGCCCCTCTAATATAAACAAGAAAGTTAATGCCCTGATTAAAAAAAACAGAAGTATTTATTACAAACCTGTATTACATGATAACGTGGGAATAACTTAACAATTACTTGATTATATACATAAGGATATCTACGTAGTTGAAAATGTAAGCACAATATGTAAATATACCTTATAATTATTATATGGGCCTATATCGGTACATCGGGTCCAAAGGGTTAAACAACTGCGCACAACATTGATCACGGCCCAACATTAGTCCAACATCGGCTCAATGTTTACTGGGTTACCCCCCGTCCCCCCCCCCCCCACCCGGATCCGCCATTCACTAAGGACGTGGGACGTTGAGCAAATGGTGATGGCAGGTTGGGTCGACACCATTATGAGACGGTGTACCAACATCAACAATTAATATGGAACAATGATATGTGATCACAAAGAATCATTTCAGCAACCAATCCATCTGAACCGGCAGCTTTCCCCGTCAATCTTATTTAACACATAACCACAAATTTAGTATTAAAAAAAGGATTATAAAAGTGATCATACTACATATATATACCTCTTTAGAGATGTTATAAGTAAATGTAGTCTTATACCCAATAAAAAAAATTGCCGAAAAAGTTTATCATTACCAATATTTAAATGTATGTATCAGAAATATAACAATGATTATCATGTTGGTTATTGTGTATATTCGCAAAATTTTATGTAACTCTCTCTTTTTTTAACCCTTAAAGCGCGTTGGTCGACTTTAGACGTCAGAATAAGACGTCTTTAGACGTCAGAATCTGACGTCGATCGACTTTAGATGTCAGATTCTGACGTCTAAAGTCAAACCCCGCACTGTAAGAGTAAAATATTTATAAAGACTGCAGACTCATAACATAGGTATTCAAATGAAGCTGAAAGAGCTGACTAAGGTATTTATGATGATTTTAAATTAAAAAAACTTTTGGTCTCCATGATTTATACAAAAATATTTCAGCACTTTACGGTTTAAAGACCTCACTCTTACAGCACTGTTAAAGTAATAGCTTGGTTGTTCTGGAGTTGCGATCGCCACACAATAAAATATTGCCGCAAATCGTTGAGATGGTCATGTCTTAATTCGTGTATATTACACATCACTACTAAAGTGATGTTCTAATTGTGCTTATTTAAATATATATATACATCAGATTCCCTTATAAATATATAACAAAGGAGGTTATGTTTTGGTCGTGCTGGTTTGTTTGTTTGCCTGTCTGTCCACAGGGCTACTCATAAAGTAATGAACAGATTTGCATGAAAATTTTACTTTATTAGAAAGGTCAAACTATATAGTAGATAATTTTACTAGTATTATGAGCAAACTCCACTGTTTGTCCAGATCTACTAAATTAATAAATAAAATAGTATCTACACATCTGAAAGAGAGTTCGGGGCTTCGGGTACTATGAATAGTAATCAACAAACGAAAATGTTTAATAGGCAATATGATATCTGAGACATGAAGTTGTTTGCATTATGTTTTTTGTATTGTGCAGTGGTTCCCTGAAGTCAGACATTACTGTCCTGATACGCCTTTCTTATTGATTGGCTTGAAATGCGATCTCAGGGACAATCCGGAGACCTACAGAAAACGGAACAGAAGACCAGTCACTCACAAGAGAGGCGAGAAGCTGGCGAATAAATTGAAAGCTGTGAAATACATGGAGTGTTCTTCTTTAACACGGGTACGAATTTTGCACTTTTAATTGTAATATTTTCATTAAAGTCGTACCGTGACAGACGATTGAGAGAATGCAAATATCATGCGCTAATACCCGATACGTCTAATAGATTTAAGACCAACCATTTTAGCCAAAACATTACAGTGCTTTGTTTGATCAAATTATCATTTTCATGAAAATATATACTGTATACAGTGGCAGATAGGACAACATACATTTCAACGAATTATATTTTGTTCACATGAACAAAAATTCTATGAGGCGCTAATTGGTATTACCAGAAATGCATGATAATATATTTATGCATTGCTGGTATTACTGAAGTAAAATGTCACAAACGCACTGACGTCATCATACCAAAATTTAAAACGACCGCCGGAGGACAATTCTAATTTTGTTTGTGGGCGCAAAAACTGAAACATATCGTCAGAAATTATTCAACTTTAACTATCATATTTGTCACGATTTGGAAATGGCGCCACGGATCAACTTCAATTTTTTTGTGGGCGCAAAAACTAAAAATAATAGTCAGAAATTATTTACATTTTACAATCACATTCCCCACGCTATAAAGATGTGCGGGTGATTTTACTGGAATTGGTCACCACAAGTCCACTTTTTAAATATTTGTGACCGCAAAACCTCTGACCTAAGTTATGGGACTTCAGGTCTCTTGTTGTTTGTTGTACGTATAATTTGTCGGTGCAAAGTTGTGTCCATGTTACATTTTAACCCTTATAGCGCTGGAATATGTTTATATAAAATAAGAGAACAAAGGGTTATTTTCAAATTGAAATCACCATAAATGTCTTAGTTAGCTCTTTCCGCTTCATATCGTCGCCTCGGAGCTAAAGGATCCTATCTGACACTCGTCAGAGTGGCAGATAGGATCCTTTAGCTCCGAGGCAACGATATGAATACCCATGTTATGGGTCTACAACCACTATAAATAGTTCACTCTTTAAACCCTTTAACCCCCAAATTATTCAATTTGAAAAGTATTTTTTTTTTAAGTGAAAATTATTCAGATTTGACAAAATGGAGGTCAACTGTTTTTAAATATTGCTGATTGATGTCACATTTTATCTTTAACATGTTTAAAAGGTGGTACTTAATGTGCTAAAAAATCTGACAGTCTACAGACGCCAGATTCTGACTTCTAAAGTCAATTGCCGCAAATAAATGCTTTATGAATCGAGAGAACATAATATTCGATGTTTATTTATATTCCCCTTAACATGGTTAACCTGATGTTTTTTTCTACGAAATACAAGTAATTGATAAAGTTCTAAACTTATTCAAATAATTAGTTAGATTTGCTACGATCATATTATGTCCTGCTCATAACATGATTCAAGTAATAGTTTATAATTGTCCTGCTGAATTGTGTGTTATTATTTTAATTTTGTTCGGAACTGGAAACCTATGTGGACTTGGATATTTTTTTCGTTGGAGAGATAGCTGCCTTTTCGTTTACTCTTTGTCACATTATTTTATTTTGTTTGACAGGAGGGCTTGAAGGAAGTATTTGAAGAAGCCGTTATCGCTGCTTCAGGCACACCAGGACCAGATTCAGGACAAGCGAAAAATAAATGTTGTATACTACTTTAGCATACTAATCAAGGTGTTGGTCTTGCTGATGCTAACATAACTACTTCTAGTAGTGAACAAGCTTCATGGGGTCAGCCACGTGCAGCGCACACATTAAATATTAGATATAATGGGTGAAGCTGTCGACATTATGAAAAATAAAGACCGAGCAACTAGAGACAATGATATAATAGGGTAACTACGTCCATGACGTCACAGAGAGAGGCATCGGCGGAATGTCTGCCAGTGTTTCTGAGTTGACCTCAGCTGAACTATACATTATTTAAAAATCGAGATAATCCCGTCTGGAAACAATAGAAAAAGAGAGGGGGGGGGGGTGACTATTATGACCAAGTTACTTGTGTCCCATAGTCTTACACCGCTTGAATAAAAAAAGAAAAACCGTTAAATCAAAGGATATAATGATAATCCTGCAAAGAAGCATCATGTCATGTTCCACATCCAATGTTTTACATAACGAGAACAAACAAAAGCTGTTGTATTTTTAACTCAGAAATGAAAGTTTTTTTCTGAACAGCGTAAGAGTCAGCGGTATTTACAATGCCCATGCAGTAAATGATGATTGGTATGACATTATTCAACAAATTAGTACTTGACCAACAGTTAGATTACAGAGGATATTTCCAGTTCACAAGTTTTGCTGATAATCTTAGTTTAGAGTGTTCATTAACACTTTTGTTTTACAGGTGTTTATTGGGTATGGTAAACTGTTTGTTTTATTTTTTTTATCTACAAGAAAACAAAGTAGAAAACGTGTGGTAATACGACCCATATGACATTGGGTTTCAACCAATGGAGCAACAAAGAAAATGCAAACAGTGCTAGCTTTCATTTTTTCGCCTTTTCCACACCACAAAAGTTAGCTAGCCCTTGTACTGCTGCATTGTTTGTGGGTATTTTTCATTCATTTGAAGCTGAAATTGCTAACGCAATTTCCAGCTTCAAAAGAATGAAAAATAATATTATTTGTGAAAAATAAATCTCCTAAATTTAATTAATTGATTAATAAGGCATCCACCACAAGAATGCTACAGATTTTAGTGTGTTTCATTCAGTCTGAAATTTGCTTGAAAACGTATACATACGGTCTAAGAAGCACAAGGGTCTATGAGGTTCGGCAAGCTATGTTTGTTGCCGAGAATCCATCTCATCAACACTTCCATAGTATGCAACCATCTGGAAATATTCACTTGATTATTTACCACCTGATCAGTGGGGTGGACATAATATGCTGGAGGAGGAAGGTTGCATTTTAAGATTGAGCTTGCTGTATTGTAGTGATTTGTTTTGCACTCTGTGCTATGAAAAATGTGGCCGAAACCCTGAAACATTTTAAACTCGTCAGTATGATCATGACGATTTTGTCTTAGTGGATATCTCATGTTCCCTAATATGTGTAATAATATGTAAATGATTTGTGATACCATTTCTATTATGATGCAGAAAACAATTAAATAAGTTTGCGTCTGATAATGCACAACTATGCTGGGATCTTTTACTCTCTGTAAAATTTAACACTTGTATATGGAAGGGGAACTTATTTTATAGTCTTATCGACTTCAATGCAAGTAGGCCTACTTGCAAAAGGCGCATTCGTTAAAACTGACACTAAGAGAAACAAAACAAAAAATAGGCAGAATAAAACAGACTATGAAGCATGAAGTTATCAGGGGTTTTTTTTTACATCAGAAGTAAGAGCGGAATTAAAACAAGATTTATGTAAATGTGACGTTGCTGCCGATTGCTGATGGTGGGCAATACGAACAAACAGCCAAACACGACATTTGTCCATATAATGATAACAGGTATTTAAAGCGACACAATCAGGCTAAAATTTGCAAAAAATAGTTTGTTTTATTTTGGCTTGTTAGTATGACCATATGATGTAAACATGTCTATAAACTAGACTTGCGTAATTTTTTTTATTTTTTGGTTTTGTATTGCGCATTTAACAGTTAATAACGATATAAACATGATAAAGACAAAATTCCCGTATTTCTTATTTTGAAGATGCTTACGTCATATGGTCATA
The DNA here is from genome assembly GCA_964017125.1 of Flabesymbios commensalis. Classification (NCBI taxonomy): domain Eukaryota; kingdom Metazoa; phylum Annelida; class Polychaeta; order Terebellida; family Flabelligeridae; genus Flabesymbios; species Flabesymbios commensalis. The sequence goes on from OZ024914.1 coordinate 30,368,611, forward strand.
CTAAGAAGCCAAAATAAAAATACTGATTTTTTTATTATTTCAGCCCTATTGTGTCTCTTTGATAAGCGACACAAGCAGGCTGAAAGTATCAATCAAGGCAAAATAACTGCATCGGCCTTCTGTCTTTTGTGTCAGCAGTTGAACAACAATCCATCTAAAAGGCCAATATTGGAACCTGATATAATTACAGCCCAAGCTGAAAATCCACCCAGCAAACACGTTGACACAATGTATAGCTAATAAATGTTGACCCAATGTATAGCTAATAAATGTTGGCCCCCTGGCTTCGAAACCTTACACCCCTAAACACGACTATAGTCGTTTTCAATCTGTTTTATTACAAGGTTAAATCACAGTTATTGAGAAAAAATGAGTGCCTAAACATCAAGATTTTCAAATGTTTGATCCCAAAGTAAGTGGAAGTTGTGGGTCGCGGTAGCGGGACACAGCTTCAAGTGGGTGACAATTTAATTTAGCGCTTGTAATAAAATGAAAAAAACACTCCACACAACAGCATATTATAATTATTTATTTACATATAATATTAAAAATATCCATTTTATAGAAGAGTCGGCCAAGTATCTATGAGATCAAGCAACATAATAAGTATGATAAGTATCGAAGTGCCTATTCTTGGATGAATGTAGTCTATTTTGGTGTTAAAGGGTCGTTTCTATGCAACCCTTTGATACCAAGGCAACATTAATTTAGTGACCTATAATATTTAACCGTACGAGTTCAACTGCTCTTAAACATGTTAAAAGGTAATTTGGTGTGGTTTATTTATGCCCCCAACTGTGGCGCAATTGACAAAATTCATTTATCGTTATTATAAATACCCTAAAACATGTACAAAGTAACATTCATATATATCTATCTAGATGTATTGCTGTTCATTTTACACCAATCTGGTAGGGGGGATTAAAAGCAAGAATAAAAAGTAACAAAAGTAAACGATTGAGAATTCGAAAAAATCATCTTTGTGGTTACAGCCGTCGGTGATTTTCATAATTCATTTTCAACAAATTATTTCTAGCGAAAGTCACCGTGGTGGTGTAATGTTGGGCCAGTGTTACATACCGTGGCCTAACATTAAACTATCAAGATACAAAGTTTACAATCGATGTAGCAGCAGTCATAATGACGCAGACCATAATGTCAAGTGTGCATTTAAACAACTTAGCAGGTTTATTCAATCAGCTCTATTTGAAACTGACATTTTAAAAATATATAATCACATACTTTAAATATTTATTGATATATCCGAATATTTACAAGATGTTGTCACAGGATGGCACTCAATCACAGTCATATATAATGTTGGCAGGTAACTAGAGTAACCATGGTAGCTGGAGTTAAATGTGGGAATATTACTTAGAAATGCTTTGACAATTCGCCATAAGCAAATACAATAACTGTTTTTCGGGAAATTCCAGACACTTGAAGCTGCGTGTAGATATTTTGTATAAAAAAATAGGCTCATCCGGGTAGTTGAGTGGGAATCCAATGAAAGCTTGGGAAATAATCACGTTTTTAAACATGTTAAAGGCAAACAAAAATATCTGAACACGAGCCTGCCTATAACTAGTTATAACTGCATACAGCGGCCAATATTCTGATTAACATGACTAAGCGATGCTACCCCAAGTTAAAGGGACTGGCCCAGGCTAAAATCATCAAAAAATCGGTGATTTTATTTCGGGTTCTTAATATGACCATATGATGTAAACATGTACATAGACTAGAACTGCAAATTTTTATAATTTTTGTGCTGCGCATTCATCAGTTAGACTAGATATAGAGACGAAATTCCCGCATTTCCTATTTTTGACATGGTTGTCAATAATTAGAAATCAGGAATTTCGTCTCTATATCTAGCCTAACTGGTGAATGCGCAGCACAAAAATTATAAAAAATTGCAGTTCTAGTCTATGTACATGTTTACATCATATGGTCCTATTAAGAACCCGAAATAAAATCACCGACTTTTTGATGATTTTAGCGTGGGCCAGTCCCTTTAACTTTCACGCAGACAGTCTCATTTTGACTGCCTGAAATATCTATCCATTTGAGGGCAGGATAGAGACAGACCCCTGTAAGCAGATAAGGGAAGGGGAATTATCTACGAGCAGCGACACGAGTGCAATCGGTGGATACGTTGAACCAATGCTGAGTTAATGCTGGGCAAGCGTCGAAGATGGTCTCAAATTTGAGAAAAATAGTCATTTCCACCCATTTGAAATTATGGGTCGCGGTAAAGATACATAACGTTACATTTAACAAGCTAATGATATGATATGGTACTCTTATATGCTAATGTCATTGATAGGCATTAGCCTAAGGGAATTGACGCGGGGATCGACTTTAGGCGTCAGAATCTGACGTATGTAGACGTCAGATTCTGACGTATAAAGTCGATCCCAGCACTGTAAGAGTGAAAATATTTCTATGACCGTAGACCCATAACATAGGTATTCAAGTTAAGCGGAAAGAGCTAACTAAGATATTTATGATAATTTCAAATTGAAAAAACCCTCTGGTCGCCATGGCTTATACAAAAATATTTCAGCGTTGTAAGGGTTAACCCTTTAACCGCCGGTGCCGCATATATTCGGGTTTTAATTTTTTATTAGCACATTAAGTACCACATTTTACATATGTTAAAGATAAAATTTGACATCAACCAGCAAGATTTGAAAAGAGTTGACCCCTATTTTGTCAGATCTGAATAATTTTCACTCCTTGACGCGATCCACAACTTCAAGTGGGTGAAAATTGGCGGTTAAAGGGTTAAAGGAACTCGCTGGCTATCGTTGTTCTGTGAGTGACATGTAGGCATGCAGACGCCTGTATAAGTGCGGATGAATGTATACGAGGCCCCTTTCGGTACAGGAGTTCATCCTACTAAAAATATTTAAAGTGACCCCTTGGGATGAGACATTTTCAATGTTGTCAATTTTGAGAATTTAATTTATATGAATCTATATTGCCTACTGATCTTAGCTAAAAATATAAAAAAGTCAAAAAAACAATTTCAAAGCACCGAAAAAGAGCGAAATAGTTGTATTTCCAGGTCGTATATTGCCATATAAACAGCAAAGTCAGCAATATTAAGCACTTTACATCACATATTCCCACGGTAAGATTCAGACGGTAAGATCAGAGCAGTCGCAGCTAATTGGTGTCTCATAGTCACCTGCAGCACTGATTGTCTACCCAACGCTGGACCTATGCCATCAGCATGTGGCCCAATGCTGTGATAACATTCAATCGTCCTTCAGGTATACAAATAGTTTGTTTGGGTTACTTCTGGTTTCATAGAAATGTTGATTAAAAATATGAAAATTCTGAAAAAAATAAAAACATGATCCGTGGGATACACTACTTCAATGCGGAAGTAAAAACGAAAATTTATGTCATCCCAAGGGGCTGCTTCAAATTAAAATTATTTACATCAGAAAAGTTAAGGGCATCATAACTTTGCTAATAGAAATAAGAGTAAGTTAAAGCGATACAATCAGGCTAAAATCATAAAAAAATCAGTATTTTTATTTTCGCTTTTTAATATGGCCATATGATGTGAACATGTCCATGGACTAGAACTGCAACAGTTTTTTTTAATTTCGGTGTTTCGCATTTACCTGATTTAGCCTGATCGTGTCGCTTTAAGATAATCTTAATTTTAAGATTTTGAGTGGGATGTATGTGAAGTATGGCCCTGTCACACTTGGCCGGATCAACCCGGCGGACAACGAACGAGCGGTATCCAATTAGACGATGTTCATCAACGTTCGGTTTATGTCATGTTGTTGTCCGGCAAATACGCTTCATGTTCGGTGGTGCTCATTAGTTCCGCCATACATTCCTTTTTTTCCTGTATATGTTATCATGGTTATGAATGTGTTCGTTATTATTCCATATCAAATCCTGTGGATCTTCGGTGGCTTTGTTCGGGATGTTCGTTGCTCAGTTCGGCGATTATCCCTTTAACCGCCGGTGCCGAGTATATTCGTTTTTTTTAAATTTTTATCAGCATGTACCATATCAGCTTTCAAACATAATTGAAGATAAAAGGTGACATTAATCAGAAAGATTTGAAAATAGTCCACGTCCATTTTGTCAAATCTGAATAATTTTCACTCACTTGAAGTTGTGGATCGCGTCAGCGAGACACAACTTTAAGTGGGTGAAAATTCAAATTGAACTAGATTTGCCTGAGGGGCAAAACTTGCGTCTCCACCCGCCCAACATAGTACATTAATTATAGAGAAATACAGTACTGTCACTAATTTTTAATGTAAACATCGTGAAAATGTGATGTCAAAATCGCACCAAAATCTAATCGATATATATCCAGTGTCAGTTGCTTCCTTGGAACAAATCGGTGAAGCAGTTCAAGCTCTTCAGATTAACATGTGACTCGTCGGACATTTTGATTTTTGTTTAAAAAATGAAAAAACAACATTTCTCCTGATTTTTTTCTCAGGGCCACCGAGCATACACAAAAGATAAAATTTGAGCTGTATAACCATATTACAAAATTTTGATAATAGCCAAAATGAGCAAAATTGAAATATAAGCTAAAATCCTAAAAAGTAAAAAAATAAAAGTTTTTATTATCATAATCACACAAAAAACTAATCAGCACACATCCAGGGTGGGATTATTCCTTTGAACCAAACATGAAACAAATTTATGAAGCAGTTCAAGCTCCAGAGAGTGACATAGGATTTGGCGGCCATCTTGGATTTTGTTGAGAAAGCTGAAAAACGCCAACAAAATTTACCGGACAAATTCCCTAGGGCCAATATGCATACTGCGAATATTTAGAAATGATCTGAGCAGGGGTGTATAGCCATATTACCAAATATTGATGATAGCCAAAATAAACAAAACTGAAATATCCGCTGAAATTCTGAAACGTAAAAAATCAAAGTTTTTATTATCAGATTCACACCAAAAACTAATCAGCACATGTGCAGGGTAAGTTCATTCCGTTAAACCAAGCATAAAACAAATCGAGGAAGCGGTTCAAGCTCTAGAGAGCGACATAGGATTTTGGCGGCCATCTTGGATTTTGCTAAAGAAGCTGAAAAACGCCCAAAAAAATTACCGGGCAAATTCCTTAGGGCCAATATGCATACTGCAAATATTCAGAAATAATCCGAGCAGGGATGTATAGCTAAATTAACAAATTTTGATGATAGCCAAAATAAAATATCCGCTAAAATTCTGAAATGTAAAAAAATTATAGATTTTATTATCAGAATCACACAAAAAACTAATCAGCACATGTGCAGAGTAGGGTCTTTCCGTTAAACCAAACATGAAATAAATTCATAAAGCGGTTCAAGCTCATGAAAGCGACATAAAATTTTGGCGGCCATCTTGGATTTTGTTGGAAAAGCTGAAAAACGCCAAAAAAAATTTACAGGGCAAATTTCCTAGGGCCAAAATGCATATTGCAGAATTTAGAAATAATCCGCGTAAGGGTGTATGGCTATATTACAAAATTTTGATGATGGCCAAAGTTAGCAAAACAGAAATATCGGCTAAAATACTAAAACGTAAAAAAATCAAAGTTTTTATTATCAGAATCACACCAAAAGCTTTCCAGCTCACGGCCAGGGTAAGGTCTTTCTTTTAAACCAAACATGACACAAATCGATGAAGCAGTTCAAGCTCTAGCGTGCGCAATAGGATTTTGGCGGCCATCTTGGATTTTGTTGAACAAACTGAAAAACGTAAAAAAAAATTACCAGGCAAATTCCCCAGAGCCAGTATGCGAGCTGCAAATATTTAGAATAATCCGAGTAGGAGTTTTCGAGTGAGAGCAGAAACAAGTGGTGGCGGCGGCGGCGGGCGGCCTCAGCAAAAACTCAGCAAAAACAATAAGTCTCCACCACCACATACATAATTTACCGGTTAAAGGGTTAACAGGGCCAATAAATAGCCTACAAATAATATGTGATAATCTCACAAGTAGGGTATCTAGCATAAGCCATAGTTGCTTAGGAGGTTGTTGATAGACTGCTTATTACCAATGACCATATTAGAAAATGCTATCCTTCCAGTATCAAGCGAAGTACCATCATCGGGATTTATCATGTTGGGGCGTCGAGAGAATACCAATAGACCCTACCCTATTTCAGCAGCAGTTAAAATAATTTTCAAATTATTATCTTTTTACAAATTAATCTATAAAAGACATGTTCCAGAGTGCCCAGTAGCCACGAGTAATCCTGTGTTGTTTTAATTGTGGTCCACTGTCTGCGACGCTGGACCAGCATTAAACCACCATTCCTCAACATAGGTCTTGAATAAAAACCATTTTGCGTTGGTTCAAATAAATTTGCCTTCCTCTCATTTTACAAAAAAATCAATTTTCCAGAGTGCTCAGTAGCCACGAGTCATTGGCCCAATGTGGTTTAATGCTGGCCAACCGTCTGCTACTCTGGACCAGCATTAAACCACCATTGGACCAGCATATCGTGCTTGCTTGGTGGTGTGCGGACTCTGATACGGGTGTTATCTAGTGCTACGCCACAATATCTATATTCCTGGCTGGATTCACTGCATTAGATTGAGCCATTCTCTCCAGCTCCTCTCTCAGAGATCGAACCAGAGGCTCTGAGGATGAACCAGGTTGCATCACTCGTGTCACAATGTCAAGCTCGTCCGGCTCCTCCCCTCGAGATCCCAGCGAACGCAGGTTGTAAGAGCGGGGAATGTTACCATTAGACTGTGTGTGGCTACTTGGCGCGTGGTTAGTGACCGCAGGGGAAGACTTGGTCTTGTCATGTGTCATCGGTTGAGATTCCATTTGATTATGCCATCCTTTCTTGACATGGTGGGTCCTAGGGGTGGAATGCCCTACTGGGGCACTCTCATGGTCCATGTCATCGACAACTAGGGGAAAACTGGTGAGGCCATTAACCATCACCGTGGGAATCTCAAATTCATCCTCAACCGTGTCTGATGGCACCAAGGAATGATCAGTGTTGTGGAGTCCATCACCTCCACCGGCACTTTGAGGAACAGAAAGAAGACGTGAGTGCATGTAGATGCTCGTGTAGTTCTCTGGGTTTAGTTTTTGTTTAATTTCTGTTAATGTCTGGGGAGACCTTATATGCGGTGGTTCAGACTTGATGGCCATAGTTTTTTCTTTTATCACAGATGCTTCGTCGTCTTCTTCGTCTCCTTGGAAACCATGGTTGGTGTAGTCCTGCGTGGCAGGTGTAACAGGAGGAAGATTCACAGGGTCGTCCTGCAATCAATATAGCCGAAATTAGAAAGAGAGATAAAACATAATTATGCAACTTGTTCACTAGCAGATAAGAGACGCTGACACAATGGTGTTTTAATATGGCGCATTGACCATTATTGAGTTTAGCGCTCTTGTTTAGCCGGCCACCATAGCCCCCGCCCCGCCCGTGTGATAGACATTTTACAGGGTGCATACTGAAATATGAAATGCATACCTGAAGGCTCACATTATGTTCTACAATAATTATCCACGTATCAGTCAATGATGGCCGCAAGTCAGCATTTTTTTAATTTGAACAAGTTGACATTTTAGAGGGTATATTCCTCACTGAAACCATACATTTTGTTTCATAGTATTCATTGGACTGGTATTTATCATATGGATTTTTTGTTTCAAGGGCTGATGTAGGAATGCTTCGCAGAGATATAATAAATTATCATTGTGAAATTGTGTTGGCTATTTCGATTTTATGGGGTTTTTTCTAACAAACACAGATTTTCCTCATCCTAAAAAGTGACCCTTTTTTTGCGCGCAGCTGCTCTAAAACTATGTCCACGGGGTTTCGAAAAGAGCACAGCCCTTTCGTTGTGAACGGTGTCGGTACATGGTTGAGACAACGGCTCACTTTGCTCCTCATGTGCACGTTTCAAAACCTTTAATAACAATCGGCCCATTTTGTTTTTTGTGTGCCAAATTTTATGCAAATTTGGATCGAATGTGTGACACTTAAAAAAATTAAAGTCATATTATTTTTTGGATCAGAAAAGTTAAAGAAGTGTACAAATAACTTTTATCATCATGATTTTCCAAATTATAACAATGTTGTAGGCTAGAGCCTCCTGAATCTCGTATTATCACACATTGTTGACACATCTAATGTATAATTGGATATTATGTCCGCCAAAATTTTGTCTGGTCCACTATATTTTCAAAGAGCACTGGACCGGTGTCCACCATGACAAAAAGATTTTTCGTGATCCCCAAAATCCTGATTTAATTCATATCAATTATCGAATAAACGAATAAATGAATGAATGAATGAATGAATGAATGAATGAATGAATGAATGAATGAATGAATGAATGAATGAATGAATGAATGAATGAATGAAAGACCTTGGCTCTTGTTTACTGGGATATGCGTGCTACAGAAATGGTTCTGTTTTGAAGGTTTACCTCTATCTTGGCAGCTTCGTCAGCGGTAGTGTACGGGTTCCACAGCTCTGTACCATCCAGCTCCCGCGGAAGACTAGACGTCGTGATGATCATCGGCTTATGCACAGGAACTGAAAGAACAAAATACAGAATGCACATGATTATTAGGTTTCGCTTAACGCTTTGAAAACTCAAGGATTATTTTGTTTCGATATATTTCTCCATTTGAAGCTGGCATTTAAAACCACCACATTTTTAAAGCTGTCCAAAGAAATAAAAAGTTAGGTACCTCAGAATAGTTAATAATTTATTCATACTTTAAAGTGTTGTTCAGGCTTGGGGCGAGTACAAAAGTGATCGAGTACAAGTACATTAAGAAAATTAAATTAAGAGTACAAGTACTTTGAAAAGTAATCGAGTACTTTGGTTTAAGTTCTAATTAAATAAATTAAATTGATAAAAATACTAGACAGTGAGTCACTCAGATACTGCAAACTGCCGCCGAAATTAATAATTGTATCCGTATCCTGGATCCAGATCGTAATTCGGATCATCCCCAAAATATAATTGATTGGTCCTAGACCCTGGAGATACACCTCTGGTAAAATTGTCATGCAAATCTATGCGATCCGTAAATTCGAATCCTGGATCTTGATCGTTATCCGGATCATCCCCAAAATCTAATTGACTATTGCCTGGTCCGACATACACTTCTGAATATATGATTTGTCTGTATTGCAGTTATTTTGAATCAATATAAGATGACTAGTACTCATTAAGTAATTGCAAGTACTAGTCAAAAAAACCTTTATTTTTAAAAGTACTCAAGTACGAGTAAGAGTACAATTACTTTTTAAGAGAATGAGTACTGAGTATTGACGAGTACCGCAAAATCGGTACTCGAGAATCAAAGTACTGAAGTACCAAGTACTTAATGGACCATGTCTGGATTACGTGTACATCTATTAATTTAAATAGAAGAATGTTGGCAATGCAGCATAGTAAAAAATGGCCCACGACGTATTAACAATATCTTATTTTCCATGATTAGGCATACCTGTGTTTGCTTCCAACACGTGACACTCTTGTTCTGGTAGCTTTTTGGTAGGCTCTGCTGCTAATCCGTCTCTAAAACAACCGATAGAATTGATAATAAGTAAATAAACGACACAGCAAAAACCACTATGAAAGCTCACCACAGTTATCCTCAGAACACAGTAAAACTTTTAATAATCTAGCTATATTTGTTTATCTTGGACCTAAAGTGTTTGCAAATTTATGAAAAAAATGTCATTAGGTCCGCAGTTGGTTCAAATTGTGGTATTCAAATGGAAAAATCATCCTCTCTCCTCGCTCAGACACCGCACATACTGTATATATCGCACTACATTATGTATTTGCACACAGACCGATTGGCCTATGCTGAGATGAAATAAACCATCAATATACATGATATACCTATCAAGTCAATAGCTTATTTAATAGTCATGATGGACTAATCAAATATCACTGAATATTATAATAACCGAACATAATGATATCAACACACATGACACAAAAACAAACACAAACATAATACTTCTTCTCAAAGCCCAACAGCTGTGAGCAGGTTAATACATATGGTAAATATATAAAGTGTATTTGTATCATGTGTATATAATTAAATTGTGTAATAAATATGACATATATCCTCATTGATACTTTATAAATATACGCGATATCTAGATGAGGCTAACCAGATACATTATAAAGCAGATGACGTTGACAGTGTAAATCTTTATAAATAACCAGCCCACAGGTTTTCTTCACACTTACTTTCCCAATATAGATTAACATTTCAAGATGTAATGTTGTCCCTTGTTGTCCCTTTGGAATCAGGGAATACACATGATACAGGCGCAAGTGTGTGTGTGAGTCAAAGTAAATTTGGTCTCCAAGAGGTCTGGCATAAACCATATAGTCCGCCCGGGACCTAAAATGATCCATCTGCCCCTTTAATCATCGACAGACAGGAAATTTTAGGTCTGAGGTAACGATATGTAATATGCACCTTTAACCCTTTAACCGCCAAATTATTCAATTTGAATTTTCACCCACTTGAAGTTGTGCCTCGCTGACGCGATCCACAACTTCAAGTGAGTGACAATTATTCATATTTGACAATATGGAGGTCAACTGTTTTCAAATATTGCTGATGGATGTCACATTTTATCTTTAACATGTTTAAAAGATGGTACTTCAAGTGATAATAAAAAATAAAAACCCGAATATATGCGGCACCGGCGGTCAAAGGGTTGAAGGGTGTAAAGTAAGTAGACTCATTTTTTTTTTAAATGAAAGATATGTTCCTCAAAAACCATAATTATGCTCTGCAAACCCACAAGACTGCCTTGTGAATAAGCAGATACTGCCTTTTTGTCTTGCACCCCATCAAACACGAGATATTGGACCAATGCCGTTTTAACCCTTTAACCGCCGGTGTCGCATATACTCGGGTTTTCATTTTTTATTAGCATGTTAAGTACTACCTTTTAAACATGTTAAAGATAAAATGTGACATCAATCAGCAATATTTGAAAACAATTGACCTCTATTTTGTCAAATCTGAATAATTTTCACTCACTTGAAGTTGTGGATCGCGTCAGCGAGTCACAACTTCAAGTGGGTGAAAATTCAAATTGAATAATTTGGCGGTCAAAGGGTTAAGGTTGGCCCATCGTCTGCGTCACTGGCCCAACGGCACTCCTCATTATTACCTGGGTCCATTTTGGTATAATAAACAAATACATTGATTTTAAACATGAAACAAATTATCATATCAAATGCGACATTTAAACATTGCAAAGTTTGTATGCAGTACATGTATATATTGTTATTAGTAATGAAATTCGTATAAAGATCTGTGGTGACCTTATTCGTCACCATTCTTCAGATGTCCAGTAAATTATATTTGAAGACTGAATTGCTAATACAATTTCCAGCTTCAAATATGTGAAAAGAGTGAAGAGAAATTCAGAAGTTAAACTATGAAAACAAACATATTATTCATCACACGATAAAAGTAACCCTGAAAAGAAAAGAGGAACATCTGGGAGGGGAATAACATGAAGTGACAGGCAAGGGTTTGCAGGATAGCGTCAGTTATAATAAAGTTCGAATGTAAATGTGCAGGAAATACTTCTAATATAGGCCTAGTCTAACAAATCCAGGAATTCTTATTCTTTGGTTATCATGATTATGGGGAGGAACTAGACAGTGATGATATTTATCATATCAGGTGATACACATGAGTATTTGTGAAAAGATGCATGGTATGCTCCTAATTTTTATATCACGGACAACAAAATCACAATTTATCGGTTAGTAAACAAATAATAGCTATTGGATGAAAAGGTGAAGGTTGATGTTAAGGGTGAGCAGGTGAAGTGGGACACTTGGGATTAAAGGGTCTTATATGCCACAAAGTAGGATACACGTCCCTTTAATCTCTAGGGGTACTATGTGTGGTATGTAATAGTATCTAAGTTAAAGGTATTTAGGAAACCTGCACACACAAATGTTTACCCTGAGCTAGATCAACCCTTAAAGCGCTAAATTACACAATCTAAATCTGCACCGACTTAAAGTTGTGTCTCGCTACCGCGACCCACAATTTCAGGTGTGTGGAAACTACTCATATTTGTTTAATTTGAAAACATAGATTTTGTTCCCAATAAAAGTGATTTAATCGCTAATAAAGTGAATTAAAAACGACTATGGTCGTGCTCAGCGCCTTAACCCTTTGAGTGCGGGCGACGCTTTTAAGCGCATTCATGCTGTTTTTCCACAACTAAAATAAGACAGAAATTGAACAAATATGCATGTATAAATCTTGAGTAAAGCCCCAATTGTGAAATTTAGCAGGTTTAATTTTTAAATGAGGAGGTATTTTCCTTTCATTTGAAGTTGGCAATTGCGTGAGCAATGCCAACTTCAAATGAAAGGGAAATGTTAAGTAGTAATGAAGCACTTGAAGAGTTAAAAAGTTATTGTTGAGCCACCATCTGTGATGGCGTCTCAACATTAAGCCAACACAAGGATCACGTTTGGTGTTTTGCAGGGGAACATATAAATATATACCTGAGGTTGACATCAGCAAAAGACACCCTTAGAGCTGTCCTTGGGGTGCGGGGTGTCAGCATGCCATGCTTACCTACGTGCACGTGGGGTGGTGGGTACGTGCGCGAGGCTACAGATGAGGGGTTGATCCTGAACGGGGCACAGCAAGCAAAACCACCACACAATGCACATTAATCATCAAGGGAGGTTACACATTAAAAACAACATTACTTTTTGCAAATAATGGTGTCTTGTGTTTGCCTTTAAAATACTCTCCACACCTTAATTTTATCTATGTTTGCTAAGAATTTTTTTACACCTGACCGAAATGTAAAGTGTGTTCTCGAAGAGCATTTTGATAGGTCTATGACTAATATAGCTTGGCAACCATTATTGAATCCATAGATGTTTCTATTGCCATCTGTGAGAGCCATTAATCACTGAGTGAGTATCACACCACACAAATGTGTCTGTTTGATGCCCCCCCCCCCCCCCGCCATGAAGTTGGAGCCTCTATGCATTTGATCTTGCTAAACTTGTATCCTGTTTTACGCAACCAGGTAAATGGCTGTCCGTAATTTATTAGTGCTGTCATGTGTACATTGCCCATAGGTAGGCTCACAAACAATGTCATTTAAAAAAAGATGTGTACTCGCCGAAAATGTCATGCTTTAAATTTTTTTCCTCTATTAACGCCCAGTCTTTGGCGCCATTTCTTCTCCCCTATTGTAACGCTAACCATGTTAAAGGGACTGGCCCAGGCTAAAATCATCAAAAAATCGGTGATTTTATTTCGGGTTCTTAATATGACCATATGATGTAAGCATGTACATAGACTAGAACTGCAATTTTTTATAATTTTTGTGCTGCGCATTCACCAGTTAGGCTAGATATAGAGACGAAATTCCTGATTTGTAATTATTGACAACCATGTCAAAAATAAGAAATGCGGGAATTTCGTCTCTATATCTAGTCTAACTGGTAAGTGCGCAGCACAAAAATTATAAAAATTTGCAATTCTAGTCTACGTACATGTTTACATCATATGGTCATATTAAGAACCCGAAATAAAATCACCGATTTTTTGATGATTTTAGCCTGGGCCAGTCCCTTTAACCTGTGGTCATCTAGTATATAGGGCTTAATTGTGAATGACATTACAAATTGATCTGTCTGTTTGACTTTGTTTTTCAGAATGAAGAGTTCTAAACAAAATAATCTGATGATGTGATACCCACAGGCAACTTTTAGGCGTGCAAATAGTGGCGCAAAAGTAGTAATATACCCACTATCCGTGAAAATATATTTTTTTGTTTTCATTCTATTTTTTAATGATGAGTATCACACCCCACAAATGTTAAAAACGTAAGGAACGATAAATATATGTATCATTTAGTCTTTTTTCTGGTATACATTACATATACATTACATTGTTATTCTACACAGATTGTTATATCTAAATGGTATGATTCCTACTGGAATTAAAAAGGTGGTTGACCCAGGACGGCCCTGTGTACCCAGTATGACCCCTGTGACCTTGACCTGCCGGGAGTGGGCGGTGTAACCTGATACAGTTAGGTCACAACGTTATGCCAACGTGAGAACAACATTGGGGTTGTCAGCATTGCCAACCACCTTACAATCAATTCTAGTGTACGAATAGTGGATATATTACTACTAGCAAACATGATTCCAACATGAATATCACTATCCATAGCTAAACCCTGATATGTAAAAGCCAAGTTATTTCCACAAAATTCAATCATATTTTTTTTGTGTTGTTAGGTGAGGCTGTATTGTCAAATAAGCATAATTCTAATATTTTATTTACATAGTTTAAAGCTACAAAATCACAAAATATTTCCTGAGCCTCACAATTTGAAGCAGCAACACATATTTACAGTCACTCATGTTACGTGATCGAGTAGCAGTGCTCAAATTGCTTGGGAGTTTAAGCCAAACTAATTTTAATATTATTCAGTATAAAACGTAACAAAACACTAAAAACTGTACACATGATACAGGTGATGATAATTTTAACATAACACACACCCGTAAGTGAGCAATCAAAAGTCGTTTTTATGTTCATTGTTTTATATTGGGCTACATTAGCTGTGCAGCAAGTGTAATTTGTTAGAGGTGCTCACCTGGCTGACAATCCCGGGAATGTGGTATTTTGTAGGAAATGATCGTCTTCAGATGATGACTCAGCAGATTCCACCTCTCCTAGATGTTCTCGCTAAAACATCATGAACATAGAATCATCTATTCATGTGAGATTTCTGAATGTAAAGTCGGCAGCGAAATGCATTAGTGATTGACATCGAGGAATTATGCCTAAATAGTCACATTTGTATATTTTATAGTGACTGGTAGACAATCGTGACCAGTAGCGACTGGTTCTGGTGGATGGTGTTTAATGGCTACTGTTGACAGACAAGTGTAAATTTTGTCGTGAATGAATTCACCCTTGTCTGTATTTTGCAGACACTGGTGGGATCGACTTTAGATGTCAGAATCTGACATCAGCAGACATCAGATTCTGACGTTTAAAGTCGATCCCCGCGCTGTAAGGGTTAATGTTATCAGCACTGTCGCTTTAGAAAACTGAAACAATACGTTTAAATGATTTAGGCTGAATGCACTGTATATAGTGAAAATATAATTTTTAATAATAAAAAAATCAAAGATGTTTGTTTATATGGAAAGAGCCTGATGGGCTCATTGACACCATGCCATTCTGGTAGGGGGCTGGCACTTTGTGTAAAGATTCGCAAATCTTGAGAAATGTTTGTGCCAACACAACTGCAGGGTTCAATTTGTTTTTTAAATGCTGCGTAGCGATTTCGAGCTAAGTTTCAGATTTGGCGAGTTGTTTTTATTATAAATGACAATATATATATTTATATTATAAATGTTTGATTAGCGATTCGTCAAAATTATGTAGCTATTCGCAACGCGATACTGAACAAATTAAACCCTGAGCTGGCCAATCACGATCTTCATGGCGTCCGGATGTACCAGAACACAACAAACCCCTGGTGTTGCTTATGACAAAAGCCTGTCAAAGATATCAGTGGATGCATGTGGCACTCATTGATAAATATTTGGCACTCACTGATATCACGCTGGCCCAACATCAAAGACAACATCAGCTGACCGGCTCGTGTTTGGTGGGCTGTAAGCTTACCATCTGGGTGAGATCCTCTGAGGAGATGGCGGACGGGGGGTAACTCCCTCTGGATAGATTGGGGATATCCCTCATCTCCATGGAATCTGGGGAGCTGTCCTCCGTCACCATGCCAACACGACCTCGACGGGGCTGCCTCTTCTTTCTGGGAAATGTATATCGATTAATAATGTTAATATGCATATTACAAATCATATTATCAATATGATAATATCATCTAATTATAATAATTTTCAGTTAAATAGGCACCTACATCTTCAAACAGTTAAGGATGGTTTACATTAAAGAAACAAAATCGTAGGGCTGACTCAAACCCATATGCATTGGTTTTATGAAACATAGAACTACCAGCTAAGCTAATGTACAAGACAACGCTGTGATGCATTCATCTTATTTTACTTGGAACCCTATATAGCATAGCATAATCTTCGGATTTTACATACAATCTCAGAATAGCATAACGTTAAACTCACTTTTTCGTGGTGGGCTCTGGAGAAGGTGATAGACTTCTGTCAGCGTCAGATTGCTTCACACCTGTCAACAAGAAAACCTCGGATTATGGCTATGTCACACTTGACGGACTGAGCAACGAACATCCCCGAACAACACCAATGCTTACGAAAAACGAACACATCCAGGACGTAACGGACGTAACGAACATGAAGCGTATTTACCTGACGACGAGAGAGGATAAAACGAACATTGACGAACACCAACGAATGCGTTCGTTCCTTATCGGCCGGGCTTAGCCTGACAAATATGGATAAACCCGACGGACATAACAAGGTGCGAACGGTATCCGTCGGTGTTCGTAAGCTCTGGGTTTTTTCGTTCATCTTCGGTGATGTTCGTTCGGTCCCTCACTGTGCAAAGCCCAAAGGCAGTATCTGCTTACTTTACAAGTAAGCAAGTGAGCAGATAACAGTTAACCTCGATATATACGTTTTCAAGCAAATTCTAACCCTTTAAGCTTTAGGCGCGACTAGAATCGTTTGTAATCCATTTTATCAGCAAACCAACTTACTATTATTGGAAATAAAATTAGTTCAAACATCAAGATTTGCAACTGTTTGGTCTCAAATTAAACAAATATAAGTAATGTAATGTTCACCCATTACCCATGTGGCGAGACACAACTTCAGGTGGGTTGAAATTTGAATAAAATGATGTGGTGGTTAAAGAAAATGTCAATACAAAGTTACTAAAATTGATAAAATAGTCTTATCTGCGGTGGATGGTCAGTCAGTGAAATAAATCAATTTCAAAAATATATATTTCTTAAGAAAATCCAACTTGAAATGAATGAAAAACAGTGACTGACAATTCAGCTATTTTGAGAGTGCCGAAATTAAATGAAGGTTGGCGTATCTCACCCTTTTTATGTTTCTTCCCTCTCTGTCTCTGTTTGTTCTTGTAATGTTCTACGTCTGATTTCTGCTTCATAGATTTGTATAACTGTACGAAAGACAATATAAGTCAATGCTCAGATATTATATTAGGTCCAACCACTTTAACCCTTACAGCGCGGGGATCGACTTTATACGTCAAAATCTGACGTCTGTAGACGTCAGATTCTGACGTCTAAAGTCGATACCCGCACTGTAGACCCATAACATAGGTATTCAAATGAATCGGAAAGACCTGAATAGGACATTTATGATGATTAAAAGCTGAATAAAAACCTTTGGCGTCCAAGGTTTTCATTAAAAAATTTAGCGCTTCAAGGGTTACCCCTTCTCCACTGCAGTGCCCAGTTTGGTCTATGTCTTACAATATTGACGATTTTATCATATCAAAGAAAATATATGCAATCCTACTCATTTGCTATTTAGATTTGAAGATAATTTGCCAAATATAGATACATTACCAATACGGTTGTGGACTATGCCTAGGGCTATAATGCGAATCAAAAGGACTACATTTTATACAATTCTATTTTTAGTCATTTATAAAATCCAAATCGTTCATTGAATACAACCAACTTTGTTAGTCAGTTGAATGGGAATATAACAACACAATACAGGGCATTATTTGAGCCTGATTTTTTTGATTTTGACAAAGAGCAGAACGGAAAATACGCTTGGTCTGTAGCAACCCCCAGTTGTCTGGTATTTAACTGATTAAGGTAAATCTCATACCCACGTTGTTTAATGGGAAAAAAATGGTGGCCTTATTACGTTGACAAGTGAGGAAGTATCTAATTATCGTATTCAAGACCTACATTTGTATTTATTTGGTACACAAGATAATCCGAATACTCATTAAACATGTGATGACGGCTTTAAAATTGCATATTTGGGTTCAAGTGAAGAAAAAATAGTAGCAAACAATACAACAGGACAACGGTTGATCAAAAAGGCGATTTATTTTCCATTGATTTAAATTTCTTTTTTTGTCTTGAGAAAACTTAAATTTATGTGATGGGGGTGTAAAGTGTATCATGCATGTTTACGAATGTAAACCTCACCTCTTGTTCCTGTTTGTGAGCTTTCTCTGGGTCGCCAGGTGGCGGTCCCTGGCTCAGAGCTGGCAGGGCCACGTGGTGAACGGTGGACACAACAGATTCTGCTGGCTCCTCTGAAACAATGTATGTATTCGTTTTAGATATGATTTTAGATATATAAGCGCCGTACACACTCTGAAATGAGAAGTTGTTCAGAAAGAACTCTTCAGTACTTTACCATACAACGTAGGAGAACCTTTGCCCAGGTTCCCTTAGGGTTGTAGCTGGCCCCGATGGCTCATTTGATCCGGTTGTGGCTCGTACGCAGAGGCTTGAATCCCGGTACGGAATAGAAGATTATTTCTAAAGAACATGTATTCTATCTAACATAATGTTCACAGTGTTTGCAATGAACAATCTTTCTTAATAGCAATGGACAAACCATGGGTGGATCTAGGGGTCTCCCTCCCCTTAAACTGGTCTAAATTTTGCAAACCCGCAAAAACCACCGGCACCCCCCCCCTTCTTCAGATCCTGGATCCGCCACTAGTAAACATATCCGTAAAGAAGTAGGAGTATTAAAGCAAAACTACGCATTTGTAGAGGAGAACGCATTGTTTTAAATTATTAACAAATACGAGAATGGGAGAATTAAAAGAGAATACATTTTAACCATCTTAACGGTGATTTATATTTTTAGGTTCCCCCAAAATCTTTGGAACGTCGGTCATTGACAAGGAAAAATAGTGAGACCTCAATAGAGATGTCTCCAGTGGGTTACTGTTGGGTCAGCAGTGTACTACTATATTGGGCCACCATACGTTTTCTCGGGGGCTCTCCGGTGGGGCATTTTCACATACTACCAGCCACAAGTTCCGCCAACTGCCTCTATTGGCCCACTGGTGACACCCACCGTCGGACTACCAATGTTGCCACTATGTGTTGGCCCACAACCACTGGCGATTCTGTTACAGTGTATCACCAATTACACAAAAACGCCAACAGTGGGCCAACAGTGGGATGTCTAATATAAATGATAATCACCTGTCTTCTTAGATTTATTGCCTGAGGATTTCGTCTTGTGCTTCTTTTTCTCTGATCTACGTGATATGAGGAGAGAATTGTCGTCGGGTCTGATAACGCCAGCCTCTGTATCATAGCTACTGGACGGAGATACTCTAGGCGTGGCGCTGCTTCTGAAAAAAATGGCTGAATTTAGAATCCAGAAGACACAAGACGTTTATCCAAGCTTGGTTTCATGTTTCGGCAAATTTCATAATTTTGGAAAAAATCACAACGAATTATCAACTTGAGCATTGTTAAGTAAGTGAAATCGCTTTATCCACTGAGGCGTGCACGTTCATGTAATCTAGTATAGACTTATTGTATTCACCAGTTGGAAAAATACAATTTAATCAGGTAATTGTAGTCTAATAAAGGGTTCCTCTCGGTTTATTTAATCTGATCATACATACAATTTATTTGTGGATTATATTTTTTTTAATACGAGTCCACTATAGTGAAGTTTAAAATATCTTGTTCTGATTACTTTATGATATTACAACCCTTTCAGCTGGAAATCCTTATTATATTCATATTCCAGCTTATAATAAAATCAGAAAAATATAATACTAAGTAATCAAGAAATAATCACATGATCAGTTTACCATTCAATCTGTTGATTAGGCGTCATATTTTGAAGTTTAAAACTAAGTTCAGATACGATAAATACTGAGGAAAATAACAATGAATAAAGCGTTCAGATCCAAACCAAACATGACACATTGAGATGTTGTTGCTGTAATCTGGATGTTACTTTCAACATAACCGCAACACTGGATCAGCGTCCCTTGTGTTAGCTGTGTTAGCTCCCGGCAAGCACGAGACGTTGAACCGATGTTGAGCTAATGTTGGTCCAGCGTCGAAGACGATGGACCAACATTAGCCCAAAATTGGTTGACGGTGTTGTGTTTTCTGCCCACCTTGCTGAGGGCTGTGTGTAGGTGTTCCCCATGAGGGACTGTGTCACTGGCGCCTGTTTGCCCTGCGTCTCGCCAGGTGGCCTCTGGTAGTGCACGTTGTTGTCGTGTGGTGGCGGGTAGGGTGGCGGACTGCCAGGGGGTGAAGACTCCTTGGTGTACCGGATCTGGGGGTGTCCCGCCTTGTAGTCGGGGCTCCTCGTGTGGCCGTTGGCCTCCTGCTCAACCTTAATGTCTGTCCTCATGTCGTCAAAAACCTGCAATATCCAAACATCATACACATCTCACATTAAAACATAAAAACATACATTGAAATATTCAACCCTGATAACCGTGGTTAGCATTAGCTAGGCCTAATCGGCACCTAAATTATAGACTGAATAAATATTGTCTGAGAAGTTCATAATCATTGTTTCAGATTTCCAACTCCTTAACACAACTTAAGCCAATCTTAGATGCATTTCAGATTAAATATTGTGACCGGCCAGTTATCTGATTCATATCTCCATCCACAGTGTATGTGTGCTCTCCTGGTCAAGTTCAGACTGAATGTGGATAAAAATGGCATAATTTATAATTAATTAATTCATTCATTCTTTCATACCGCGATTCACAACTTCAAGTGACTGGAAAATACTTGGATTTGTGAAATTCAAGTACCAACATATATATATAATTATATATATGATATACATATATCTGTGCTTATACTCATGATACTTGTAAGTGTGAATGAAAATACAGAATGGCTATAGTAGGCCTACTAGTCGACATCAGTGCTCTAGAGGTTAAATAAAGCACCATTTATCAAAATTATTGTAATCGATCTATTTTTCAAACGCATATTGACATGTTGTGTTCATTTGAAGCTAGAGATTTCAGTGTAACGCAGCTTAATCAATATCGTAAATGTGGTTAAATAAAGTAAAGGTATATATCACCTATCAGTGATGAAATTGTGAATCCGGGCTTTGGGACCTGGGAGGTTAACAAGGCACATGACCCGTGTCGACGTCATTATCGGGGACCTACATCGGTGATTACACTGACAATTAGGACTGCTGAAAACACGGGTAACCAGGAAACATGTCGCCACCGCTGGCCACCAGGAGTCCCTCCCGGCGCCCTGGTCTGATAAACCACAAACAAGGGATAGTATTCTCCATACGATTGATCTGGGTTCCTGATTGGTCGAGAGCGTGGTTTCGACCAATCAAAAACTTACAATCTGGGTCAAAATAATGGGGGATAGTAGCATAAGCACTAAGAGGGAATTCCCCTGCAGTGCTGACATGTCGGGACCTGGACAGGTTCAGGGAAAAGTATGCCCCAGTTAGATAAGCCTGGATGGCTGGCTCCGTCCGTAGTCATTAGCAATTGCCAATGTCTGTAATCATGGTAATAGGCCTACTACTGATGGTAGACACAGCTCGGACTCCAGCCAATACGACATTCTGTCCTTGTGACGTTTTAATGTTGTATTTTAAAAGGAGTGCTCATTGTTCTCAGTGGCGTAGCTATAGAATTGAACTGCCGGGGATGCTCTAAGTTCTCATTACCGTACCGTCCACTTGGGAATGCCTTGATATAGCACCACTTTGCTACACCACTGGTTGTTTGCATCATTGGTCGCTC
The DNA here is from genome assembly GCA_964017125.1 of Flabesymbios commensalis. NCBI lineage: Eukaryota > Metazoa > Annelida > Polychaeta > Terebellida > Flabelligeridae > Flabesymbios > Flabesymbios commensalis. The sequence continues at coordinate 30,390,377 of OZ024914.1, forward strand.
AGAATATATTATTAAATCACAGACTGATATATTACCACACCTTCAGTTGTTTCATTTTTTTCCAATTTAAACTTTTATATTAAGCCTTTTTTCACCTTAATGCCTGTTCGCGCATATTATCAACCATGGTAACTAGCATTTAATTATTTTTTCATTTTAATATTGAACAGAATATAAAGTCGAGACACAACATCACAACACCCGAGCATGGATACATCTCAGGAACGACAAATTAGGCCAGGGGAAACTAACGAGAGCAGGTTCACCAAAAACGACCGACAGCAAAGACTAGTTTACTGTTGAAGCGGCGTAAATAGGGTCTTTAATAGCGATATTCAGTCTTTACCATGTTTATGATCCTTGTAGCAAAGTCTTGTAATGTAGCGGGAACTGTAAATGCTCCCACACACCGCAAAGACTCTCCGTGATTGCTTAAAACGCGACCGTCGTGGCAGGTTTTAGAAAATCACAGAAAAGCTGGTTCTACGACGGCAGCATGTCACACCAGAAAGACTATTACCGATTCGGTTTCGTCAGCTACATCGATCCTGGTGGTGACCGCGTAGGCCCCCTAGTGGGTGTTCCGGAAGCAGTATTGAGACATTACGATCGCGTCGCAGGACATGACACACCACAACGCTGTCTACGACGGCTGATATAAGCCATGACTAAGACTGAACATCAGTTCAGTCTTGACAGCAGCTTCCGAAGCGACGGAAATCTACGACATCGTAGTCTTGGGAGTGGCCGCACTGCATCGATTGTTTAAGATTATCGTCGCACCTTAAGCAATCAGGTACAGTCCTTGTGGTGTGTGGGATCCTTGTCTTTATCGTTGTTGTCTTCAGAATGTTAACGTTTGTCACATCATAATGATCATCAAGTAGAAGCTATGTTGCCTCAAAATTGCCTCAACATTGATCGAAATTTCGGTATTTGACACTTAACTTTACTACGGTAGTACCTCAACTTGAGGCACTACAGTAGTGAGTGTCAACATGGCCATATACCGATAAAATTTAGAATGTGAAGCCCCCATTTTGACACCTACATTTTATTTTTTTAATCGCCTACCCCTTTTTTCAAAATTCTGGATCTGCCCCTGAGTGCAGCAACAAAATCCTGCAAGCATTACTACTATACTACTATACCGCCGGATGTTTCAGGCTGCACAAAACTAGTAAAATGTATGCAGCACTGGTTTTGTGTAGTCTGAAATATTTCCCAGCAAATAATTTAGTAGCGAGCAAATTACATGTACTAAAACAAACCAAATTCACAATGCTTACCCTTGGATCCTTCTCATTGTACTTGACAAGCTGTGGCTCGTTGTAATCGCCCCTCATCTGCTGTACACGCCTGCGGTTCTTGTACGGCTGTGGGGCTTCCGTACACTTGTAGTAGATGAACAGGATGCCCCAGATGATGGCCACTATTAGTATTAGCCCTCCAATAACCACACCAATAATCCACCACTTCTTCTCTTTTTCTTCTGGTGGAGGTAAATATGCTGCAAATATGTACAAATACACATTGAATACTCCATTAAGCATTGAAAAATTAAATAAAATAATTATTTTTTTCGCAAACTCGGGAGTTGTGTCTCGCCACCTCACCTGATAGAGTTAAACATGTTAAAGCTCTATATTTACATAATATTTTTGGATTCAATATTACATCAGATCTGAATTATAGTGGGCCTATCATAACGTTGGGGGGCTAGATGGGTTGTCAAAAAATCAAATTTACGAAGTTTTACACCTAAAAAATTAGCCAAACATAAATAATAATTTGAATACATTTCTTTCATGATTTTTTTCCACCTGCTAGTCTAGCTGACTGATTTCCAAGCACGATTGATCGTAATTTTGTTTCAATTTCTGGGAGTTTTAAGATATATATTTGTGAATAGTATCTACCATGAACATGGTGGAATTATAAATGTTATTTCTTAGCATATTCTAAATCAGCACCAATAAACGAATCTCTCATGTGTATAGCCATGTAAATCCATAAAAAAACTAACTCGAAATATCAGCTAGAGTGAGTGAGCTTAATTTATTCATGCTATTGCATAAAATATAGGCTGTTACTTAGTGCATAGAAACAATTTTTATGGAGTACACATCAGCTACTCCCCAACATTATGATATATAATAAGTAGTAATTTAAAATTACCCATAAATACAAAATGACACGTGAACACCTACCCTTGAACATGCTAAGCCTTAGAGCACTGAAATATTTTTATATAAACCATGGAGACCAATTTTTTTTCAATCTTAAATCATTATATTAGTAATGTCTTAGTTAGCTCTTTATACGTCAGAATCTGACGTCTACAGACGGTCCCCGCGTTGAACATGTTAAAAGGATTAAGATAGAAAACATATACATTTTTAAAAGTTCTACTCACGTTCAGCTATGACAATGACAGGGTAGCCCAGGCCTATGGCCACCTCCTGTATGGAGAGTAGATTGAGAAGATATACAGCCCTGCTGGCAGTACTGGCGTTAGTGTTATCAGGATCAGGCCCCTCCACCAAGTAATACACTAGGTGAACGTCCAGCTCCCCGGAATAAGGTCGACTAATGTTGGTCATCTGTAAATATACATAGAGAGAGAATGAATCAAACTGGTGGAGCCAATTAAACATCAGATCTTTCAAAAAGAAGATATACTAGATATTTAAATCCTAGAGCTGCTGAGCTGTTCAATCTGAATTTTCAGTCACTTCAAGTTGTGTCTCGCTACCGCGATCCACAACTTGAAGTGACTGAAAATGTTGGTAAAACTATCAGGGTTTCAAGGTTTAGTACATATTTTATTTTTAACAGCTGTGTATAATAGACCATAGAGGTGCTAATGAAAACCCAGAAGGTACACTGTAGTTAACACCAATTCTCTAGTCTCTAGTACATGTACATTCATGCGCCATCGGCAAGTCCTCAGTCGCATGTTTCAAAAGTGCACAAATGCCAAAAATAATGTACAACATTAAAAAAATGTTTGTTTTTAAAGTAAATCAGTAAAAAATATCATCAACTGTTTCTTTTCACTATAAAACAGCTACGGGGCGTGGTGGTAATCACACAAATGTTTGATACTGCATTGCAATAAGCAATGATAAGCTAAGGTGAGTTTGGAATGTAAACCTGTATGGTGGCGTTGATGTGTTGAGATGCTCTTCTCACACGGTTTACACTCTGGTTGAGCTTCTCTCGTTGCTGAGCTTTGGAGTAAAGATCTGACAGTCGCTCCTCCATAGTCCACCAGAACGCACAGGACGACCAATGACAGTCCTCCTGCCATAACCCATCCGCAGGGTGCACCTCTATAACTGAAACAGGTCAGGTGAAACAGGTGAGTGAGAAAAGAGAGGCACTATAAGGTTTATACCAGAACTAGTGCATAATCTGCGCGCTTCCTCTACTAAACAGGTCAAATACGACAGAAGCTTCGGGGTGGTCAAGATGGCCTCGATCTCGACCAATCCCAAGCCTACGATATATCGTAACTTGTACGAGAATACGAGCCCTGGACCATTATGGTGAAAGCAGATTGACCTAGATCTTGGACCAATCACATACCTAAGATCTGGGTCAGCTGCTTTGAAAACTCCCGACTTACTCATCTCAACTATCAAGTGAGTTGCGACACACAATATGAAGCTATGCTCTGCGCACTGTCCATACTTGGCTGGACAAAATGAATTTACCTGATCTTGTGCATGTGTTCAGTCACCAATCACAAGATATGGTTCAGCTACCAGGATTAATCAGCAAAAAACAGCACAGCCGACTGTTTTCAAAAGTGTAATAAAATGTTCTTACTGAGAAGGACAGGAGTTTCGATTTGTTTAAAATACCACATAATTTGTGTAAATTTTCTGGTTTCAAAAAATTCAAAGTAAAGTAACTGAAAATTGCGTTAGAAGTTTCAGCCCCAAATAATAGAAATGGTCACTTTCGAGTTGGAAAAGTGTATCTTGCACTGCGTAAAAGATAGATATACCTTTTCAACCCCAAGGGGACAGAATTATACCGTGACCTAACCGTAAAAGCGCTAAACATGATGAGCACGACTATAATCAATTTATTCCCAGATTAAACGTGTTAAATCACTGCTATTGGGAATAAATAACCATTTTTTGGTCTCAGCCTATGAGTAATTTTCACTCACTTGAACTTGTGGGTCGCGGTAGCGAGACACAACTTACATATCGGGGAAAATTTAAATGAGATAACTTACTTGTTCTGACCCATCTATCATGATAGGCATAGCTGATGTTGAGCAGCCATGGTGTGGGCTGGGGGTCTGTGGCCTTCGCACTGCTGTCATCTTCACTGACACTGACAGAGACTGAAATCAGAAGATCAGCTGATGTCGTGTCATCGGCAATGGATGTCATCGTCACAGACTCCGACCCGTTAGACACTAAATCTACATCTGTGGAAATGGTTAGAGGAGAAAAATCCGTCACCGTATCGGGTGACGTCGCCGTGGTTACGGTATCCGTTGCCGTGGTTACCTGTGGCGTTGTCATAGAAACAGTTGGTATGAGAGAAGAGTGCACGAGAGTAGACGAGTGAAGTGAGTTAGCGGGGAATGAGCTATTTACAGTGTGAGTGATGTCTTGTGGGGTGGGGGCGGATGTGGTGACCTCCAGAGAGGAGGTCAAGGTCACTTGTGTATCACGGGTTGTCACGGGAGATGATGAGAGCGTCATGGTAACCAGGGGTGTGATGGTGAGCAGCCACTCACTGAGCGTCCACACTGATGAAATTATCACAGATTGTGACCACGTGGGGTCGCTGATGATTGAGCGTGATGATGAGGATGAAAAGGGAGTGACGGCCGTCACGCTGCTGGTGACAGTGAATGGTAACAGTGTCACGTTGTCACTGGGGATATCATTCTCCAGAGACGGGGTACTGATAACACTCGATGACGATGATGATGATGACGAGGATGATGATGACGGTATCACAGATCTGGTCTCGTAGAAACTCGTGGACGGGTTGATGACGCTATGGTGAGGGGAAGGTGACGTCACAGTCAATGACGTCATAGTGTGAAGGGTGCTTGTGACACTGGTAATGTGCACTGTACCAACATGGTGTGTCGTGGACACGAGGTTCTCAATTTGTGAATTCTCCACCATTTGACTAGACTGAGACACTGACTGCCCCCTACCGATCGTAGTCCTCATCACAGGCTGTAGCTGGCTGGCTAAGGTGCTGGACACGTTGTACAAATCAGACAAAGATGGAATGATCGTGAATGTAGGGTGATAAGAGTGTGTATGCGTGAGGACGGTTTCCACCAACTGCCCAGTTTCATCTGGATATACAATCCCGCTGGTGAAAGCGTCCATTTCTTGAGTGTACATCAAGTCACTGATCACAGAGTCAGAAACTTCTGAAACAGAGGATAAAATGGGCGGCGTAACTGACGTAATATCCTTAAACAACTGGGATGTGACTACAACGTCCACAGGCGGGGGATACACAGTGTCACCTGGTGAGTGGTCAGGTACTGCAGTGGGTGTGCTCAGCACAACTGGTGACGTATGCATTGTGAGAGTTGGTATAATTGGCTGTGTGGACCTATGTTCTTCACTAGTCTCATCAAAAGGCCAGCCTTCATTCTCTCCTATAGGCCAGGTCTCTATGTGTGACAGAGTCTTACTGTGAGTTACCTCCAGCACTGAAGGTGACGTGGCAGCTCGACGCTTTTTCCTCATGGGCGGCTCGCCGTCAAATACCTGGGTAATGTTCTCTGTTATAATGTGATGTTCGCTAGGTGGTGTAAAGGTAGAACTTGGCGTGATACCCGATCCCTCATTATGAGAAGGTGCTGAAAGCAAAGTGGGTGGAAGAATGTTTATATACAAAGCACCCACAGTGGATATAATTATGTACAAACTACAAGTACCACTATAAAATCACTCAAAACTATTTTCAGATATTTAACATAGAAGTATCTAACAGTTCGTCACTTTAGTGTTAAAGAGTCGTATCTGCCACTTTTATATATGGTAGATAAAACCCTTGAATGCTTTTGAAAGTGATGCTCTTGACTTGAGTTTAGAATGGGATATCACAACTGCTTAAATACTACAATAAAGTCCACATTTAATCATTTCAGTATTTTCGAACTGATAGTTTTTAGGGGAAAAATATCGATTGAAATGTATGCAATGTGCATGCACAGATCTCCAATTTCTCCGATCAAAAGTAAAATAAATATAAGAGGTTGAGTTATTTTAATGGGTAGATTTATTTCATTAATTTGAAAATTGTTTTTGTGTCGGCAATACTAGTTTCAAATAAATGAAAACAATCATGAAGTAATTCAATTCTTAAATGCTAAAAAATGACGTTTGTATTGTTAAAATTTATGAGCAGTTGATTTTTAAAATTACATTTGAAGAAAATGAATCAATATGCCAATTTGGTTTTAATAAAACAGCTACGCAATGTTGACCCAAAGTAGATTTAACGTTGTGCCAGCGTCTTGGATGCTGGCAAAACTTTAAAACAATATTGGGTCACCTCCTTGACCATGTTGATTGAAGCCAGATAAATCATTTCACATAAACAGTAGTAAAAGTCACACACTCAGTTAAAACACTAGCTAATAATCACACATGAGAAAATACTAATCTACGAGAAACACACGTGAGTTTAATTTGGAAGTGCAACCACCTTTAGTTCTACAAGTACGCATACATGGTATACAGATAGATGATCCAAATATTTAAAAATATGAGATCAGAAAGTGTAATATAAAATTAATGAATTGTAAATAAATATGAATAAAACAGATCGTAATGTAGGATGATAAATATAGGCCCACATCACAATTTTGTTGATGAATTAAAGGTGGTTGATTCTGAAAGGTTAAGAGAATAATATATTTTTGTAAATAAATAACTGCATAATTACATTTAAAAAATAAGAAAGAAGTAACTAATATTCATATATTCATAACATTTTCACAAGAACATGCAATTGAAAATCGAAATGATTATTTTGAGGTTTGAAAACAATTACATTTACTAGTATATATATAGAATAGGCTAATACATTAGAATTAACAATTACTTTAATTATATCTGAAAAACCTTCTTATTAACCGGTTATAAAATACAGATTTAAATGAAATTTAAAAATGATGAAGTCAATGTCGTTTCTGCACCAGAGTCTGCACTGTGGTTATTAAGACTAATGTTGTCACTTGACGTATCATGTGATAGTCACGTGATCGCTTCTGCGGCTAGATGCTGATATTACATCCGGTCTCTCGTCAAAGGCAGACAGTGAACCAAAGTGACAGAGGGTATTTGTGGTAACAGTATATCTGTTTGTCTAATTATAGCAGAAGGACCACTCCTATAGGCATATTAGAGTGACGTCAGGTGATATGATGTCCATACGTTTAGCGGATAAATTTGAAAATCTAAATTCACAACCACTTGTTATTATTGTGTAGTACGACCCTTTCGTATCAAGGTAACTATAATATATAGAGTAGAGGCATGTCCCACTACATCGACACTTTATTATATTGTATATTACTATAGCATATAAATATAATCCCACCAAACACGACACATTGAGCCAATGTTTGGTTAAGGTTGGCCCACCGTCTGTGACGCTGGCCCAACATTAACCAAACATTGCCTCAATGTCTCGTGTTTGCTGGGATGTGTGGAGTACTTGAAGTTTTCAACTTTTATGGAAACATTTAGTCTCCGTATATATCTATTTAGTTTTAATATGGGGTGTTTCCCTGGGATAGTACCATAGTTCACCATGTTCACCCCAGTGTAATATAATAGCAAGGAAATTCAATACAGAATTTCCTTGGAAGTAGCTACGGACAGATGGCTGTTTCCGATTATCGGATATCCTATCTGCTATGCATCACTAATCGAGCTTGTATTATTATGCATCCTATCCCGAAAATGTGATGATATATAGCGCTGCGAATCTCTCCAGATCTATGCAAATAAATATAGATGTTGACATTCATATAGGCCCTATAGTTATTCATAGTATCCAAAGGAGAGGTTTCCTTTTGACTTAGCTTACAGAAAATTTGTATTATCGCAGATGACTATGAGTATAGGCCTATACTACAAATGTGACTTTAAATAAAAAATACTATCATCGAGTGATGAGCACGATACATAAAATCAATGTTGCTCCAACATTAGCCCACCGTCTGCGACACCGGTCACACATTAAAGCGACATTGGTTAAACGTATCGCACATTAACATATTGAATATTGATGAATAAATCAACACCACACCACGGAAAACACGAAACATTGACGTAAGTCGTCCGTATATCACGATCGCTACATTTAACGATCGTGATATCCGAACGTGATCGGATTATTACGGCTGATAATATATATGAGATATAGGCTATACACATCCCAGCAAAACACAAAACATCAACATTTCTACAATGTGTTGGGCCGGCGTTGTATAAATGTTATACAAATGTGTTGTGTTTGCTGGGACGGACACATACGAAGCGCGAAATCAGGGGCGGACATACGGATGACATACATACAAGCCCAACAAACATGACACATTACCCATCGTTGGATCATTGTTGGGTCAGCGTCGTAGACGCTGGCCCAGCATTGATACAGCAATGGGTCAGTCACTAGTGTTCGCTGTGGGTATGGACACGTTGAGAATTTCGACGTAAGTTCTCTTAACATAGCACACATTGCCTCGTCGCTTATCACTTCACGCCTGTGTTATATGTGTGTAGCCACTACGCCTTCCCAGTCAGGTTTTTTTGTTTCTGTTGTGCGTTGGTTTTAGATAAAAACAAACTCCAAATCGAAGGATAGGATACACTGCGCAAAAATAAACGCTTGTGCGGCGACTATATGACATAGCGCGTGGCCAGTGCTCCATGCAGTGAAACGAGTAGATTTTTTACTAATTGTGGACTAAGTGTAACATTTAACCCCTGAGCAATTAAAGAGTGGCTACAGTTGTTAGCTGCGTAATTTATTGGCATACATTATCCTGAATTGTCTAACAAAGTGTTCGGTTTATATAATTAATCAAATAAACACGGTGCAGACGAGCATTTCGTGCTGCATTGAGTTTGGTTCACATTCTAGTGAAATAAAAACACATTTAACGATAGGCTTACATCAAGTGTTTTCAATTGTTGTGTGACTTCACCATTTCTGTTGGGTAACAAAATCAATCACTAATTTGGCTGAATTTTTGTGAAATATATCGATAGCTAGTTATGTAACGCGTTTTTAAATCATCCATGGTCTTGAAAAGGTTGCCTTTATTTTAGTGTGATAGAAATAATTTTTTAAAAATTATGATAATGAATTATTTAATTCACGTGCCTTCACCATTTTTATTCAGTTGAAGCTGTCATTTCTGGCACTATCACCATGACTACCAGCTTAAACCTTCAACCCTTTAACCGCCAAATTATTCAATCTGATTTTTCACCCACTTGAAGTTGTGTCTCGCTGACGCGATCACAACTTTAAGTGAGTGGAAATTACTCAGATTTGACAAAATGGAGGTCAACTGTTTTCAAATATTGCTGATTGATGTCACATTTTATCTTTAACATGTTTAAAAGGTGGTACTTAATGTGCTAATAAAAAATAATAATGAAAACCCGAATATATGCGGCACCGGCGGTTAAAGGGTTAGGCGCTGAACAACACTAACTCGTTTTTAATCCATTTTAATAGCAGGTTGAATCACTGTTATTGCGAGTGTTTAAACATCAGTAGTTTTCGCTCCCCTTGAGGTTGTGGGTCGCGGTGGTGAGACACAATTTCAAGTAGGTGAAAACTTAAATAAGACAACTTGGCGGTAAAAGGTTTAAACAGAATAAAAAAATCGATCTGCGTTAAAAATTTATAAAATGGTTTGGGAATTAGTCCATGTTTTTTTGTGAAGAAAACCAAGTTTAACTGCGTTTAATCCTTATAGTGCTAAATTAAATCATGTAACTTTTCACCTACTTGAATGTGTGCCTCGCCACCGCGACCCACAACCTCAAGGGGAGCGAAAATTACTCATATTTATTTAATTTAAGACCAAACATTAGCAAATCTTGATGTTTAAACACACATTTCGTTCCCTATAACATTTAGTAGGCTAATAGAACGGATTAAAAACCACTATAGTCGTGTTTAGCGGGTTAAAATCATCTGGCGCACTGAAATGGATAATAATCTTCTATATCATAGATCGGGCCAAGTATAGTATATTACTCCAACCAATCACACGCGTCATTTAACCCTTTACCCGCCGGTGCCGTACATATTCGTTTTTTACATTTTTTATTAGCATTTAAGCTTTTTACCATGTTAAAGATAAAAAGTGACATTAATCAGCAAGATTTGAAATTTGTTGCCCTCCATTTTGTCAAAGTTGAATAATTTTCACTCACTTGAAGTTGTGGATCGCGTCAGCGAGACACAACTTCAAGTGGGTGAAAATTCCAATTGAATAATTTGGCGGCTAAAGGGTTAATCACGTTACCTAATAATAAACTGGGCGTAGTCCTTCGTGGAATACACGTACTACACTTGGGCCCATCGATCTACCCGACTCCCTTTTTGGAGCGGATCAAAATGTATTTCTAAGCATTGCACCAGGCCACAAATAAAAGAGTTAGAAAATGAAATGAATCGGGCTTTAGGCCACCTTTGTGCACATATAGGCTAAATTGGGCCAGGAGAACCTCCTGAGGATGGTGAGATGATTGAGATGACACTGTCCTCCAGACACAGGATTCGAAATTCGAGCCCTGGCGGTCTGAGTCCGAGCACGCTACCTCTCGGTCACGGAGGCTCCCCACAATACTGACTTTCACACGTAGAAGGGGAAGAAACATTTTTGTTTCTTTCAAACCGCCGGTACCGGAAACCGAAACCGAAAGGCAGCGGTGCTAACCACCACCCTAGGGCAATGCTCACTCGTGCAGTGCGAATAATTCATAGGCAAATAGTCGTATGTTAAGATTGGTCCGAGCTGAAGTTTTTAGATCACCTGATGATTGGATGAATGTCATCACGTGTTTCATGATAGCCTGCTTACTACCCTGCTGATTAGTTGGGTGTAATGACGTGGTTCGTAATAGCCTGTTCATTGGCTATCGCAACCATGACAGAAGCAGGGTGATTGGCACGGTGTCATTGGGACAACGGCGGCATAACACAGCATCTGTCGGCCTTCTCGCTGGCCAAGCGGACGTGGTGGGCTGGTGGCAGACGCCGACTGCCAAACATTTACTATGTAAACGGTGTACGGAAAAAAGAGGAGGCAAAAGAAACAAGATTTAAGTGGGTGTGAGGGTGCTGGTGAAAGCGGAACGACTGCGAAATCCTGTTTTCCTTCCTGGCGCAAAGATTCCGGGTGGAAAAGTGGTAACCAGTTGCCGCCAGACCTGTTCTCAGGTGATAATGAATAGTCGACACAGACTGTCTATTCCAATTTACAAACTATGATAATGGCATCTTGATTCCCTCGAACTATAAAAGCTAGTATGTTATTATTCCCAGCAACATCTTTTACACTCTCAGCAGGATCTGTAATGACCTGACTGAAGTAATCATGATTGTTGTAACAAATCTGTTGACTTGTCCATAGTCCATACAACCGGGATGATTATTGATCCTTACAGCGCGGGGACCGACTTTAGTCGTCAGAATCTGACGTCTTTAGACGTCAGATTCTGACGTCTAAAATCGGTCCCCACACTGTAAAAATCAAAATATTTGTACTAGCCGTAGACCTATGACATAGGTATTGAAATGAATCAGAAAGAGCTGAGTAAAACATTTATGATGATTTCAAAGTGAAAAAACCCTTTGATTTCCATGGGTAATACAAAAATAATTCAGCGCTTTAAGAGTTAAAGCGTAACGAGAAATTGAAGATACAGCATCCTGCACTTTTTGCTGCTACATGCTCTACTTGGTGTTAAACACACCACTACATTCTTTTCTTTGTCCGACCACTACATTCTAAGCCGGGAATGGAGAGTTATTGTTAACCCAGTACAGACCAATTATCATGGTAGGCCTATGGTATTAAAATCATTCAGGTGTGACCGAGGTGTTGATTATGAGGAATCCTCATTATATGTTCGGATGTGTTTAAGTCAGTTAAAACTCTTGGAGTTCTACATTCTTAGCTGTGAAAAAAGTGTGGGCCTTCTGCCTCGACCCTTTTCACAGCTAAGAATGTTGAGCTCCTCGGGCTTTATCCTATACTAAATTCTTCCGCTTTTTCCTGTTTAGTAATCCGCGCTTTATTAACCCTTATACAGCCAAGTTATATAATTGAATTTTTCACCCACTTGAAGTTGTGTCTCATATTTGTTTAATTAATTATTTGATACCAAACGTTTGCAAACCCTGACGTTTAAAAATACAGTTCGTTCCCGATAATTGTGATTTAAAGTGATAATTAAACACATTAAAAACGACTTGGCGCTTTAAGGGTTGAACCAATCGATGTACAAATAGATGACCCTTATATTCCGCCATCTTTAAAGAAGTGTATGGGATTCCAGCAAACACAAGACTTTGACCCAATTGTACTATAGTTGGGCAAGCGTCGTAGGTTTTAGAAAACAAATCTTTAAACATCGCTTGCTTTATGAGATAGGAAGTTGACCGACATACTTCTCTTGGGGCTACAGATGGGGGTGATCATTAACTACCAGTGGATAAAAACATTTACATAATATAATAGTTTATCAATACTTGCAGCAGTACTTAATAAAATACATGAGGGTTGGTTTAAAACGTGTAAATAGTATATATATCCGTAAAATGCAGCAATTTATCGGATTAAATTAGAATCGTTTCTCCATGTTGCGAACATAAAAATTTATTATTAACATAATTATAAATACATGAACAGGTGTCTGAATTTCGGACAAACACTGGAATTAGTGGGCCCCTTTTCTATTTGATTGTGGTTTAAAAAAAAGTTCAGAAAAAACCTGTGTTTCTGGCAATTCCTGTCACATCGTTGTTGTTTATAGCCACGTTGATAGCCCCGTTGATAACCACGTTGTTGACGGGAATACAGCGAGACACCACGTGTCTTTGACATTAACCTGTCAGAGACTAATATAATGTCTTGTTAGCCACCCAGAAAACAACAGACGTGCACCAATGCTGGCCCAATATCTACGACACTAGCCCATCATTGGCTCAAGGTCTCGTGTTTTCTGGGCAGACGACTACAGTCAGACCTGATCTCTTCAAAATCTGAAATCATAACCCTTCTCCTTCTGTGACCGTCTATACACGGGTTAAAGCTAGTTTGAAACCAGATCAAAAGCCGTTGAAATTGATTAAAAAGTTTTTGAAAGAAGCAAATAATTATGAGCCGTCTGGTAAAAAATCAATCAATTCACCCAAGTGTGACGATTACTTGAGCCGAGCACATTGTACTCGATAATGTTACTGCACTAATTCCTAGTACAATGCTGCCGTGCAAAGTCAAAGACAGGAACTGGTGAGTATTATCCTTTCAGCACACCTTTGAAACGAATGACAGTAGAATGACTGTTTTCGTCCAAAAAACACCGTTGAGATGCCGTGATTTAAACCTGTTCCACAAATATAAACAATAAATATAAGAAGTCGAACCAATGTTGTTTCAAATCTGGACGATGGGCCAACTTGAAACCGACATTGGTTCAACCTCTGGTGTTTGATTAACTATATCTTCTCCAGACAACACCTCGCACCACACAACGTGCGCGTCACACTTATCCAGAGAGAGGAAATGTCCCATGCACTCTGGCTCCATCAGATTATATTACTCAATAAACTTAATAGTTCATCAAACATGGCAGATTATGCAGGTCGAGGTACAGATCGTGGTCCGAGGCTCTTTACTCTGTGTTGGCTCCGCCTCAGGATCTAATAGCCCTGATAGGGCCTCAAATAGCCCTGGCGGGATTTAAATAACCCTGGTGGGACTCAAATTCACGAAATCGGGCCTCAATTAGCCCTGATGGGATTCAAATAGCCCTGGTGGAATTCAAATTCCCCAAATCGGGACTTAAATAGCCTTGGTATGATACAAATTTGCCAAGTCGATCAACTGAGCATCCAGTTTATGAATATCAGTAAAATTTGCTAGGAACAAGTATAATACCTCATTTTCATGTAATTTTGACTGTACAATCCATTCTGAACTTATTTTGATGATTCAAGGTCATCTTCAAAGTCAGTTTCACTTCAAGATTATCAAAACGTCAATTCTGAGGTCAAAAATGTGAAAATATGATTAAATATGAATAAACATAAATAGCAGAAGAAGTGCAACACGGCAATCTTAAATGCACTCTTCGTAACCATGGTAACCTCTGGGTTGTATCAGTGCTTGACATTTTCTGTGGTCGTCTTTTTCCCGATCTTGGTCTTCGCCGCGGGACCCACAGTTTACGCGATCTATAAAAAGTAATTGGGTCAGATATCATCACACAAATCAGGCTTCCAACATAGCGAGACGGGGGGTGAAATATCCGCTATACCAGCAAAAACGAGCTGTTGGCCAAGTGTTGTTTTAATGTTGGACCACCGTCTGCGACTGTGGTCCAACATTATAATAACACTGGGTCAACGTCTCGTGTTTGCTTTGTATATGCCTGCTCCTGCTATGGCAAGACAGAAAGCAGGAAGATATGCTTGATATCCATGACATATATCAGAAAACTGCACTCGTAAAATAGGTGGAATGTGCCAGGTGATTCACACATCTATAAATCTGCAGCCGCATCACTTTTCCCCATCCACAGATCAACCCCTTGGGTACTAGATTAGCGAATTGTAGTTTTCGGTTTGTTGAAGTTGGATATCTTGCGAAACAGAATTTAAACATGTCAAACAGGCGAAACATGCCGATTGAAAATGATATATGTTTCTATGTACTTGCATTTCTTTCATTTCCATCTCAGAGATGGTCAGCAATTATATATTTCCCCTTCGACATATTTGAGCTCAATTGCTAGAATGTTGTTAAAAATTGAAACGCAAATAAGACACTCCACTCCACTCCACTCCACTCCACTCCACTCCACTCCACTCCACTCCACTCCACTCCACTCCACTCAACTCCACTCCACTCCACCGAAAGATGATTGATATTTATGTGTTCGTCATGTATTCGTTGAGATCATCTTGCCTTCGCCTTTCTCGTCATAATTGCATCATGTTTCCACCGTTCACCATCCGTTCACCATGTGGTGACCATGTGTTCATCGTGTGTTCACCATGTGTTGACCATGTTTTATGACCATGTGTTGACCATGTATTCACCATGTTTCATGACCATGTGTTCACCATGTGTTCACCATGTTGTGGTCATGTGTTCACAATGTGTTCATAGTGATTTCACCACGTGTTCACCATTTGTTCATCATGTTTTCATCGTGAGTTCACTACGTGTTTACCATAAGCTCACCACATTTCACATTTTCACCTGATGTTCACCATGTGCTCACCACGTGTTTACCATGTGTTCACCATGTGTTCACTGTGTGTTCACCATGCGTTCACCATGTGTTCACCACGTGTTCACCATGTGTCTACCATGTGTTCACCATGTTTTCACTATGTTTTCACTATGTTTTCACCTGGTGTTCACCATGTATTCACCATGTGCTCACCATGTTTTCACCATGTGGTCACTATGTGTTCACAATGTGTTCACCACGTTTTCACCATGTTTTCACTATGTTTTCACCTGGTGTTCACCATGTATTCACCATGTGCTCACCATGTTTTCACCATGTGGTCACTATATGTTCACAATGTGTTCACCACGTTTTCACCATGTGTTCACCATGTGCTCACCATGTGTCACCATGTGTTCACTATGTGTTCACCATGTGTTCACCACGTGTTCACCATGTGTTCACCATGTGTTCACTACGTGCTCATCATGTGTTCAGCATGTGTTCACCACGTGTTCACCATGTGTTCACCATGTGTTCACTATGTGTTCACGATGTGTTCACCATGTGTTCACCACGTGTTAACCATATGTTCACTATGTGTTCACCATGTGTTCACTATGTGTTCACCATGTGTTCACCAATGTGTTCACCATGTGTTCACCACGTGTTCACCCTGTGTTCACCATATGTTCACCATGTGTTCACTATGTGTTCACTATGCGTTCACCATGCGTTCACCACGTGTTCACTATGTGTTCACCACGTGTTCACCATGTTTTCACTATGTGTTCACCATATGTGTTCACCATGTGCTCATAGTGATTTCACCATGTGTTCACCATGTGCTGATGTGTTTACCATGTGTTCACCATGTGTTCATCATTTGTCATCGTAAGTTCACCATGTGTTCACCATGTTTTCACCATGTTTTCATCATGAATTCACATATGTACGTCATGTTTTCAACATGTTTTCAACATGTTTTCACAATGATTTCGCCACGTGTTTGACATGTTTTGACACATGCTTTCATCGTGGTGTTGCCATACGTACATCGAAAGTTTGTATCCGCTTGTTGATATTACATTAGGGGGCGACGACATTTCTACTTGAAGATCTCAATAGAAATTTTAACAATAACTGAGGTTTTATTTCAGTATTTAGACCAACAATCGCGTGCAGGTCTACAAGTTTCAAGGTTTAAACTTCTAAATTTAAAAAAGCTGTTATCTAGCAGTAATTTGAGATTCGTCGAGATTGTCAATGTTAAAAAACATTAAAGATCAATATCTCATTTTTACCATCAAAAACTGTTTTAAAGCTTTCTGAATGCACCTCGTGAGTGCCAAAGTAGAAATATCCCCCCCCCTCCCAGCTTCTCGCGCGCAAGCGCACTTGATGTGAAAATTTACAGTGCTCAGAAAATTTTTCGAGAAAACACTTGAGTTATATTACTCTATCATGTCATATCACTGGTTGTGGGTGTATTTCTAACGAATAACTGGCAGTTTTCAGCGAGCAGACAGATTCTGCAGAAGTAATCACACATGACACACTAAAGGTCACTTCAACACATCATTTATATCTCAGCAAATCAGGCAAGACTAATATATTATGGCTAAGAACAATAAACTATATCTGAGCATAAAAAAAACGGTTGACGTACTGTATTGACCAGATAAGTAGCTGTCATACATTTGCGGGATTTATTACATTTCCAGGCAAATTATATCGTATACAATTTCAAGATGGTGAAACATCGCTTTATATTTACCGATTCTCTTTCACTGTTGAAACCAGGATAGGTCTACACAAGAAGTTTAAAAATGCCAGATATAGTACTTTTTGAGGTCAGAATGATTTAAACCTTGTCCTACTGCATCGTTTGTTTATATTGTTTCGTCAGTTAAAACTGGAATTGCTGACGCAATTTCCAGCTTCAAATGCCAAAAAAATAGCCATCTTCCAAATTGAATTATTAGATTAAACAAATAGAACAGAATAGTTTTTTTCAGTTTGAGTGATGTTTTATTTGGTGTAAAACATGCTTAGAGCCGTTTATATACGGCCCCAGCAGCACAAGGGTTATTTCGGCTCTAGCAGTACGAGGGTTAAGATGGCGGCATGTTGGCCATCATTGTCTATTCTATTCCGCGGGCCAAATGCAAACAGTAGTACCAGTTCACTTAGAAAGTAAGCTGTAATTGTTGTTTGACTTTGCACGGCGGCATCACCCACAAAACACGAGACACTCACCCAATGTGGGGTTGATGTTGGGCCGACGTCGTAGAGGGCAGGCCACCATTAACCCAACATCGGGCGAGATATGGTCCCGTGTCTCCAGGGAAACTATTCATCACATACTTCCCGCGGGCGATAATATGTGAACAATGACAACAATGAGAGCTTATGACCATGGTCACCTCATCAAACAGTAATAAACTGGAAACAATCGTATACAACTGCGTGGTGTTTTCAGGTACGGTTGGCCTTTACTTGCTGGTCACAGAAAAAATGAAGACTAGACATGAGTGAAACACCGTGCACACTTACCTGTTTACATGACTCGCCAAAAACAATTACGCATCTATTCTGTGAAACTCAATGACCTCCAATATTTTAACCGATCTAGCTAATACAATGATGTATGGGGGAGGGGGTCTTACATAGCTTTGTTTACACCGAGTTGCCAACAGATATCCGGTGACGTCACTGCGTTTCACAGAATATAGTAGGCATACGGGGAGTCTACGTGACTGTGAGATAGCGACCATGATTTCAGACACTCTACAGGACACAACTAGTATTATGCTTGATATTTTATCTTCCCCAGTTGCCCCTGTGATATAGTTTAGCCTATATGAGTCTATGGTAAGGGTAGATACATGGGTATGCAAGTGCATTTTCTGATTTGTGATCACGCAAAGCCATCTAAAAATAGTTCCATCCTAAAAATGGCTCCGGGTTTTAAACCATTTCCGTGATGTCGACGATTTTACTTACTTTTCCACAGTTCTCTTTTAGTTAACCCAGACTAGCACTGCGAAGGTTACAATATATGACGGGCGTTAACCCCTGACCTAAATTTAAAGTTAAACCTACTTAAGTAGCCGTATTTATATCATACCAAGGTTTGTATTGTACCAGATAAACCTTTTTTATCCGGCTGATACAGCTCTGCATGGAGTGTTAGAAAAAAAAATTGGGTACAATAGTAAGGATAGGCGCACACCCATATCGCCCCGCGGGGATTTTGAGTCTGGATCAGTTACCTATTTCTTACTCTCAGATTACCGTCTTGATTGGATCAGAATTTAAGGCTACATCCATCACACCACAGGAGTACATCATGTGTGTGAGCACGTCTCACAACCTTCCCAAAGATCAGTTCATTGTTGGCCCATCATTTAGGATGTCGGCCCACCATTACAACAATATTTGGTTAAAGTCTCATGCACCCATCGCATCTGTTTACATAACTCTGCCACCTTCAACAGCAGTCACTGAATGTAGACCACCATGGCTAAAGTTGTATTGTCCCTTACATCACCCCTCTCTAGTTGTATTCTCCGTCGGGTCATTGGTCTTGTATCGTCCCTTAAACCTATGGTCCCGGGACGATACAAGATCCATGACCCTCTGGAGAATACAACTAGGTCGGACTGACATGCGGGACGATACAACTTTCGCCATGATATAATCTATAAGTACATACAGCTACCTAAGTAGGTCAACATTCAACCGACATGCGTAATTAGGGTAGTAATAAACGTAGATGTAGAGCAAAGGGGATGTACATTATGTAAATATGACAAAAACAATATGGACTGGTGTAGGCCCAGCAGGCCCCTTTACACGTATTTGACGACACCCGGGTGCATATCTTCATCTGTAGTCCTTGCCAGCTGTCTCATCTTGAAAGGTGGCTCAATGTTGGGCCAATGTTTAGGAGTTGACCCAACATTATGCCGGTATTGTGCCTGCGCCTATTTTTTATCTGGGTGGTTGACATTCTTGCAGGTGATTCACTGAAGTGATTTCAGAGTTATCACAGATGGCTATGGGTCGGCGTTCTCAAAGCGACTGACCTAGATCTTCGCCGTGTGATTGGTGGAGATGACCATCTCGTACAATCACACATCTGAGGTCTAGGTCTACAGGTTTACGATGACCGGCCCCGATTTCTCCTCATTATAAAGTAGAACCCCTAAACACGCGACGGCAGAATAGATGGTAGGATAAATAATTGAATGAATGAATGAATGAATGAATGAATGAATGAATGAATGAATGAATGAATGAATGAATGAATGAATGAATGAATGAATGAACTAATGAATGAATGAGTGAAGAATTAATAAAGAATGAATTATTGAATGAATACATGAATGAATGAATAAATGAATGAATGAATGAATGAATGAATGAATGAATGAATGAATGAATGAATGAATGAATGAATGAATGAATGAACTAATGAATGAATGAGTGAAGAATTAATAAAGAATGAATTATTGAATGAATACATGAATGAATGAATGAATGAATGAATGAATGATATTGAATGAATGAATCAATGAATGAATAAATCAATGAATCGATGAATCAATGAATCAATAAATAGAAATGAACTAGGAAACAACTTCTAAGAATCACAATGTAAACATGTGCATGCATACAAAATCACCAGTTATTCGGACCATAGATAACAAGAATTTGGAAAATTAAAAAATGGCTGCCACTTACATGAAAATCACTGAAACACAACACTAGGCTCAACCGTTCTTCAGCCTGATAGTGCCTCCACAAAAACTTGATAATAAAAAATGACCGAAATGTTTCAGAAAATGATAAAATTATCTGTAGCGCCACAAAAAATTAAAAATGCTTGATTTGTTACCGACTTTTCATGACCAGAATGGAAAGCATTGATCACCCAAATCGGGCGCAAATTGGGCAAAAAGCTGTGAAAAACAAAAGGTTTTGAATCAAAATTCTTGACTTTTCAGGGTATAAACATGATAAAGGTATCGTGGCAACCCTGTATCTGTCAATGATATAGACTGTTCTCTTTGACTAAGTTCTACTGTGATGTTATATTTAACAGCGACAGACAGCTGCTTGTTCAGCAGAGATAGACATATGTCAGGCATTGCTGCTCAATGTATCTCATACTGTAATATCACAAAACATCTCGTCCTACATCGCAACTGGGTCATCCGACGTGGGTGGAGTAGTGGGGTGTACGAGTATTACCTTCCTAGCTACGAAACAATACAACACTTAAATCCCATTGGCCAACCGGACAACATAAGCATCAATCACGACAATGATCGCTTTGATCTTTTTTATTAGCACATTAAATAATAGGTTTTGGAGGTGAAGTATTCTGTTAATTAGAAAGAATTGCAGATTCAGGTCACAAAATTAGGAAATATGATTATTTTACCCCATATGTAGCTAACAGACGTGAGATTCTGACGTCTATAGTCGATCCTCGCACTAAAATAATTAAAAATGTATAATGACATAGGTCAAATGAAGCAGAAAGAACTAACTAAGTCATTTTGCATGATGTTGAAGATGATTTTAAATTGAAAAAAATTAGTCTCCATGGCTTATACAAAAATAGTGTGAGAGTTAACCTTCCTAACACCCACATAATTTGTTCTTATATTCCTCCACCATCACAGTCCAATTATCACCATAATCCCTATTTCAGTGGCAATAACAATCAGCTGATGTCATCAAATAACCTATAGTGGTATATATATTAAAGAAACGTTCTGAAAGTTTCATTTCAAGTACAATGTATACATAATTTTTTTTATCTTTTTAATTGTTATTTTTCGCTTTTGTTATTTAAATAAGTATACAAAATAACACACAGCGCCGACATTTCCACATGAATGGTGCTATTTCAGCAAAAGAAACAAATTGTCTTACGTGATGTTAAAGCTACTTTTTCTCTTTAAATTTATCCTAAATATCCTCATCAAAGTGTTTTGACAAAACACCTACAGCAAAGACTACCCAGAAGACAGAAACCAATGTTAATTTATTGCTGGACCATCGTCTGCGACACTGACCCAATATTAATAAGCCAACATTGGTTTAACATCACATGGTTTCTGGGTAAAAGTCTATAGAGTAAAGACGTTCTGTGTTTTTTCGGTTTCTTTCTAAGATTGATGGACCCACGCTCGCATGCAATTGAGATGGTGTTTGTGTTTATAGCGACCGGGCATGCTGGGAGTTCAGCCAGAAGTTTCATGCAGTCAGGAAAATAATAAGCTTATGAAACGCAGCCGGGATAGATGCTCAGAACTGTGAATTTAAATCGTTTAATGCCCCGTTTTTGCAGTCAAAATACATAATACACAAAAATATGACCAAAACCTAACCTAAACCATCCTCATAGTCCCGTTTTTTTCGAAGAATAATGACTTTATTCCCAACTCCACTGAGACATCATAGCCGTTCTCAGATGACACACTTGAACATGCATGCTCCGCACACGCGATCAAGTCACCCTCTCATTGGTCAAGTTATGTTTGTTTGTTTGTTGAGTTAGCGAGCCCTATAACCGGTCTGCCCGGGCCTTACGACAAGTGTCAATTGCTTTGAAACCTAGCCACGAGACCAAGAGCTACAAACAATCAGATCACTTAGTGACAAGCTAGACAACCACACTGTGAGTAGGCCTAGCTAAGAATTCACCCCTCGGTCCGCACGAGGCTTGCCAGTGTACTGTCACGCTGGGGTTAGAGTAGGCATACCCCGACCTCGGCCCCCATGTTAATTTCCGAGGAGGAAGCCAGAGGGAGCTGAACTTCACTATTGCTGTGAATAGGTCAAAAACGCCCCTGATATTGTGGTATCACCACCCTAAACTGTCAGTGCGCTGTCTGTGATCATTTTCGAGGTTTGTTTTGTAGGTCTACTGTCTGGCACTCCCAGGAGTGTTAAAATATCGCGGGAAATCCCGTCATTATTGTTGTTTTCGTTACTTTTCAGTTATTGTTTTCATTTATTTTAACCTAGTGCTGAACGATTTTGCTAGTTTAGGTATGAAGATAGGCATTTTTAAATTGTTCTGCCCGAATACTATGAACTATATCGCATATAAAGCTCGACTTTCAAAATGAATAAATGTAGGCCCTATCACTGACACGCAGGTCGGATGCCTCACCAAATTTAAAATAGCATGTTTTCGGTGTTGGCTCATTTTTTTGGACACAAATGTTTCACTGAACCAATTACATTTTTATGTGGCTTAGAATATTGGGTTCAACCCCTTTGGATTGGCTACGACCACCGGTTTCAGACAAAAAAATTATACAATTTTTGCTGATCCTTGTCAGCACATGCTGTCACAATTTACAGTAGCCATTTGTATCCTCGTTTACGACCACTTATAACAAATTATGTAGGCGATTTGACTTTGCAGAATACACAAATAAGTGAACTAAGAAGGTGCTCTGTATTCAAATTTTTTTGGCCCACGGGGGAATTTTGGAATCGCTCGAGATGCATCTAGTGTAGCCGTGAAACCTGTTTCAGCCACTGGGGCTACATCCAGTGCACTTTTCCTACTTTCACATTATGAATTTCGCTGATTTACATGTAAATTTTTAATGAATTTTCCACACAATAAGCTGAGACGCAGCTGCAGGCCGTGGCCCAGTTGATTCGCCCCACTGACGTCGGCTACCGCTACTAGCTTGATTCGCCCCACTGACTTCGGCTACCGCTACTAGCTAGACCTATCCTATAGTCTAGGTCCTATAATATGCCAATTTAGTGTGTATGACTAGGCCTATAAGCTAGACCTATACATACGCCGGTAGGCTTCAATACATTTTTGGGTAGGCCTATACAAATGCAAGAGGTCTTGCAGACAGTTGACAGAACAGTCAATTGCCATTCTATGCATATTTTCGGAGCCCACATCTAGGCCAGCCTGTAACGTTAGGCCTAGCCAGTCTTTAGGCCTAGCTACTCTCTGAACAATCGTATTAGCCCACTGGTAGGCTTAATCACTGATAGCCTGTAGCCTAAATCATGCATATTATAGGCCTGCATAATTACGAGGGTGCACATGGGTCCTGGAAATTATGGATTATTCCCAGCTCACTTTTTACCCAGCTATTCGCTTTTATAAGGGAAAAATGATATAAATATAGATAAAAATATATATAAATTTTAAGATTCAGTTTTTACACTATTTATAAGCTGAAATCCTCGATGTGCGGACCCTAAGAACAGGCGATTCGCCGTTCGTTTTTTAACCCATGTGCACCCTCAATTATATAGATGTTACTAGTGGCTGTGTTTGGAGGCTATACTTGCTACTGTTACAAGAATATCGCCCTCCACTACGCATAGGCCTAACACTTTGTGAACCTTTGTGGAGGGTGGAATTTGCTGATTAAAGTGTAGTCTAGGCCTACACTACACTGGTACAGAAAATATAAGGTCTCACACCACCCCATCCGCACGTTAGCGTATTAAAAAAAAAATTTGTAAAAAATATAATCAAAAAAGAGGCCAACGAATTTATGATCTAGGCCTGAATTGCGGTGATCCGTTATCTGAAGAGAAGGGGGCGCCACAGGGGTTTGCCCTGCATTTTTTAAGGGAGGCTTATAAGTTTGGCAAAACATAGGGTGCCCTTCTCCCCTTGGATCCACCACTGCTAACCTCTACCCATGCAAACACCAATTTTGTCTATCAATATTACAAAAAATATGTGAAAAACCAACAGAAAGCATAGGGCCTGGACCTATTTGGTAAATTGATCGCTCAAAATGGTGCATTTATTAATATAGGGGACTATTAAAAACATTTTGCGAAAAAACGAATATCCTACCTGGATCGGGCGAAAAAACTGTCACTTTCAAGATCACTATATGGGAGCCTATGACAAAAGGATCACAATAGCCGTCTGTTGTGGGGGGTTATTAAATATGTCTGAAGTTGCGGAATAAGTTCTCCGAAAATTTGTTTGTCCCCGAAAAAATTTAAAAACAAATCCTGTTGACTTACAATTTAGGTCTAGATGTGACTCCAACCTAGGAAACATTCACTGATTTTTAAGCAGGAGGTCAACCTTGCTATTGACTATAAGTATTTTAAAATTAGATTGATTGAACAGGAATAAACAAAATGTTTCAATTTTATTTCACACTCATTATCAATACATATATATTATACATTTTTCAAGTAGGCCTATCTGGAATAATTTCTCATCTGTCCCAGCAATATTTTTTTCTGTGACAAATAAATTTGGTCAGCAACAAATTATTGCAATATATTGCTAATTTAAAAAAAAAATACACAGTAATATCCCTTGCTAATTATCAAGCATATTATTTCTAGAATGTGAGAGTAGAAAACTTCAGACTTAATTTACATTTCTAGAATTCTTAACATTAGTTTTCATCCACATTTGTTACCCTATTTTTCAGTTCTGATATTCCTCTCATTATATTATTACATTTGTTGAAAGATATTGCATGTAGTGTATGCCCTATACACAATTAAGGAATGAAAAACACACACTGAACTGCACAAAAAACTTAAATACTAATATATAATGATAATATTAAGCAGGCCTACAACATGTACAATGTGTATTGTAATTGTTGTTTTTATATGCAATCAGAGCATTCACCATTAATAAATACACTACACCAGATGAATTATAACTCATTTGTAGAGGCTATCATACATGGCGGCCATTTTAAATTTCGGTAAAACCTTGAAAAATCACATGCACATCTCCATATCGCGGGGAATGTGATAGTAAAAATTAAGTAATATACGACCTAAGTTTATTAATTTTTGCGATCTCAAAAAAATTGAAATTGATCCGTGGCGGCTATTTTGAATTTCGGTAAAACCTTGAAAAAATCAACTGCACATCTCCATATTGTGGGGAGTGTGATTGTAAAATTTGACTAATTTAAGACGTTCAGTTTTAAAGTTTTTGCGCCCACAAAAAATTTTGGAGTTGACTTCTGGCGGCCATGTTGAATTTGGGTAGCATTTTTCAAAAATCGCTTGCACATCCACATGTTGCTGGGAATGTGTTTTAAAATTAAAAAAAAACTGGCCAAAATATTTTTTTAAGTTTCAGCGACCACCAAAAAATTCAAGTTGAACCGTGGCGGGCATTTTGAATTTCAGTGAAACCTTTAAAAAGTCACCTGCACATCTCCATATGGTGGGGAATGTGATAGTAAAATTCGAATAATTTCAGACGTTAAGTTTTAAAAGTTTTTGCGCTCACAAAAAATTTTAGAGTTGACTTCTGGTGGCGATATTGAATTCTGGTAGCATCTTAAAAAATCACTTGCACATCCCCATGTTGCTAAGAATGTCATGTTAAAATTAAAAAAAAAATTAACTGGTAGGTTTTGATTTTTTGCGCCAACAAGAAAACCTGACGCCGGACAGAATCCTGGCGCAACTAAAATCCCTCTTCCCCTACGGGCAGGGGATAAAAAAACTGGCATTAATAATCATTCTATGAATTAAGCTAAATTAGTTAAATATCTATTTTTGATCAATATTTAATAAATATTATGGATATATATGATTTGAAGCTGGAATTTACATAAATGCATAGGACAATGGTTGAATCACAATTTTAACCTTTATATATACCGGTAACTAAGGAGTTGTAATTTTATATATTGTCATAACTTGATTACATGTGTGCTCATTCTCACTCACTTTGTTTATCACTTTATGCCATTAATTTATATAGGTTGTATCAATCAACTACCTTTTGTTATTATCTAAACATACCTTTTCTTATCAGCTGAATACATGCATACATATTTTCAATAGAAATTTTAATACCTAATATCTGAATATGATGTACTTTTTCATGTATGATGTGTATTAACCTATTAAAGGGCTAATTTTTAATTGGTACCCCTTAGCAAAGATGTTAAAAGTGGCATAGATTTAACATGTTTACAGATCAATACATGATATCCAATTACTACTCAACATTGTCATTTACAACTGTTTCCATTAGAAAATGACAGATGAAATAACATCACTATATAGGAATGCATGACACAATGTAGACAGTTTGAAGAAGCATTACATTTTTACTTCCACCATATTTCTCATAAATAATCGCAATTCAAATATTCCTAACTTTCACATGCCTTTTAATTTAGTGTAAGATATCACATTTTAAGTCAGAATTGCCTAATTATATCACTGCAAATTGTCTAAACATTATTTGACACTCCAAATTACCATGGGGTCCCTCAAAACCAAGTTAATTAGCTGAAAAGATTAAAAAATCATTGTTTGACAATTCATTATTAAATTGATCATTACATGTACATTCATTGCCTGGAGGCCTACTACCAAATTTGTATATGATCATACCAAGCGAAATAATTCATGAACATTAACCTAGGCTTCTACTTGTAGTTTCAATTTTAATACATACATGCACATCCTCATTATGATTGTGATGTAATATACTACTACAATTGATCAAAAGAATATTACCGGAATTCAAAATATACAAGATGTGGGTCAAACATGTGAAATGTGAAAAATATGTGCTATTTAATATCTCATTTGAAAATGTGCATTGCGACAGATTCTACTACAAAACACTGGTTGATATGCCAATTAAAAATTTCATTGTGGTGAAGTGTAAGGTGAGAGAGATAACAGGTTGAATATGACTGTTGTAGCAATCTTGTGATGCACATGTTTTTTTCCAATGAGCAGTTCACCATGGTCACTTCTTTCCATTGAACTTGTTGCATGAAGAAACATCATGTCTGCAAATATATATATTTCATTGTTTAAATATAGAAGTATTTTTTCTTTCATTTGAAATGATAGCAACAAATTTTAGTCAATATGTTGTACCTGTCTTTCCCACACTGAAATTTTTGGGAGTTATTATTCAATGTTATGCCTAAAAGATGAAAACATAGAAATAATAAGATAATTTACCAACTGTTATTCAACTTTTCATCCACTTTGAAGGAAATTAATCATATATAGCTAATTTGATGCACACTCATTTCATTTCCAATAACTGCTCTAACCTGCTATTAAATAAAAAAGATTAAAATCAACTGAAGTGCTGATTAGCAGTGGAAGTGTTAATCGATTTTACTTACCATAATGTTAAGCATGTTAATATAACTGTGAAACCTCATACAACAATGTAGCACAGACCAGATTTTCTGCCTTTATCTCACTGCCTAGTTTACATCTGAAATAGAAACAAAAACTATCATTGAATTGAATTTGTCTAAAAATAAATGCAGTAAAACACCCCAAATGTTACTCATTTTTCATTAACATGAAATTTTCTATAATTATAATTACTGAGAAAAATAACAGTTCTGAACTTCATAATGTTGGAAGCACAATTTTGAATACATTTAGAAAATTGACAATTTATATGTCAGTGCAAGGGTTGAATTATTTGAGATTATTACAATGTACATAATATGCACAATTTCTAATTTAGTGCAAGTGGTGAATTACTTCAGATCTAATCTAGTTAATAGTTATCATTTACTTTGTAATATACAATTCTCAGTATCAAATGAGAGGAAATTAGTTATACAGAATACAGATTTATACACCTGTGCACTTTTTTAATTAGAATTTAGACAAATAAATAATAAAAAGTTAAGCAAAAATATTAATATTAAGTAGGGATGTTAACCTGGCTTTTTTTTAATGGGGCACAATGTGAATTTAGTTGGCCTTGTTCCTTTTGTGTCTGATATACTGAGTTTGAGATTCCTCTCAAGGAAATTTTGGTTGTCAATAAATGATTTTCGATAGATTTTCAGAAAATTCCTTTTGAAAATGAGGTTCAGTACCCCTTTACCACCTAGTATATGGATCCACTACTGATAATCATATATGGGTAGCATGAGCCACTGTCTTAGCTAGGATTTGACAACTGCCCTTTTTTCCAATTACATATTGCATATTATGTAAAGGAAGAAAATGCACCTAACTGGCTACAGGTGCATTTTCTTTCTTTACAGTGTAGTTTGGACAATTTTCCTGTCTTGATACCCATCCAAAAAATGGGTCGCTGGCTAACACAGTGGTATCAGCATAATAATAGATTTTACTTGCATTACATAATTTATGACACATGCAAATATCGATTATGTGTGTAAAGTTGTGTAAAATGTGTGTAAAGTTTTGTAATGAAGTAATGATTCCTCCATTATAAAAATTAAAATATAATCCATGAAATATTTTAACACATTTGTTTGACATTTATTTGAGGTAAATGCTATTGCATGAAGGTAGAAAAAAAAATCGGTGGGGAAATGGTTAACTTAACATTACTGTAGATCTCGTAATTTTTGCGTGTTCAGATTTTCGCTAATTTGTGATTTTACACGAAGTCTAGAATTCGCAAATTATTTATTTCGATGATAGGTAGAGCTATTATAATATTTATTAATTTCGCGGGACTCCTATATTCGTAAATTTGTCCTCCTCTTGAAATTCGCGAAAATTAAAACCTTGCAAAAATTACCAGATCTACAGTATTATAAACTGGGATGGGGCTATTCTTATTCTGTTGGTTTAAACATCTCTATTTTTTTATTGGAACAATAAAAAAAATGTAATACAAGGCTCCTATCAAGGAGGCAATATTCTCAATCCCATTTAGTGGCACAGCTAGCTTAACAGGCGGCAGGCAGACACAGGCAGGCTATCACCGCCACAGATCTGAATAAGCCTAATAAGCGGTTGGTGGGTGGAGGTAGTAGTGACACAGTTCAAATAGGTAGTATTAAACTGTTAAAGGACAAAAGTATTGCAATTATAAAGTTTAGCTGATGAAATAAAGCAGTTTAAGGAACTGGCTCAGACTAAAATCATTAAAAAATCGGTGATTTTATTTTGGCTTATTAATATGACCATATAATGTAAACATGTCCATAGACTAGAACTGCAAAAGTTTTTTATTTTTTGTGCTGCGCATTTACCAGTTAGACTAGATATATGGAGACGTAATTCCCGTATTTCTCATTTTTGACATGGCTGTCCAAAATAAGAAATCAGAAATTTCGTCTCTCTATCTAGCCTAACTGGTAAATTCGCAGCACAAAAAATTTAAAAAAATTGCCTTTCTAGTCTGTGGACTGACATGTTTACATCATATGGCGATCATGTTAATATAAAGTCAAACTTTTTAAAGATTTTAGCCTGAGCCAGTCATTTTAAACTTATTCTGCTAGGTGCATTGATTGCCCAAATGTACACATATATATATAAGGATCCATGAAAAAACAGTTTAGCAGGTCAACTTTTAAATTTATGTAGGTGTATTTTCCACTCTTTTAAGATTTCTGTCACAATTGAAAAACAGAATCAAAGCTGATTTATCAAGTAGTTCAAGTACAATTTATATTCAGGGATATGTAGACCTCTAACTATATCATGTAGATGCAATATGCCATATCATATATTCTGTAGGCCTAATATTAGACCTAGCTAGGCTATTTCACACATTTTAAATTTAATTACATTAAATAGTGGTTTGGCTGGAGAAGTATATAACTTGGCCACACCTGTTCTAATGTCTGGTAAATTATACAGACCCGACCTTGAAGCCTAAAATATTCACGAATTACAAGACCATAGATTTTGGATCACATTCAGTATCTAGACGAGAGTCCTTGCAGTCATTGAATTCAATTCTATCCTGACAGTCCAACCGAGCTTTTCGGTATTTACTCTGTCAATACTCATGAAATTTGGGCCATGTAGGCATCTATCCTGAAAATTTTGTAAAAAATATTTTAAAAGACAGACCATTTGACATGTAGACTTTGTAGACTAGTTAGCAAATTTATTAATTATAAGGCCCCTCTATAAAGTTAAAAAAAAAACATTTTTAAACTTCATTCCGGTTTACTCTCCAAATTGTATTACTGTTATGTACCTGTATGTCAAATGGTCTGACTTTTGAAATACTCTGTCTATGGGAAGTTCGCAAAATTTTCAGGGATGTTGCCAAATGGTCCAACTTACAAATAGTCTGTGTGTACAACAAAATTCCACAAAACTTCCAGCGATGTTGTCATTGTTGAGGGAAGATGAAAAAATGACCCCAAAAAATTTCACTCTCAAATTTCGAATAGCGCCTTTATCTACTCCCACAGACTGTAGACGGTAGGTCTCGACACTTAACCGTTGCCGTTTCCCCGGGGCAACCGACTTTATGGTGGCAAGTAAAAAAATTCAGACAGTGGCCCCCTGGGCAATAGCTTCAATTTTCACCATTTTAAATTTGAGCGACTGTCACAACAGACATTAGCATGTCAATGGCAAGTCGGGCAAGTGATAAACTTGGGGGGCAAGTATCCCAAAAATGTTCTCGCCTTCGGGCAGTTAGTGTCAAATGGTCAAACTTTTAAAATATACAATATTTTGTTATAAAATTTTCAGGATCGATGCCAAATGACTAGAAAATAATAGGCCTAGACCAGGCTAGGGTTTACTATTTTTCATGAAATTCGCTTGAGAATTTAACCTTTAAATATTGAATGACTGGATACTGAAAAGCTAACTTTCATTTTGGACCATCCTCCACCGTCGGACAGACTATAGAATAAGCTAGCACTTGACCAGCAGGACAGCAGTATTAGCACTGAGTAGCAGGTCGGCCGAATCTAATCACTGACACTGACCGACTGAAAGAGTATCAGAATCTGGGTAGGCCTAGGACTAGGAGACTGTCACTGTCAGTGAGTGGGAATGACTCTCACTGTCTCAGTCTCACAGTCACTGTCTCAGACAGATCTACGAGGGGGTGGGGGGGAGATGGGTAGCGGTTGCAACCCCCCCTCTTGCTGGCCCATGATGTGCCTGTGAGCATCTACAAATTCGAAATTTTCTGGGGGAGGGCCCCCAGACCACCCGCAACCCCTCCTTTCATTTAAACCTGGATCCGCGCCTGGTAGTCCAGTGGTAGGCATACTCTTGACTTAAGTCTGTCAGTTTCAGTGATTCAGATTGTGATGCGACTGAGTCACTGATGACACTGACAGTGTCACTGTGACTGGTGACTGTGTCAGTGCTGACTGATGCCAGTGTCACTGTCAGTGATGGTGATTGGTGCTGTCAGCGTCAGTGACAGAGTCACTGACTGTCAGTGTCAGTGATGTGATAATTATTATACTCGCCGTCAAATCAACCAGGATCGCATGATTTTCGGCGATTTTCCCGTCAATTGTGAACCGATTTTCTTCAAATTTTACAAAGGCCATTTTCTATTCAAATTCTAACCGCCCTGAAAACTTCGTAAACTTATATAGCGTATTTCAAAAGTTAGACCATTTGACATGTAATGAATTTAAATTATAACGTTCCTCTTTAAACCCATTAAAATAATTTTAGAATTTTATTACATGGCAAATGGTCTAACTTTTAAAATATTAAATATTATTTTGCGAATTTTTTACCCCTGTAAGGATTTTAATAGAAAATGGCCTCTGCAAAATTTCAAAGAAAAATCGATTAAAATCTTTGGAGAAATCGCCGAAAATCATGCGATCCTGGTTGATCATTTTTAATTTGACGGCGAGTAGGGCCTATAGGCCTAGTATTACCCGAGGCTGAGTCTGCCTGAGAGTGGCAATTATTATTAGGCACTCTAACTTGTGTTGTGAGGGTAGGCCCATCGTGACATGAGGCATGCAGTGGCGGATCCAGAATGTGCAAGAGGAGGGGGCGTAAAGCCACATCTTGGCTGAAAAACTTCAAAAAAGGGGTGTTAATGTTAGCTTCACTTCATTAAAAAAAATGCATGAAAATTCAATATTTTCACCAATAACGGGGGGGGGGCGTACGCCGGGTACGCCCTATGCTGGATCCGCCACTGGCATGACCATGTCATGATGATGACATTAAGATTAGGCCTCGAGGGGCCTGAGCGATAATCGAAGTGATTACATTTACAGTGACAGTCTGGCCGACGCCGGCGACGGTGGAAGCAGGCCTGGTTAGATCTAATTAGACTACTTTAAAAGTTATTAATGAAATCAAATAATACATACCAATCCATAGTTAAACCTTGTTGTTTGATCTGTTGATGGTCTTCTTACATTTCTTAAAACATGATTCCAAAACCAAATTGTCAAAATATTTTCACGTGACAAATCTTGGAGTTGGACTTGGACTCAGTGAGTGAGTGGTCTTGGTCAGTTGGTGACCTTATTTTTTTAAATACCCTACCTTTAAAACTTAAATTCATTAGTAATCTTAAACTTGGTAAATGTCCCTAATATTTGTTTTTATGCATCTCACAGGTTGAATTGTAATTTTGGTAGTCTTTTTTAAAAATGGAAATTTGACCGATGAGAAGAAAAATTAATCGCGTGTGCGGAGCATGCATTTCCAAGTGTGTCAGCTGGGAACGGCTGTGATGTCTCAGTCAAGTAGGGAATAAAGTAATTATTCTTGGAAAAAAGCGGGACTATGAGGGTGGTATCGGCTGGGTATCGGTCATATTTTAGTGTAATGAATATTTTGACTGCAAAAATATGTCTATTAAACGCTTTAAATTCACATATGAGAACATCGATCCGGGTTCGGTGAAAATTCGTTTCATAAGCTGTTTCTTTTTTAAAACTCTGGGTCTCAGATCCGGTTCAATCTCCGGTCACTAAGTGTCCCCATCTATATCTCAATTGCAGGCGAGCGTGGATGGACCTGCTGAGTGAACGGTGTACACAGACAGCGGCGACTGTTTACCGTCTGCTCCTTATCCACTTTGTCTATACGCGGGTCTCGTGCCGGATATACATGCGCTGAGGCAAAGAGTGCGCGACGAATTCTGCCGGAGAATAGTCTTTTTTAAGTGGCGTCCTGTGGCGAGGTGAAGTACTGCTGCAGTGCAGACAAAAAAAGAAAAAAACTGTTCCATTTGGAGCTAGACTACACATCTAATTAAAGATTTTAAGATGGTTCGTATAACATAAACCTTCCGGTCCCTCTCCCCGTAGGGTGCCCCATTCTGATTTACATAACCTGGAAAAAATCTGATAAAAATGTAATTATCACTGAAATTAAAACAAGAGCTTTTCTAGAAAGGTTTGGTAAAAACACTAGCTTTGATCGGTATATAATATTACTAGGCCCCTTATGTCAGTGTTATGCTTCCAAGTCTGAATTCTTTCCGGGATGGTATCATAGGGATAGATGGGTGTGTGAAATCAAATCAAAGTATATGAATCTTAGCCTGGACAGTGACCTATATCTGGATCACCTTGGTCGGTAAACATTGGAGTTTCAGCAAGTCGTTCCAAAGATTATTCTGTCAAGTACCGTAGTGGGTGGTGGCTATCAACAAGAAGAGAACGAATAGAGCGCAATTTGTGGAGTCCGACGGACAGAAAAAATCTTAACTTAAGCTTTCACTCCTCACTTTGTGGAAAAAGGCCAGGGGTCAATGTAAGCAAATTTCATCATATGTGATACATGTTAGACCGATTTCATGTTGCAAATTCCACCAAATTTATTCACTTTATAATATAAATCATTCAACGTAGCATATAAAGAGTTTTCATTGTGTAGAACATGAGTATTTCTAGTGTGGTGAGACTTCACGTCGATGATAATTGTAATTTGGTAAAGCTGGTTTTTTTTAAACAAGACCCGCAAACCCACGCAATGAACGAAAGGTGAGACTCAAATGGTATGCCTCTAACATTCAAACCAATTATTATCCAAGCGTTTTTCTGGTGTACTAATGCCAGTCATGTTATGGTAAGGGAAACCCTAGCATTTGTAAACGTTTTCCTCATTCTAGTAAGCCCCGTTAAAACAACAGACCGAACCCTGATCACAGTGTAGCATAATTCTCCGCCCAAGCGGAAGAGGCGTGTGCGCAGGCGTCTCACGAGTCCCCTGGAGCGCCGCCATCTTGGAACAATAACAGACGATCTTTAGCTGATGGTCTGTCACCTGGACTGGCTGTCCCCGTCTTTGACGATGTACCAACATTAAAACAGCATTGGGTCAACGTCTTGTGTTTTTCTGGGGTACTAGTTTATTATCGGCATTTGCACTCCCGACTTCAGATGATCTTATCCAAGAACGATTTATTAACCGATGTATTCGCTATTACCAATTACGGTGTAATAATAATAAATTAAGTGAATCTTGCTTCAGTTTGCTTTAATAATGCGACTTTTTATTCGCCTTCACCAATCAGACAAAAACACCGTAGCGTCCTTCCTCTAATGCTCTATGACGTTTGTCCAACACTAAACCGACGTGTAGCTTCATTTATTATCTTTGGGGATAGTGACACTTGTTCTTATTGACTGTGACATGGCTGTTGTTTTCGTGGATGAATTATTCAAGGTTCAGCAAGTCCTACAACTTAGTCACTTGGGGAAACACGTGCTAAAACAAACGAGTTTACGATAGGCCTAGATAGGATTTTGTTATTGTTACAGTTTGAATCTGACTGGCTGATACGCTGTTTACGGTTTGTAAAAAAAAGTGCAATGCGCTATTACAAAAGTCTAATGACAACGTTATTACACCGTAATAAGAGCATAATCATGATAATACAGTAAATTTAATAATCTACGAAAATATACGATTTCGTTGATAGCTCTTACGTTGTTGGAGTTACTATTTCTGCTGCAGGCCAGCAGACCTGTGCATGAAATCGCAGATATCGTTTATTATTCTCATCCCTTCCGTTTTTCGTTTTTGTCAAAATATTTGAAAATCACATATACGTTAAACATCTGTGTTCAGTGTTTTTGTTCAGAACTCCCTTCAATAATCATTGTATTGTATGATACAACGATTGTAGTTGGGGAACGAAACAAAAAATAACAGCAGACAGCATACTGAAATGAGTCAAGTGACACTTCCCTCTGTTCACGGGATTCGAAATTCGAACCTTGATTGTCACGCTACCTATCAGTCTTTACGAGTGGACAAGAAGAAATTTTAAATCTGAACACCAAAACACAGGTCGAACCCGAACTCTAGCGTGACAGATGTTGTACTAACCTTTACACTGGGTCCTCTGTTATCAAGCTACAATACCATGATACTACACATCTTCCCCGGGCAAGGCACTTCTATCTTCCCCACGCCGAGAGTGTACTCCGGTGATCGTAGATCGAGATCGTTCTACGAGTACAGCCTTGGTATTGGGAAGAATGACCTGGGTTCGAGCTTAACCCTGACAACGCTGACATATTTTTGTATAAACCATGATGACCAAAGAGGGTTTTTTTCAATTTGAATTCATGATAAATGTCTTAGTTAGCTCTGTCAATATCAATGTCCAAGGCAATTATAAATATTTTTATTATTATTTCAGTGCGGGGATCGACTTTTGACGTCAGAATGTGACATCTATAGACGTTAGATTCTGCTCCAGAAACAAAAATGACGGACGGATGGACATCCGGGGCGACGCCATAACCCCAGCCCAAAACTTCGTTGGGCGTAGATAAAAAGAGATCAACATTATCTTCATACATTGACCATCTTTCCTACAGCAAGGCTATGATTCTCTAGGTCGCAGACAGACTCTGCAACCTAGATGTTTAGCCTTTCTGTACGCAAGATGATAGTGACATTTGACACGCTAACAGTTCAGATCCAAAATTACGCATCCTGTTACATCCACTTTACCTGTTGATAAATTCCGCCTTGGTATTAACCCTTTAACCGCCAAATTATTCAATCTGAATTTTTACCCACTTGATGTTGTGTCTCGCTGACGCGATCCACAACTTCAAGTGAGTGAAAATTGTTCAGATTTGACAAAATGGAGGTCAACTGTTTTCAAATATTGCTGATTGGAGTCACATTTTATCTTTAACATGTTTAAAAGGTGATAATTAATGTGCTAATAAAAAATGAAAACCCGAATATATGCGGCACCGGCGGTTAAAGGGTTAAAGGGTCGTATCTTCCACTTTGTAAAGCGGCAGATACGCGACCCCTCGGAAGGTTGCTCGAGACAGAATTAGCAAAGCAGTGATGGAAATATCCGGTAATCCTCAGACTTGACAAGGTGATAGATCAGCAGAATCCTGAACATAAAAGACTCACACGTGTAAAAACATGGATCTATAAGTGATTGCTATGAGGCGGTCGACAAAACTGCTACCTGGAGGCGAGTAAATTTTGACAAGAAATGTGATATATTATCATGATTACAACACCATTTTTAATTTTTATCAAAATTGGATTCAGCGCAGGGACCAACGTTAGACGTCAAAATCTGACGTCTATAGATGTCAGGTTATGAAGTCTAAAGTCGATCCCCGCACTGGTAAAAATAAAAATATAGAATGGTCGTAGACCCATAACATAGGTAATCAAAGGAAGCGGGAAGAGATAACTAAGACATTTATGATGATTTGGTGGTGGTGGTGGTGGTGGTAGTGGTGGTGGTGGTGGTGGTAGTGGTGGTGGTGGTGGTGGTGGTGGTGGTGGTGGCATTGAATTGAGATAAACCGTCTTGCAATGTTATGCAATATCAAGACGAGAACTTATTATTTTCTATCTCGAATATGCAACAGGAACGTGGTCGACCTCCGTAGAGAGTAAATGTTCATATCAGAAGAGTTTGAACAAATGACTTTTGCAGTGCAAAAAGCTCTAGCTATGCTAAAGGTGGAAATCCCACTGTATATTATATTTACGTCAAGGACAAATTCAGACAATATTTTGGTTTTTAAAACACTATTTTTAAT
Source organism: Flabesymbios commensalis (assembly GCA_964017125.1). NCBI lineage: Eukaryota > Metazoa > Annelida > Polychaeta > Terebellida > Flabelligeridae > Flabesymbios > Flabesymbios commensalis. Next base: position 30,427,659 of record OZ024914.1, read on the forward strand.
TAGCCCTTCCAGTGCGGGCGATGTTCTCAAGCGCATTTGCTAGTTCCCTTATTATGGTACTCTTGGGACGATATATTTAACATGGGATCGTTTATCTTACGAGGAGAAGTATGGCCGAGAATACAGTTTCAAGCTTCCTTATTGATCGTTCATATTTCACAAGTTTCCGTCTCATGTATAATAAATTATTGGTAACCATGATAGTGACAGTCTTAGTGAGAGCGTGGTAGTCTTATTTATTAAACACTTAATTAAAAGTTATATATATCTCTCAATCTCTGGGAGTAGCCGTTTTTGACAGCGGCCTCGTCGACGGCCCGCACGACACTGACTGACAAGGCCGCACCCTCGCTCTCCCTGTCCGCGTCCCATTCCAGGCAAATAGCCCGAGGGCCGCGTCTCTTGCATTCCAGTGCCTCCGCGGATCTAACCTCCCTGCAATTGTTAGTACCGCGCTGGTACAACGCTGAAACTCAAGCCAAGCTCTAAGTGATTGGCTGAATGTTAGCATTAATATTCTACGATTTCGAACTTAAACACATTCGAGCTGTTTTATACCAAAAATAAATAAATTGCTCGAATATGCGAAATAAGACAGCAAATATAAATTAGAATGTATGTTTAATTCATTGCAAGCTGGTATTTATTTGAGCGACGACAGCTTCTAATGAGTGAAAAATGCGAAGGAGTAATACAGAACTAAAAGTTTAAAATTATCCGAGTATAAAGCCTTCCACATGACTCATCAAATGTAGAGAGTCACATGGATTTTTTAAACACAGCGATACTGGAAACATCACTGTTACACAGGAACCATTTGCTTTTAAAAAATACAGAACGTGTTAAGTCGCAAAAAAGGTGTGTGATACCATAATCTTGGAGATAACCAGCCTGGGAGACGGTGCCAAATCGAGCATGCGTAGATCTAGAGAGGGCAGGGTGCTATTTCCGGAAGATGGATGACTGTCTGATTGCTGACTGACTGTCAGCGTGCTAGTCTGTGATACAACTTAACGCTAATAAAATAAGAACACAAATGTCTATAACATGGTTTTCCAAACAAAACATGTCTGCCCAACGCTGGGCCGGCAGAAACAAGGGCATAATCATGATAATATGGACGAAATAATGGTAAGTGTGAATCATCTAGCACTAAATTATTTTTTCTTTGATCTTTTCGAAACAGAACTGTAGTAAGTGAGATATTTTAAAAGTAGAATGTTTATTTCTTGTGATCTCGAATGTTTCGTAGAATGTTTAATTATCGGAAACAATTTATCTAAAGTAATGATTATAAGCATCAAACACAATCTAAAAAATACATCATGATGGTGTGTAATTCATCATAAAACTATATTTTCACGAGGCACTTGATATGACCTTGTGGCCTAATCCTACTAGCTGAATGCATACGTTACAATAAACATAATAAATAAGTAACACGTAGTCATACGAAGCTGCCATATATTCCAGTTTAGATATGGAACCTTTCTTAACTATACCATTCTCACAAAATACAACACAAAACCTTCAAGAAATAAATACTAGTATTTTCTAAGGGTATACCCGAGGAAGATATTGCCTCTTGAAATGCCAGTAACGATGCTTATTTATGGTAAATCATCAATATTTCATAACAATGATACAACCGGGAATGGATGGCCATCTGTGTGGCGTTGACCCAATGTTGTTTTAATGTAGAGCCAGCGTCGTAGATGGTGGGTTGACGTGGCTGGGGAACATTTAGAACAATAACGAAATCATAACATCGTAAAATAAAATGAAATGAAATGAATCGGGCTTTAGGCTACCTTTTTGCACATATAGGGTAAACTGGGCCAGGAGAACCTCCTGAGGATGGTGAGATGATTGAGATGACACTGTCCTCCAGACAAAGAATTCGAAATCCGAGCCCTGGCGGTCTGAGGCCGAGCACGCTACCTCTCGGTCACGGAGGCTCCCCACAATACTGACTTTCACACGTGGATGGGGAAGAAACATTTATTGTTTCTTTCAAACCGCCGGGACCGGGAACCGAACCCCGAACTCTGGCGTGAAAGGCAGCGGTGCTAACCACTACCCTAAGGCCCCGTCACACACACTTATATTACAATGTTGATCCTTGGAAGAGCAACACTGAGAGTTTGGGCCACGCTCGTGGTTTGGGCGAAGGTATCGTGTTCGCTGCCATGGCGACGGCGACCACCAACTTCCACCTACTATACCGATTCATCAGACACCGCGCACGAAATACACATCTAAATGTATTATTCAGTTAATATATGGCGTGTTGCATCTACGTTATTAGTGCAATGATATGTGTCCAGATATATCCTATTCATAAATGTTTCAACTTTATAATGTAAGTACATGTACATTAGAGAAATATCAAACCTCTTAAGAATATCTGATAGCAAATGTAGGCTGCATACGTTGTGGCAAGACTAGATTAGATATGTCTCATTTCTTCTTGGTTGTATTCTTATGACAGATAAAAAATATTTCTGCACTTTCAAACATTGCTCTCCTGTGACGTCATGTAGGCTATTTCAAACGCTAAATTATGCAGCAAATGATATGAAATAAGCTGGTGTCTATTATTAGCCACTGCCACGTGGATTCCCAGTAAATACATTGCGGACCACACCAAGGTCAGCTTTAAATGCTGACATTGGTGTGGTGTTGATACTAAATCGATTAAACACCCGCATAGCTTATCGTCCACTATTTGTTGTGGTTACCAGTTTCGGACGGTGTATTCCTTAAGTTAACGATGAACATAGTGACATAGGTGGATCGTCTCGTTCTATAACAATACAAAGCGGTTTCAATGGTAGGGTACCCCTCTCGATAGAGAACAGTCGCACTTAACACAAAAGAAGGATGTTCTGTCGAGCATGTGAGCCACCTAGAGCAGTGCACACATGCAAGGTGGGCGATAATACAGGAAACTTTTTCGTTCGCAATTTTTTTCCCTAGCGTTTAAGCGGTGGCAGATAGACACCTACGTGTGTTCACCATAATATCGGAAAATTACAATTAAAAAACAGATTGCCAAAAGCTTGAAAATTGATAGAGAATAATTATTACGATATATCGTTTAATTCCGTTTGATGGATCTCAAGCAGAGTGGCGACTCAATAACGAGAAGAATTTATTTTCGGCAATCGGAATTTCTATCCCACACGCTCATTCTGAATAGTGCAGCGAGGTAAACACACATTATTAATTGAACTTTCTCAAACCTGTAGCCTATTTTTTTCATTTTTCTGAAATCTATTGACCTGTGAATGTAATATAATATTGTTTTACAAATGTACAATCATATTAATTCACCCTTTCAAGCCTGAATTTACCATGGTCATCTTCATCCAGTACAAGCCGCGAATTGCTGCTGCAATTCTCGACTTGTAGTGGATGAAGATGATTTGATGTGGTTTAAAAAAAAAGAAAATTACCATGTATTGGTAAACCAGTTCCATGGAAATTTTCGTTCCAAAACCCTTGGTTGTAGGAAAATTAGGTCTATTTTCAGGGATGTAAAATGATGCTTTAAAGCATCGTGAGGACCTAAAGGGTTAATAGTCATATTGCTATAAGGTCTGCTCAGTCCTGGTTTCGCCAAGGCCAGAGCAGGTAGCAAAACGAATATTGTAATGACACGTTATACGAAATTTACCATAACAATAACAAGCAGTTGCCATGGCAAAGCACCCCTTCGATATATAAACTTTTCAACAAAAGTTTATGATATTACTACACTATTTTACTGTACTATCATATCAGAGAATGTATACTAAAATGAAATTATATATATGGGGCCGTATATTCGCTAATATTTCGATCTATATTTCATGCATCTCATTGGTCGAGTTCATAACCTCGACTGATTGGATTCCCAATGGCTGAGAGTCAACTTCTTACAGTTTGTCACACAGGGGAAGACACAAGACATAAAACGCAAGGGATGAATATAAGAATACAGATGACTATCAGTGTATATTAGGACAATCTGGAGCAATTTAAAGTTTTCACAACTGTGGCGTTTTTCACCGCTCTTTGGGTGGTATGGAGCTATCTAGAACTATGAACAGACGTAAAGCATATGGCCGGCCCCGATAGCCTTTTTGTATCGACTAGGGCTTGTAACCTGTAGGTATCAGATATTTGTCATCGGGGTTGTGTATATACAGTGCTCCAAACTGTTCAAAGGGATGGAGTGTACAACGCTGCCTACGGTACTGTGCACTATAAAGAACCCGTAAAATCATTCGAAATAAGAGTATGACATAGTCCCGGCTTCGGGCTTCTTTCTGTCGCGATATTGCCATGATTGTGCAGGAAGTGCAATATTCACTATTTACTCACACGTTGACACAACGCCGGCACAATGTCGGGTAACCGTCTGCGAAGGCGGCCCAACAATAAACCAGCATTGGCTAAACGTATCCACTGCCATTTTGTCACGCATATATGTAGGCGTACGTCACCCTCGGAAAACATTGAATTGTGATTTTGCAAGTTGGACATCATGTTGCATGCCGGAGACTTTAACCAACCCCAGCAAACACGACTCAATGTTGCTGTAATGTCGGACCAGCGTCGTAGACGGTGGCCCAACATAACAGTAGCATTGGGTCAACGCCTCGTGTTTTCTGGAATGTCAATTTAATGTTGAGCCACCGTCTACAACAACACTAAACCCGCATTGGCTTAGTCCCTCGAGCTCGCTGGAATACGAGTCTTAATAAATATGTTCAGCACAGACCAGTGCATCTTGACACATCGCCCCTGGGGAGCAAAACGGGACGTATATTATATTATGTAAAGAGTTACGTCTCTTTTACCTCCAGGGGACCATGTGTTATATATTACAAAGAATGAAGATACTCGTCAATGACAGCATCATTATAATATATATGGCATGAGGAATAGGGCCTAGGGCCTAAATGTTGGATTTGAAGTAACAAGTACGATTAGTGATGCAAGGCATCACGCAGAAATCGTTGTTGAAAATGAGTCGACGGCAACAGACGCCAAGCAAAAGATATTAAAAAAAGTATTGTTCACTGACACACAACATATAATATAGGCCTAATATCATGGCACCAGGAACAAATGCTAGACTTAAGGTAACAAGTACGATTAGTGATGCAAGGCCTCACACGGTAACCGTTATTGAAAAGGTTCTGGATTATGCCATGAATGACCTTCAGTCAGTCACTTTCGATTTATGCAAAGAACACTCAGAAATTAGCACATACATTTTCTGCCACACAAGTCCAGTCAACACGGTGCATTTACCCGATGTTGGAGCATCTTCTGCGATGCTGGTTCAACATTGAGCCAACATTGGGTCGGTGTATGGTGTTTACTGAGAGGGCGAACATCAGTAACTGCTTCACTGATGTTTCTGATGTTTTCACATTTGCATTTGTCAAGTAGCCAGTTACGGCTTTTTGTCTTGTGGCTGCAGATTATGTGGGGAATGCCCCATTGCATGGTGGTCTCTTACAAGGGTAGTCGTTCAAAACAGGTCATACTATATCATTGCCAATTCCCCATTGCTATACATGACTCCACCAGCGGCACGTATAGGGCTACTGTCGTGCAAGCCAAAAGGCAGTAACTGCTCACTTGAAAAGTAAGCAGTTACTGCATTTTAGCTTTATCTGAGACGACGGAATATTCAATGTGTAATCAGTCGAGTTAAAACTGATCATAAAACAGTTAGGACGCACGGCACACACTCCCCGGGGGAGTCTAAGGCTAAATTGAAAACAGATTGAGAACAGATGCCAGATACATCTATCAGTTACTGACTGATTGTGTTGCAATACTCTTCTAAACGTGTATAACCGGCGTATACCCAAGGGTATGCTGTTCAGTTCTACTGGTAATTATGTCCTCATTAAAACTTCTTCAAGTGAAAGTTGAAGGCTGCAGAGGGAGCGGATATGGACGCGCAAAAAAGGAGGGACAGGCTTTAGCACCTCTTCCAGGTTAATTAATGCCTTTCAGAATTGATTGTCTACATTTCCGATAAACATCTGATAATTTTACTGTCGTTTACACAAATCATTTCAAAGTCATACATGCATACTACCAGGAATATTTCTGATACTACACAAAAACCGAGCACCATGTGTACGGTTTTGTTCTTCGGATCCTTAACCCTGTAACCGCAAAATTATTCAATTTGAATTTTCACCCACTTGGAGTTGTGTCTCGCTGGCGCGATCCACAACTTCAAGTGAGTGAAAATTATTCAGATTTGACAAAACGGAGGTCAACTTTTTTCAAATCTTGCTCGTTGATACCACATTTTATCTTTAACATATTTAAAATGTGGTACTTAATGTGCTAATAAAAAAATGACAACCCGAATATATGCGGCACCGGCGGTTAAATGGTTAAACCTTTTATTCTACGACAATGTTCCGACAAAGAGAAACAACAGCTATAATGGTGCTAAGCTCATCTAGACATAGATAAACCGTCTTCGACTATTTTATGAGCATTTCAACTACTTTTGTCATTTTTTGTCAGGCACGTGTAGTGGCATGGATACGTTAGATGGGTGCATTTTGAGTTGTCTAATATGTCTAATTGTCTAACACATATGGCTAATTGTCTAATATTAGAGCTATTTAATCTATTATAATGTTATTATAATGTCTTGAACGGGAAAGCCCAGACTGTAATAGAACTAGGACAAGAGTCTCCAGAGGCCATATTGCAGAACATTTTTAACTTGCAAGAATCCTTTTCTTAGAATGTGCATGATCTGTAGATCATTCTATGACGAGAAGAAGCGTTCCACAAACACCGCCTTCCATACACGGGACTCGAACCGATGAGTGATACAGCTTTCCCGTTGAATTCTGGGAAGTATCAGCTCAGCAGGAAGTGAAAGGCGCATGTTGACACAGACGCCAGCTACGGGCGGTGACCCAGTTAACTGAGCGTCTGTATCAATCACAGTGAGACAGGTAGCAGGTGGTCCAGTGGCCGACTACCCGATCCCGACAAACACCAGACAATCAACCATTGTTGGGTCAGTGTTGGACCATCGTCGTAGACGATGGGCCAGCATTGACCCAACAATGGGTTGATGCCAGATAGTTCACTCATAGTTGAAATGTTCACACACTGAGAGGTACACACGTCCGGAACGCAGAAGAAAACCATCCTGAAGAAGAACACGTTCGCGATGAGTTCGAAATTCGCAAAAATGAACACATCGCGAAAGGTATGTAATGAATGAATGGGGTTTTAGGCCACCTGTGTGCACATTTAGGCCAGGAGAACCTCCTGAGGAAGGTGAGATGAATAAGAATGAGACTGTCCTCCAGACACAGGATTCGAAATTCAAGCCATGGCGGTCTGAGGCCGAGCACGCTACCTCTCGGTCACTGAGGTTCCTCACAATATTGAATTTTTACGAGTGAGCGGGGAAGAAACGTTTTGTTTCTTTGAAACTTGAAGGCCACAGCGGAGTTCGAACCCGTGATCTACGACTTTTCAAGCAGGCTGCTTAACCATGCACCAGGCCACCGCGGAAAGGTAGAGTTAAAGCTGCGAATTTGTTTGAAACGCGCCTGCGCAAGTATAAGGGTATTTGTTACACGCACTGCATCGCATGGGGTATCCTGAGTGACGTCACGTGGTGGAATTACCAACGTGCCCAGAAACCAACGTGATGAGGGTATCACGCACACTATGATAAAATGATCAATATAATGTGTCTCCACAGGTCTCAACGAAACAAAATGATTCTTCCCCGACCACTGGTAAAAATCCAGTAGTGTGTCCAGTAGTGAGTGACTAGCCTATATGGATGAGGGCACCGGAAATTGGGATGTGTCTATGCGGTGACAGTCACTGCTATGTCTATACTTCTACTTTTAAAATGAGAAATGCACTATGTAGACTTTTGTTTTCTACTTAACAAATGTCATACCTAGTTCTTGTAGCAAATTATTTATGGATTTTCAAACGAAAATCTCATAATTTACGTGCATTAATACACATTATACGAGCTCGATTCTGACAGAAGCACTATTTCCAACAAAATGCGAATTGTAGTGAATAATATACTGCAGTATTCATCTTACTATTATATTGAGAAGTTACTGCCTTTTGGGTTTACACGATCGAATAGTGGAGCTGAATAGCCCCTATTGTGCGTGCGGGCGTGAATAAATGGGCCTAGTATGTTGAGATCGCTGCTTCCAACATTTCCGTGAGTTGCCGACCTTGTATAGAAAACGAATGAACATACTGACCCTATCCCATTCAGCTGTGGATGGGGGTGTGTGTGAGTGTAGTAGAGGGCCTGACTATCACACCAGTCATTTTTCGGATAAATAACCTTGCTTCTCTCCTCTTAATATGACTAGGCAATCACGTTAATGGCGGCCTCGTCTAGTTAAGGTTGAAACCAGTGTATCGACATTAATTTCGTGGCGGGCGCGCGCTGCGCGCTCCTTCTGCGTGCCACATTCAAATGCTGACATTCGAATTTCGTATTGTAATCGCACAAATATTTAACACTTTCAGACATTAAAACTAGCACGAAACGAAACACGTGTTCCCCACAATAGCAGATTTTCGCGTATGTAGCGGTCAGAGGGTCATGTAGTTATCCACACTGTGTGATAACGCTGATAGCGCGGCCACTTATCACAGGCACACCGCTGCCATACCCGCTATCACCTCACCACTGTGTCATTCCGCAGCCAGATAAACCGCCACATTAGATTTAGACACTTTGACCGTTTGCGTGCTCAGCAGTCCGTGCGTGGTTTTATTTTTTATTCCTCGCTGTTTTTTGCCTGTTTGTCTGTGCTTTTTTTTTGAAATTTTGCATTATTTTCCATCATTTGCGGATTTGCATTTCCATCTTCAAACCGTCTTCGCGGGAATAAACCCTTTAACCGCCGGTGTCGCATATATTCGGGTTTTCATTTTTTTATTGGCACTTTAAGTACCACATTGTAAATATGTTAAAGATAAAACCAGCAAGATTTGTCAAGAGTCGACCTTCATTTTGTCAAGTCTGAATAATTTTCACTCACTTGAAGTTGTGGATCGCGTCAGCGAGACACAACTTCAAGTGGGTGAAAATTCAAACTGAATAATTTGGCAGTTAAAAGGTTAAACAATTTGACAGTTTGCGTGCTCAGCGGTCCATGGTTTTATTTTTTTATTCCTCGCTGTTTTTCGCCCGTTGGTCTGTGCTATTTTTTTGTAATTTTGCATTATTTTCCATCATTTGCGGATTTGCATTTCCATCTTCAAACCGTCTTCGCAGGATTAACCCTTATAGTACAGCGCGGGGATCTGACGTCTAAAGTCGATCCCCGCTCTGAAAAAGAGTGAAATATTTATTAGGGTCGGAGACACATAACATAGGTATTCAAATGAAACAGTATATGAGCTAAGTAAGACATTTATGATAGATTCAAATTGAAAAAAAAACCTTTGGTCTGCATGTATTATAATATATAATTCCGCGATTTAATGGTTAAAGGGTTATATCTATGGCACTTTACAGTGGCAAATATGATCCTTTAATTCCTAGGAGGCGACATAATGTAAAATAGTTAATTGGGCCTACCAGTCAGAAACCAGCACTTGGCAAAAATTCACAGCTATCTATATCGGGACACTTGAAACCGAGTGGTCAGCTATTTTGATGGCATTAAAACAACGAAGAATACTAGTCACATACAATGTAAATAACTGGTAAAATATCCATGATATATTAGAGAATATAAAGCTAGTCACACGCAATTTACATATGCCTAACTGTTAAAATATGCATGATATATAAGATAATTGTTTGAATTTAGTGAAGATCAGGAAAATCTGTCGTTTTTTTGTTATACAGAAACTATCACGCAATATTTATACAGTTCTGCAGCATGTAATCAAGAATTTTATATATAGATATATAAAGTTGTTGATATAATAGAGAACCTCAACAAAAGCTCGCTATATATGCTACAGGAAAATAAGTCAGCGATTGTCCGGGGACAACTTTTGTTTTTGTATAAGGGGCATCCACAATTACCAATCGAGCGGACATCAAATGATCAATGGTGGCGGCCGCCCACTTGAGTAGGTCAATCAATCAGACAATAAGAGGAGGATTAAGTAATAGAACACAGTGGAAGAAAATTAATACGTGGTCAGGTCAAATACCGTCAAGTCTTACAACTTGATCTTCATGAGAGAGACTACATTGCTGTGTCAGATATGGCTGATCGATTGATCAATCGACTGACTGACTGACTGACTGACTGACTGACTGACTGACTGACTGACTGACTGACTGACTGACTGACTGACTGACTGACTGACTGACTGACTGACTGGCTGGCTGGCTGGCTGGCTGGCTGGCTGGCTGGCTGGCTGGCTGGCTGGCTGGCTGGCTGGCTTGATTGATTGATTGATTGATTGATTGATTGATTGATTGATTGATTGATTGATTGATTGATTGATTGATTGATTGATTGATTGATTGATTGATTGATTGATTGATTGATTGATTGATTGATTGATTGATTGATTGATTGGATGAATAATTTGTTAATTAATAATTAATAATTAATTCGTTGGTTCGTTCATTTGTTCGTTCATCTGTTCGTTTGTTCGTTCGCTCGTTATTCGTTCGTTCGTTCGTTCGTTCGTTCGTTCGTTCGTTCGTTCGTTCGTTCGTTCGTTCGTTCGTTCGTTCGTTCGTTCGATCGATCGATCATTCAATCATTCATTCATTCAATTTCATTCATTCATTCATTCATTTGTTTGTTCGTTTGGTCGCTCGTTCGTTCGTTCATCAATTAAACCATTCATTGAATGATTCATTGATTTATGCAAAGAAAATAGAATTTGATTCTACTTTAATTTGTTATGTTATCATCAGATGATCATCAGATGATTAACACCGCATATATAATAAATTTATTAGTGGAATTGAGGAGAAAATAAATGTATGTTAGTAGATATTAATCAGTATTTTATTTATCATACCACATTCCATGCATTGCGAAGGCTGCTTTTTCATACAATGACACGATCTTATCCACTGAATATTACATAACTGCGTCATTACACTATCTCTAATTGACTTGCTTTTAAAAGAAAGCCGCACTCGTCTAAACGCACAATGTTGACACAGTTCTGGGGGTTATAATGAAGCTGGCATCACCGCGGATGATCAGGTTATCGTTCCTATAGGGGATCACTGATAGTCCTCAGTTTACTTATTACCAGATAATTGTCCGGTCACAAGATCGACTGGAATCACAGTCACCGAGAAATCCTAAACTCCCCATCGCAATGGGATCTGTTTCAACAATTAACGATTAAATTGCCTCCTCTACCCAGTGTGTGGTCTATCAAGTGGTCTGTGGTGATCATGGTGATAACCCAGGAAACATATATCAATAAACTAATGTTGTTTTAATGGTGGGCCGACGTCGAAGACGGTGGGTCAACATTAAAAACAACGCGTGTTTGCTGGGAAGTGCAATTTTTCCTGGCACAATCCCAGCATCGTACCAAAAAAACGAGTATAGCCGATTGAATTTTCTTACAGAAATGTATAAAGTACTTTATATTGCATTTGATTATTTATCTGAAAATTATATTCTCGGGTCTTCACCATTTTTTAACTTTGGAAATGTTTGTCCATATCGGCATAATTTGACACGATCGCCAATCACGCGGGACTCCATGTCGACTTATTGGTGGGCCACAGTCTGCGTTCAACATCGGCTGAATGTGTCGTATTTCTGGGGCTTGGATTTGTCACGGTGTTGTGCTTGCGGCCATGCGAGCCCATCTGAACTAAACCTCTATGACCCGACCACAGGGGATGACATTTCACAGCCAGACTGTTATATACCCCAGTGCTGACTTAATGATGGGGCATTGTCAGAGCTGCTTGCCGACGCTCAAAGAGCGTTGTGGAAGTCCCTAGCTGGCTGGCACAAATATATCTCTGTCTAAAAGAACTAATGACAACAACTATAGAATAAAAATGAATAAAGAAATTCTCATGAATAAATTCGTTCTTCAAAAAAAAACCTTGCTAGAATCCAATACAATCATATTTTTTTAAATTAAAAACATGATTTTTGAAATGTATATCTACATTTTGTGTTACTGTATGTAATAATTCCTGAGTAGTTGTAATGAAATAATACCAAATATAATGTCATACAATTCAAAGCAATGCGATGCAGGCCTAATGCAGCAAAATACAGTACAATGAAATGCACTAAAATAAAATAAAAAGGAATGCAACGCAATGTAATGCAATGCGATGCAATGCCACATAAAACAGTTCAATCAACGCAGCGTATTGCAATGTAATCATGGTAATGAGAGGCATTACACTGGAATAAATGCCACACAAAGTGATTCCATGCAATGTAACGTAATGCAATCCATTGAAATGAAACGCAATGCCATGCATTATTCTGTCATTTGTGTACGTTGTATTTGGTTGTAAGCAGGTGAGTACATATCTCAGATATATCAGTACAGTAAAATAATACTCATTGTGAACTCTATGTTCGGAAAAGGAAAAGCGAAAAAACAGTGACATTATCAATGATGTAGTCAATAGAAATATTTAATTTGTGTTTAGCAGGTTTAGCTTCCGATGCATCCAGCGACTAAAAATCTCCCGTATCCATGGTATCAAATCCAAGTGAAATTTCAGGACAAAAGATTGGATTTTTTCGCATGTTAACCCTTTGACCGCCGGTGGCGCATATATTCGGGTTTTCATTTTTTATTAGCACATTAATTACCACCTTGTAAACACGTTAAAGATAAAATGTGACATCAATCAGCAATATTTGAAAACAGTTGACATCCATTTTGTCAAATCTGAATAATTTTCACGCACTTGAAGTTGTGGATCGCGTCAGCGAGACACAACTTCAAGTGGGTAAAAATTCAGATCGAATAATTTGGCGGTTAAAGGGTTAAGCTGATGCATAATATATTATCGCATTGCCCCGTTCCGATAACCCAGCTCCAAGGACTTGACCCCAGAAAATAGGGAGAGTGCGGTGCAGTCAGCATTTTTTGCCCATCAAGCCATTCAAGATACGCGTTTCAAGTGCTGAAAGATAGTTCTGGGACGGTGAGATCACGAAGAATTTTTGACTGGGTCCCCCACCCCCAACACGAATAAAAAAACAAAGAAAACAAGTATCTGAACAGACAGAGATAGCGAATCTTAAATTACATATTTACAAATTTACTCAGATATACTAGATCTTGAGGGGTTTTTTTTAAAATAAAAGTGAGTCCGAGTAAATTTTCAGTTTTAAACAGTCACTCAATGACACGCTAAATATAATTAAAAAAACACTAACTTGACAACAAATAATTCAAAAGAAGAATGTAAATCAAGGATTTAATTCGTTAGTAATCTTAACTTTCACTTCCATTACAAAACTTAAAAAGAGTCCCAACTTTTCTAACGGAAATAAGGGAAAGCCGAGAGAAGATCTATCATAAGTTTTTTAGTGGGAATCTCAGCAAACATAATATTTATACGACGTCTGCCCAACTTCAGCGACGTTAGTTCAACTTTGTATAAATGTTTTACAAATGTTTAGCGTTTACTGGGGAGTATCACACATATGATATGGCGTCTATATCTCAACAAGTAATGGGTGATCCATTGGCGGTAAGTCAGGAAATACTGAACAGCAAAACAAATATTTATGTATACCGGTAATATCTATTTACTCTGAAACATGTAACATAAATGTCAGAATAAGAAACGTTACTGATTGAGGATCGGAGTTTGTTATTTATTTATCGTATTCAATAATTATTATTAAAATATGCGTATACAGGGTGCATACATATTAGCAAAGATGTTTTTCTTTTAAATATGTGCCCTCTTATACATAATACAAAACAGTTGTGATATTATTATGTAAACGGTATACAAATTAAAATTATCCATAATCATGATAATCTAATCATAGTTATACTTAAAATCAATTTGATTAGCACTGCCTTGGAAAGCTTTTTAAAAGCACATGCTATTATGTGGATATCTGATAACATTTAAAATAAAGTTAATGTTAAAAGCGGCATTGCCATGAGAGCAGCGCAAGATACCTGTTTCCCGCACCAACAACCAGAGATAACAAATCTTTTTTTTGTATGTGGTAAAACAAATCACTCCGCAAATGCGTATGTACTTGAGTAACATTAGAGCATCTAGACATTTACACAGCATAATTATACAAAAGTTTAGCGAAGGATGGTTAAGTTTTCAGAATGATGTCATAGGAACAAAAGTACTTTAAAAGTGCACATAATATTTGTATGATGCATCTATATCCAGATATCAGCATAAAGATATAGGATAACGTTTATTTTTTGTCCCATAAAAAATATGAATGTATTCTTTGTCAAAACAATACACTCGCACATGAAACGTGTATAAGTTAATACATACATGGATAGGCGTAAAACATATTTCAATAAGTTACATTTTTGGATCACACCATTTCAATCACGATACAGAATAGTACCACATATGCAATATTAGACGGGAAAGAAACACAATCCCGATCTCATGAGAAAATCAGTTGACCATCTCTGAAATCCACCGTAAGACCCCACCTCGTCTGATAACAAAGGCGACGGAAACATCCCTAAACCTAAAAATAAAACGAGAGGAACATAAAGTAATTTTGAGGGAAACTGCCATCCTTACCATGTGGTGATATCTTATGTCAGAACATGAAAAGCGTGATAATGTAGAGCAATGTCGGTCTGCTCCGAACTGTATCAGAGAAAGCCTCCTCAGTATTCAATTTTGTCCTCGCATCTGCTACTTGTCTAAGAAGCAGATACGTCAGTTTGGTCCTTATTGATGACGATGTGCTCACCAAGTATCACATAATCAGATTTTAGCAGTGCCCCTGGTTTGAGCACAGTGTTTGTAACAAGTCCAGGGTAAAAATCATATTTTCAAGCCGGGGGTCCGTAGGCAGTCCAACTGAAATTTTTGAAAGCGCAATTGCTGTATAAGCCATTCTGAAGCTTGTTTTTTGGGGGATCAATCTATTGTAGTTAATGAGGAGGCTACAGATTCGATGTCAAGATTGAATACACCGTATGATCATGTTGATGGTTGCAGATGGTGTTTCAGCAGCAATGGGTAATTCTACTTGATTCCCTGATATCACACTGTGATTTTGGATCAGCAAGTTCGGCCCGGATCATCTCGGTACATGATTTGCAAATTAACTTTTCGTTTCACCCAGATACGTCTGGAACAGTTTTTATGAGGACACTCGCCCACTGACTGAGCAAAATGAACCACAGAAAAAGAAAAAAACGAGGGAAATAAAACTGCAGGTTACATTCGTGTGCAGAGGCTAAACTGGGCCACGATATTTACATCTAAATGGATAAAGGCAGCAGGCCATCACTAGAAACTATTTTAATACAAAGCACGTGGAGCGCCAAAGTCAGCTCATGTAGGCATACCCAGCAAACATCTTACCTTAGCCAAATGCTGATTCATTGTTGGGCCAGCGTCGCAGACGGTATGCCAACACAAAACACGAGATGTTGACCCAGTGTTGGTTTAATACCGACTGGCAAACCGTCTACGACGCTGACCCAGCAATAATACAACAGTGGTCCAACATCCTGTGCTTATGGCACTTAACACAACGGTCTGGTTATTGGCAGTGCCGAGGCTAGATTGTTTGATGCTCTATCCCAACGAGGGCGATGCATTGTGCGAAGTGTTTGTTTAATATTGGTCCATATGACTCAACAATAAACCATTACAATGCCAATTGGTTCGGTCCCCGTCTACAATCTGGGCAGAGATTTTGACAGCCATGACGTCACCAGCGAGTCCATACAGTTATTTATTTCCGTCATGAAAATTTTAAAACACTTATTCGCGGAAATATTTCCACTATATTCTAATAAACTGTTAAAGGGATATGCACTCACTACCAGAGTTTGCGCGCAATCAGACCGATAATTTGTTATATTTACAGTACGAATCGATAAAAACAAGAGATATAAACAGTCACCGCATCAATGTGCATTGGTGTACACGAAGTATCGGTATTGGCCGTGTTTACTGTTTTCAATTGAAATCTTAAATACGTCAATATATCCGCTCCGTTATCTTCTTCAATTATTCACCCACTTAATATAAAGTTGTATCTCGCTACCGCGGCTCACAATGTCAAGTGGGTGAAAATTACTCATATTGGATTAATTTGGGACCAAATATTTGCAAATATTGATGTTTAAACATTCATTTCATTCCCAAAAACCTGCTAATAAAAACGACTATAGCCGCGCTTAGCGGTGAAAGAGATAAAAAAACAGGGGTGTCTCAAACTTTATAATATACATTTTCAGCCACTTGAAGTTGTGTGTCGCTACCGCGACCCACAACTTCAAGTGGCTGAAAAACTTTATAATATCTGATCGCCTTATGGTCTGTCTCAGAGTAGTTGATAACTTATAACGACTATTCACTTTCAGTGAGGCACAGGAAGAAAAGTTAGGAAGCAAAGCAGCACTGCAAGATGAATCGAACAATCATAAATGCGCTCAATCATATGCGCACATTCATATAAAGGAGGGAAAGGAACGGGAATTATCTCCAGGCCTCAGTTTTCTCTCAACCGAGATATTACCCAAGATTGAAGAAGCGTTGTGAATTTACAAGTCACTAACCTGCCATTATTGCGTCTCGCTGACGATTCTATTTTTGAGTACGAAAGATACAAAACTGCACTACCACTTAAACAATGCTAACGCCCATGTCCCGCAGATAACGATAGGCTGTAGACGGGTAAACGCTGATGTAAACATACACCAATCTGGTTAATTTGAAAGTCAACATATTATGTAGTCAACATACATAATATTATATTTAACTCGCATAAATGCGAAAGATTCAATTTGTTCTTCAGCGTGTTTAAGGCGACATCCTTGTAGATTATAAAGTACACATTTCTGAACATTAACTTTTGACGCTGCTAATATTTTGAAAACGAACATTTGATTTTGGCCCCCCTTTTGCATCCCTGAGTTGTAACCAGTAGCAAGTGTAAACAGTGAGAGTCGTAAAAGGCCGCGTCCGAGCAAATAGATCAACATTTAGCTCTCCATAGCGTCCTTTTGGA
Source organism: Flabesymbios commensalis (assembly GCA_964017125.1). Lineage (NCBI taxonomy): Eukaryota > Metazoa > Annelida > Polychaeta > Terebellida > Flabelligeridae > Flabesymbios > Flabesymbios commensalis. The sequence continues at coordinate 30,444,875 of OZ024914.1, forward strand.
TTTAGTAGATGTTAAACTGTCAGTTTGTAGTTTAGCACCTTCTAACTCCTAGGGGACGATAGGTAGAAGAGCATGCTGAATGCTATCAACGAGATTTATTTCATCTTCGTTATCATTTTATTAACCATCCCAACATCAAGGAGCTACATGTATGTCATCAGGTTATCTGGCGCTTAACCCTTTCACCACTGAAGCCCGTTTTTTATGTGCTGAATGCTATGGCATTCAGCACATAAAAACGGGCTTCAGTGGTGAAAGGGTTGAATGCCACAAGGGTGTATACAAAGTTACAGTTGCTGAATCAGAGTTTTTTAATCTTAGCTGTGCAAGCATCGGCAAATTTAAAAAGTAATTGTCAACTACTCGAACTTAATGGTAAGAAAAAAAGTTCAATGTTATTTATGTCATTAACCCTTTTTTAAATAACAGACAGTATAACTTGCACCTGCAATCAGACCGATATTTGAGAGAGAACAAACTCATGACTAAAGTCGTGTATGATTGGCTACGGTTCGCAAGACCAAAAATACTGGTTAATACGGTTTGTTGAAAGACAACAAATATCAACTGATAAAAGAATGAATGAAAGAAAGAATGAATAAATGAATGAATGAATGAATGAATGAATGAATGAATGAATGAATGGATGAATGAATGAATGAATGAATGAATGAATGAATGAATGAATGAATGAATGAATGAATGAATGAATGAATGAATGAATGGATCGGACATTTGCGCTGAATATGTGAACCATTTTTTAAAATTTATTACCCAAAATGTACTTGTCTCATAGTGAGGGACAAATTATTAGGGCTACACTTCACTTAAAGAAGGTGGGTCATCGTGATTCGCTGAGTAAACGTTGTGTGCCCACACGCATGCGCATCATGGTCAACGTCCACATGAGTGGGGTCCGCTGCCATGTAAATATTATGGTTCAGTGAAGTAAAACGACACAGCTGCTTCAATTTCATTCCATTTTCTTGCCATAGAACACAGACAATCCATTCTCTTGCACAATTTCTCCGAGATGCTCGTCGAGCCCTGAGACTCTGTACTTGACCTACATTTAGTGACCCAAATGTTTGTTTCGCGGAACTGTCGTCAAGTGGGCTCAAGCAGCTCGTCCATCTTCACCTGTCCAATGCTGACACAGCGTTGGGCCGACGTCTCCAACGTCGACCCAACACTGTGCCAGCATTTGCACGACACGTCGCCCAGGCGTGTTAACCAGCTCGTCCATCCTGACAGGGGGACGACTTCACTATGGAGCCACGCGTCTCTGGTCCGAAATGGTGTGTGGGACAACCCGCCTCAAATGACAATTCGGCCATACGAATCGTAGACGGGTACTTTTATTTTTATCAATCGAATGAGTAAATATAGTAATGAATGACGAATGAATGAATTTGTGAATGAAAGAATGAATGCATGAATGAATGAATGAATGAATGAATGAATGAATGAATGAACGGTAGTGGGAGCTACGACCCTTTGATGGTAAGGTGACATTCCTGGTAATAACCCTTCAAGCGGCGAATTATTTAATCTGAATTTTCACCTACTTGAAGTTGTGTCTCGCTGACCCGATTCACAACTTCAAGTGAGTGAAAATCATTCAGATTTGACAAAATGGAGGTCAACTGCTTTCAAATATTGCTGATTGATGTCACATTTTATCTTTATCATGTTCAAAATGTGGTACTTAGTGTGCTAATAAAAAATGAAAACCTGAAGATATGCGACATCGGCGGTTAAAGGGTTAAATAAAGTGTCGTATCTGCAACTTTACAAAGTGATAGAACGACCCTTTGCCACCAACCTGGCGAGCTTTAGCGCCCTTCTTGATCGGGCAAGAGTAATGTTGCCTTTTGTGTGTCAATTAACATGATTAACACCACACTGGCTTCCCAATAAGTGTTTACATGACTGTGGTCAGAAGTATCACATTTCGGGCAGAAAGATAACATATCACAAACTGAAAATACGGTTTGCTTACGAACAGAAGTAACATAACCATTAAATTGAACATATTTTCTTACAAAGGTTTTCATCGATTCTTTACTATTGAATTCATATCGTGAATATATTCATCAAAAATATTTATATTGTTCTGATATAACTGATTTAATAATTATTATGATGTACTCCATAAGTCAGCGAATTTGTGTTCACTGATTATTGACAAATTTTCCATTACATTTTGCAAGCACCATTTTCTAGTCCTCAGGCAACTACCCAGAAAATGACAATGAGGAAAACACATTTACTTTATTCATGCAGAATTGTTGTATTACATGTCAAACTTGCATTCAAATCATGTCAAAATAGTGGTTTAACTTATGAAATAAATAATAAGAAAAGTTACAGGGGCAGATCCATGATCTGAGGAATGGCGGCACCGGGGTTGTCTTTTTTTTTGGGGGGGGGGGGCTTTCCCTTAAGATTTTTCGATATTTAGTCCACTTTAGGGTGTCTTTTATAGAATTTGACATAAAGTAGCCACCTCCCTTCTGGATATTCTACTGATAAAGCCCCTTCTTTTTTTCAAATGTTTGAAAGTGAAAAAAGAAAAATAATTCTATTGAAATTGACATACTTCATATGCAAATATTAGACTTCTATATGCAATTGACACTGATAGGTTTATATAATATTCATAATTTTCTGAATTACTCTGAAACATTTCTGGTAACTATCGCCCCCTCCGGGAACCAAGGTTAATGGCTTGTGCGGGAAAAATAGTTTTTTCAATGTTACGCGATCAATGTCACTTGAGAAGATATCTAACATAATGATGTGCAGTTAGCTTGGTTACTATAATCAAGCTTTAATCATGTTAAAGGGACTGGCCCAGGCTAAAATCATTAAAAAATCGGTGATTTTATTTTGACTTCTTAATATGACCATATGATGTAAACATGTCCATAGACTAGAACTGCAAAAGTTTTTTTAATTTTTGTGCTGCGCATTCACCAGTCAGGCTAGATATAGAGACAACATTTTTTATTTCTAATTTTGCACAACCATGTCAAGAATAAGAAATACGGGAATTTCGTCTCTATATCTAGCCTAACTGGTGAAAGAGCAGCAGAAAAACTTAAAAACTTTTGCAGTTCTAGTCTATGGACATGTCTACATCATATGGTCATATTAAGAGGACAAAATAAAATCACAGATTTTGTTATGATTTCAGCCTGGGCCAGTCTCTTTAATGCATTGAATTAATTATTGCATTTGAGATTATATATTTTTCATTCATTTGAAGCTGGAATTGCTTACACAATTTCCAGCTTCAAATGCATTTAAAATATGCTTCCTCTTCAAGAAAATTAACGTCTTCAATTAATTAATTATCTTAACAATTAATTAAATAATTGATTAATTGATTAATTGATTGATTGATTGATTGATTGATTGATTGATTGATTGATTGATTGATTGATTGATTGATTGATTGATTGATTGATTGATTGATTGATTGATTGATTGATTGATTGATTGATTGATTGATTCGTTCGTTCGTTCGTTCGTTCGTTCGTTCGTTCGTTCGTTCGTTCGTTCGTTCTTTTCGTTCGTTCGTTCGTTCGTTCGTTCGTTCGTTCGTTCGTTCGTTCGTTCGTTCGTTCGTTCGTGTATTGATTCGTTCGCGTATTCATTCATTCGTATTGTTTCTTCATGTATTCATTATTTGCTCACTCACTCGTTCGCTCTTTCGTTTGCTCGTTCTTCCATTACCGTGGTTTTTTACACTTTTGATACCTAGTTAATATTCCATTGCGAACGCAGAATTGATAAACTTTTATGACTGCATGTGTTCATCGCTATTATCCATTTACTATTACTAATTGCAGTTTCTGCCCAATTTAGACCCCAAAATTGATTCTTATATCATTATATTACATTATATAATAATATATCTCGAAAACAAATACGCTGATGGTGTTCACCGGGTGGTAGGAGATGAAATGCTGCGTTTTCAGGTAGAGCAACATCTCTAAATATTTCTATCATTCCCGACATTCTTTATCATAGTGTAACTGCAAGTGATGTCGCCAGTGATGGGAAGATGTAGCGATGTTGTAGCAAAACGTATCATTCCATAGTGGTGCTCCGCCGCCGGGCTACAAGAAGTAGGTGCCAAAGGAAGGCTATCGGCGCATCCGTTCCATCAGTCAAGTCTGTGTAGACAAGTGAAGTACTGTACCCCCCCCCCTCCCCTCCATGCCCACAAGACATGGATAGCTCCATTCGTTTAGAAGCAGTTTCTCTGCGGACATGGCTCTGCTATTCTCAAAGACTGTTTCAGATCTCATAATTGGTAGTGGCTGACAACCTTAATACTCTTTGATATAGCTTTAATAATGCAGTAAACTGTCAAATAGCACGGTTGTCATCTGGTCGAAACAACACTAAAATCATTTTCAATCAATCAATCAATCAATCAATCAATCAATCAATCAATCAATCAATCAATCAATCAATCAATCAATCAATCAATCAATCAATCAATCAATCAATCAATCAATCAATCAATCAATCAATCAATCAATCAATCAATCAATCAATCAATCAATCAATCAATCAATCAATCAATCAATCAATCAATCAATCAATAGAACTTCTATAGCACCCATATCCTAAGCGGACTGAGCTCAGAGGCGCACAGATTCTTAGCATGATCATGTGTCATAATCGAGCCCAAAGCAGGTTCGTCAAGAGGAAATCGGGCTGCTGAGGAGCTAGGGTGGGAAAGCCAGATCAAATAGGTGAGATTCAAATAATTCCCGGAATGTTAAAACTGTTCGGGATTACGCATGGGCACACTCAGAGCGCTCCTTAAGGCTGGGCCAGATATAGAGAAAGCTCTTGACCCAGTCTTGGTTTTTATATTGGGTGGCCTCCATGCTAGCGACCTGTGGTCTTCACTACCCTGTGAAAATGTGTTTCATTCGTCTTATATTTACTTATTTTCATGGTTGAATAAACACTTCTTCTTCTTCTTCCTGGTTTTTATACGGGGAACAACAAATCTAAATTTGAATTTGTGGAGCGTAGATATTTTGAACATCTCGGCTAAACAAGAAAGTCAGCCAGATATGCAGGTTGGTTGTCCTATATGGTTCGGGAAGTTATTGTACATATTTTAAATGAATGCGAAACTTGACAAGACGTCAATGTATTTGTTTTAGAATTATAGCACAGAGCGACCAAAACGTCGGGGATTTGTTATCACTAGAGCAATATATATATAGTTCTGAGGGCGTTGTATTCTAGCGATATCCTTTTCTGGCATGTTGTGAAAGAAAGAGTTACAATGATCTAACTTGCTACTGGCCAGTGCCATTGAAATTTGCTTGGCAAAAGCTAAGGACTTTTTCGAATTCGAGGCAGGTCATGTATATGATAGAAGCATGAACTACATGTTTTGAATATGTATTTTCAGAAATTCAGACTACTATCAAATACTACACCAAGGTTTTTGAATGATGCAGATGGAATTGAAGTAGGCATGGGAAATTATTTAGGATTTTTTGTAGCTGAAGTTTGGACCCGATGAGAATACATTATGTCTTGCTGGCAATAACCTTCAGCTTAGACCCTGTCATCCAGGCCGGCACACCCATTGAACAATGTTGCAACTTCTCAAGAGATTCCTTGGCGTTTGGAAGTGATAAAGACATGTCCATTTGAGTATCATCGGCATAAAGATGGTGGTTTATGTCAAAACTGGAGATGATAGCGCTGAGTGGTGTAGTGCATAAAGTAAAAAGCACTGCTCCCGGCACAGAGCCACGTGGAACTCCATATGAGAGTGTGAGTTTATCTGGCAGAGTGTATTTAATGATTGGGGCTTATTTTTCAAATAAGAAGAAAACTAAACTTGAGCCTGCCCAGATATTCCATTCCAATCTGAGAGTCTATCTGTTAATGTAGCATGGTCAATCGTGTCGAAAGCGGTGGACAAGTCACGCAGGGTCAGAGCTGTAACTTCACCCTTGTCCATACTAATAATGATATCATTATGTTCACTCCTGTAGACTGATTGTAATGGATTGGATAGATGGTTATTTTTACATGAGCTTGCAGCCGATCGGCTACTACCTTTCTAAGAGTTTCTTTGAATTTCTGAGGAAATGTACTAGTTTCCATTGAAATGTTGATTATATCAGTGATGGGAGTTATTAACATGTCAAGACATTTTTTCAGCACGCTTGTAGGAATGGGCTCCAGATCACAAGATTTTGACGATAAGCTCAGAAAAAGTTTCTTAACTTCATCTTCTGTCACACGTTCAAGAACGTTCATTTTAGATATAATCTCTGGGTTTTTGTACTGATGTAATATTCTGTACTTTATCTGGAAATTTGGAACGGATAGTTTTGATTTTATCCACAAAAAAAATAGTGAAATGGTCACAACGTGATTTCACAGATTATGCTGATGTGAATTCTGGCAGAGCCGGTGGTGAAATTCTATGCAGAATGTTATTTATCATGTTTATAGAGTTCCATAGGCGACCAGGATTGTCCTAATTTTCTGAAATAACATCAGCTAAAATTCCGATTTAGCTTTTGTCATCATTTTATTACACGGGTGGCACTGGCGTTTGTAACGAGAACGGTCTAGATGTGTGCGAGATCTACGCCATGTTTCTTCGGTAGTTTGCCTCTATTGCTCATAACCATTATAACCATGTGGGGGATTTTCTTGATTTTATAGAGAATGATTATATTTTCTTGCTAATCCCATAGTCTAAATCACGTTTTTTCCATTTATCAATAAATTTGCTTATGGTGTTATTTTCTCTGGGAATATTTTCTTCAACGTTTAATGTATTGTACACTTTCGCTACAAACAGTTGAACAGATGGCATGCGATTGTTGCACCTTGCTGCATACATACGATATTTAGCTAATATTAAAATATGATTCTAAAGATTTTTATTTTTTACGGGATATAAAAAGCCCCACTTTTATACAGCTCATCAGTTGCGCATTTGTCCCGCGAGTTAGCAACGGAAAAACATGACGGGCGCGGTGGCTTCACATTGTTCCGAAACTGCGCAAAGAATGAGAAATATTCAGCCTCGGAGAGGCTGGGTGAGAGTAATGGCCCAACGCCTGGCGAATGTTGGGTCAGCGTACATGTACATTGACTTGGTATGTGATTATAGGCCTATGTATAAGCAAAACAGAAAATTCAGACCCTGGTCTGCGTTATGATCAGACTATGCCAGTAAAAAAAAAAATATATTTATGATTAATAATCTCGATATTTTACATTGATGATTTTCACGTAAAGTTCTCCTTAACTAATAAAGACGCATACATGGTCGAAAGAATGGAATCTCAATTTGTGCGGATAATACGTCTGAATAAAGGTAGATAGTTATTTCCTGATTAAGGCATATAGCATACATCAGGGTTCTGCACAGAAATGGGCAGTGGTGGTCCGCTATGGCATCGAAAATGTCAATTTTTAGACCACAGATTTGTACTGGATGTTTGACTATGCTGCTATATGATCCCAGTGGCAGTGGTGGTCCGCTATGGCATCGAAAATGTCAATTTTTATACCACAGATTTGTACTGGATGTTTGACTATGCTGCTATATACTCATAGTGGTGGCAGTGGTGGTCCGCTATGGCATCGAAAATGTCATTTTTTATACCACAGATTTGTACTGTATATTTGACTATGCTGCTATATTCTCATATTTTTTCATGGCCGTCCGCATATATATCTACCCCGAGCAAAAAAACCCAATTGTATAACATTTGTACAATGATGGAACAACGTCGAAGACGTTGGGCCGACGTTGTACAAATGTTATACAAATGTTTTGCGTTTGCATATATTCCCAGCTAAAACAAAACATTTGTATAACATTTGTACAATGTTGGAACAATGTCGAAGACGTTGGGTCGGCGTTGTACAAATGTTATACAAAATGTTTTGTGTTTGCTGGGTATATAATATTATATGCACGGTGGGTACGTCGCTGAGAAGAGATCCTATTGTCTGCAGCCCATGGAACATACACAATTGACCCGCTGTTGTTTCAATGTTGCGACTCAACATGTTGGCCCAGCAGTAAAACAACATTGGGTCAATGTCTCGCGTTGACCGTGCTGTTATTATAGGATAACTTTATAGAATGAATCCATGTTAACCCTTTAAGCTCTAAATGTAAATAGAATTGTATTTTTACCCACTTGAAATTGTGTCTCGCTACCGCGATCCACAACTTCAAGTGCGCAAAAAATACTCACCATGTGTGGTCGGCATGAACATGATGAAGATAAAAACTCGCATAAATGTATATATATATATATATCGTCGCCTCGGAGCTAAATGATCCTATCTACCACTCTGACGAGTGTCAGATAGGATCCTTTAGCTCCGAGGCGACGATATGCAAATACATAGTGCCATACGCGAATTTCAAATTCAGGTGCAGCGCTGAAAACGGTCACCAGTCACATGATTGACAATATCGTAAACACTCTTTTAAAATTCAACTTCATATATCTGCATATTGGAATCTTAAAATGGTGGTAATAGACCTATACATAAAGACAGAAAAAGAATATGCAGCAAACCATGATATTCTTGATAAAGTCGTCCAGTATTAAAAAGGTAGCTCGACCAAGTATAGGCCTACATTGAAAATTAAACAAAAAGTCAGAGCAATCGCTTTATCCTGTTTATCACGTTGTCATAGTTACACCCAATAACTTTATATAGATTCTTGTTACACCCACCAACGTTAGTCACGTTCCACGCAAATATTACCCACACTAATATATCATACATATCATAATATATATATGTATCAGTGTAGGTTGAATATTTCTGAATTCTCCGTGATTTCTAGGAACCACAAATTAGGAGACAACGCCCAACCCTGAATGAATGTTGAAACAACGTTAGCAGATAATAGCCCAGCAAAACATGATAAATCAACGGTTAGACCAATGAGGTTATATTGAATAAAGACTCGTTGGTCGTCGTGTTCGTAATGTAATGTCATGCTGCAGGGCAGAATGATTAACCACAATGTTGAGTCATCAATGGTGTACCATACCTCCCCAGCACGAAATTCTTTACCAATGTTAGCTCGGTATTGGGCCAGCGTTTACAACACATGAGCAGATTTTGAAGGGAATGTACTGAAACAGGAGATGCCAGCTAAGTACATCTGCCAGCGTACTTCGTATCACTTTGCTATCACTGCCAACAGTTGGATGCGATAAAACTGAGAGTTTCTCAGACTTGGTTACATAATATTATCATTGTGTATTTGGCTGCAGCAGCTCCAGCAAAAGAAAACCAAGAGTGAAAATCCACCATCAAAATGGAATCCTTTCCACTGCACTTGGTTGGATTCTTAAAGCGGTTTTCATTTGATTATACAAAGTACAATTATTTCATAATAAGTTTTTAAAGCTAGAATTAGAGCCTATAATTAGACCCATCTACAGCAGGTAAATTTTCGTTCCATGATAAACCGTTTTGGCGACGTTGCTGCATTCAAATCGTTCTCATTGATCATATACCCAGCAAACATTCACACGAGACAATTTAAAAAAATGTGGTGTGATGTTGGGGCCAGCGTCGTAGTATACACTGATTATGCAATCTAAAAGGCAGTAACTTCTAACTTTTTGAGTAAACAGGTACTGTCTTTTTAGAGGTCGCTTGTTAGCAATGACCCTTTAGACTCTGGGTAATTAACACTCGTATGATCCTATCTTCAGAAATATCATATTTTTTCATCTTTATTTATTCAGCTGGTATGACTCTCCCCCCCCCCCCTCCTCCCCCAGAGGGAAAAAATAGGTTGACTTAATAGAATATTCGATATAATTGAACGATTACAATATCTCAATTAACGTTCACAGCCCCTCATTTTGATGAGCTGATGACCCTTGGTCTCCTTGGATATGAAAGGGATATCGAAGGGGACGCATTTGTTATTAAATTGAAAATATGGCATGCGCTGCATCCCGGTGAACAGAATACAGTGGTCCAATACTGGCCTAATGTTGGCCCACATTCCGCGACGCTGGCCCAACATTAAACCAACATTGGTTCAACATATTGTGTTTACTGGGACAGTGGGTTTATCCGACGATTGAGCTTAAATGTTTAAATATAATAAGCGTCACTTTGTGGAGTTTAACACCCTTCAATCCCAATAGGATTAGGCGCGATTAATACTGCCAGCTCAGAACTGACATGTTGCTAATGATCCCTGACAAATCCCGATTACGTAACCAGCAGACACGAGACGTCGACCTAATGTTGGAGTAATGTTGGGCCACCGTCTCAGACGGTGGCCCACCATTACTCCAACATTCAGTCGACACCTCCCAGTCAATACGAATGACAAGCTGAATAAATGTGTGTAAACAGCAGTTTTTCAAAAATTTCTGGATGTCTGGGAATAATAAAAATACGGGTCGCTATTCATAAGACAAGAGTGATAAAAAAATTCAAGACAACACCCCCCCCCCCCTCCCCATTGTCAAACTGATATTCACGATTTTCGTTAGTGATAAATATGGCATAAACAAATACTAAATATTTCGTTGTGACCTCTTCTGTCAGTGACATAATAGGGCCTACTATCGTGGTATGGGTGGTGTATGGGTTTATTACATATCGTGCAGATCTGCGTTGTATCATTTCAAAATTATGTTTGCCTTCCCAGGAAAATTCGACTAAAATTGTATTCGCAATTAGATAGACCAAATTGTGGTAATATTTTATTAAAATCCCCATTAGATTACACATATATCGTGGCCTCGGACCTATTTGCCACGAATTAGCTCTGAAGGAATGACATGCCCGGAGGAACCAACTTGAGAATTGAGATGTTATTCTTGTTGAACCATCCTCAGGCATTTGACAGAGTAGATAGTGTAACGTTATGTATGTGATGCGTACCACCAGCTGCCCTGCTCCTCCCAAACAAGTCATTGTCCCCGCGGATAATTGGGTCACCCTTGGCGGCCCGTGGCTAATTGTTTTCGCAGGCCTACACAACAGACATTAAATTATTGAAAAAAACACTTACCGGAAGGCGAAGTGTCCGAGTGGACATGGCTGACGAGGCAGGCGCAGAAAATCAAGGACAGCAACTGAATTGAGATTGGTGGTGCATGATTCACAAGTTCGCTCATGGGATGGCGCATCTTCCAAATCCAGAATCTCAGCTCCCGCCCGGCCGGGGATCAGCCTGGGGGCCGTGGCCGAGTCCAGACAGAGTCTGGATCTCCTCCCGGTGTCTCAGTTTCTACCGCAGGATCCCGACAACCACGACTTGTGTACATATAGTGGACTCCATGGCGCTGTGTGGTAGTGTATACTCCTGAGTAAGCGGGACCCGCAGTGGCACTTACTGAATCAGTCTACAGTACACACACACACACGGTGGGGCAAGTCCCGACTCGTCACCGCTACCACTCCTCGGGGGTGGTGGTGGGGGGGGATCCCTGTTCAATCTGACGGCTCTTTCATTATGGTGCCCGCACGTGCCTCCAGGTAGACTTCTATCATTGGCGGTATAAATTACGCGCCTGGAGTTGTGTGGATTAAGCTGTGATCAGCTGGCCTGCCTGGCCGTAGCCGCCTCTGACAGACTGTAGGGTACTAGAGGTGCCGCGGCAACCTGCTGCCGCCTAATACTCCAACAGTCGAGAAACACGGATCCGCTGCCGGATCGATGCTGGGCCCACTGGCCCAGCATCGATCCGGCAGCGGACCCGTCTTTGTGGATAGTAGGATCTCGCCACTGATTCGCTACCGCGTTGTTTACATGCATTGCCCGGAGACCAGACCCAACTTCCTGTCTGCGCAAAGCACGACGACACCTGTTCATCAGCTATCATCGCTAATTAGCTAATTCACAGTACTCATTGCCCCCAGTTAGCTACCACTATTCCACGCTGCACACTTCAATGGATCTGTCTCCGGCCAATATTTACAGGCTTATCGATCGCTCAGCTGAACTTTCATCCCGGCCATTATCAACTGATCAATGCTGTTCTACTTTAGCAGCAGACTCTACCACGGTGAATTGGGCAACAGATGGCGCCCGTGTATGCCCAGACTTAAATAATTAAAGAAACGGAATTATCAGATTATAGGCCATCTCTTACAGATTTTATCTTCAGATAGCCGCCGTGTGATTGTTTTAGCTGATTATGCATTGTTATTGCATAAAATGTGCTTTTAAACATGATGATTTGCACATGTTTAGTCAGATCAAATAAATATATTAGGTAATTTTCGCTCATTTGAAGTTGTGGGTCGCGGTAGCGAGACACAACTTCAAATGGGTGAAATTTTAATTACACAATTTTAATTTGATAATTTATGTGTGAAAAGGGTAACATTGCGAGACGTATTGTCTGACCTAGGGCCTATGTCGCATTATAATAAATATAGTTATTTGAACGCATTTTGTCATCGTTATTTGCACATTGATGTGTGCAAGTGAACGTTATGTTGGGGATGGTAACAATATTGTTCGCCTATTGTAAATATTGGTTACAAGATTTAGTGCAACACAACTTAAATTCAATCTATTCAGTATCCTAAAGTACGATAATGATATGCGTTAGGCCCTATTAGTAGACAGTATTAGGATGTATTTTGGTTGGAGTATTCGATGTTAAAGAGTGACGTGGCGCAATGGCTGGAGCCGCTACCTGTCGTTCGGGTTAAAACCCAGCCTAGTGCAGGTTTTCAGAAAAAATATTATCTTTCTCCCATGTCAACGCCGTGACTTTGTTCCATTGATGTTGTGTCCTTAGACAAGGCACTTTATCCTCAAATCCTTCACTTGACTCAGGTGTACATAAGTAAGCCTACCTGGTAGGACATCGCAGAAATCGCTGCCGGACTGTATGCTCCCTGTGGAGGTGAAATGGCACACGAATGAAGAAGTCCAGTGACCAGGGTGTGAATGTAAAACAAACTTCTTCAGACTTGATATCAGACTAGAAACCTTCACCTTTACATTTTATGTCTACATTACCGGACTGGCATGTCCATTGTCTGTTGACATGCCTTCAATTTAACTCGCGACTTTATTAGCACTTTAAAATACGAGTTTTCAAAGTAAAAGGTTTCTTCTAAACAATTTTCACCCGCTTGGTGAAGTCAAAGAGACGTGTCAAATTTGGTTAAAAACACGGCTAGCCGAGCCTTAAAAAACAACTAAACCGTTTTAGAGACTAATTATTTATCATTCTTACTTTTCATAAGCGTTATACTCCGTTATACATGGTAAAATACATCTTTCAATTTGGCCGATGCCATCGTTCAATGTGATATTTTACAGTGTGACATGTCTAATTTCACATTGCACTTGTCAGCCAGAGAAGCCACGTGTCGGCACATGTCATGCGTGTGCATGTTAGCGTCACGATTACGCACTGACTGAGAGAGTCATCTGGTGTGTAAGAGGTGACTTAACAATTAATCTTCCTCGCCTCCAGCATTTAACATCAGATGCTGAGCATTATGGTTTTATAATGTTTGGCCAACATAGTAGACATTCGCCAAACAATATACCAACATTGATGCAACGTTTTATATTTATTGATCCTCCCCACACTGTTTCTTGACCTTTGTTATAAATGCAAAATTAACCCTTGTCCTGCTGAAATGCTTCAATTGTATTTTTCGTCATTTGAAGCTGGAATTGCTAACGCAATTTCCAGCTTCAAATGACCAAAAATATTACTATTTATGAAAAATAGACATGTCTAAAATTAAATTATTGGATCAACAAAGCGTCTACTAAAAACTATTTTATCAAAAAAAATTTTATGATATTTTTATTGATCTAAAACATCTTTAACCCCGTATATATCCGGGCAAAGCAGGACAAAGGTTAAAACGGGGTGAGGCATATTAGTCCGAACAGGGAGGTGTGAAGAGCACCTCCCTAGTCCGACTCCGACGGTGCCGCACGGGTTAGCGTCAGAGCTGGAGAACATAGCAAAAGCTGTTTTTTGTATGCTGGTGGCCAGTGTACGATGCGATCAACAATTTCATGAAAAATGTGAGGGTATAGCCGTATTCAAATGATAAATTGCCCTATAAGGACTGGCGTTAAAATTGTCAATTATTCCAATAATCCTACATAATTAAATAAAATAAAAATCATTAACCCTTTAACCGCCGGTGCCGCATATATTCGGGTTTTCATTTTTTTATTAGCACATTTAGTACCACATTTTAAATACGTTAAAGATAAAATGTGACATCAACCAGCCAGATTTGAAAAGAGTTGACCTCCATTTTGTCAAATCTGAATAATTTTCACTCACTTGAAGTTGTGGATCGCGTCAGCGAGACACAACTTCAAGTGGGTGAAAATTCAAATTGAATAATTTGGCGGTAAAAGGGTTAATCAAAAGTATTTCATTACGCAATCAGTCGTCTGTGCACCAGATTGTTGGGGCCCGACTACGAATGGCTACGATTACAGACTCTGTTGCTTCGGACTAATAGGCATATTCATGATATTTATGATTAATATTCACTCAAAGTGAACTGTTATCAGTTTGGATACAATTTATTCCTAAAGTGAAATGATAATCTAATTATGATCCACTCGTTCGAAGGGGTTCGAAGTTCTAATCTTTGGGCGATGTCATTTCCCAGCAAACACAAAACATTTGTATAATATTTGCACAACGTCGTCCCAACGTCCTCGACGTTGATCCAACATTGTACAAATGTTTTACAATTTTTTTGTGTTTGCTGAGTTGATTCTCATCTGATCATCCTGAGAAGGTTCTCCGGGCCCAGTTTATAGCAGTATATGCGGAAAAGTGGCCCAAAGCCCCGCGCATAAACGTATTTTTCGACCCCCGGAGAGTTCATTTTATCGAGTCCTCTTTGTTTTTAGACCTGGCATTAGTTCGGCGCGTGGGCGCTATAGGCAGAAATAAAAACAGAAGATTCCGCGGAATACCATTTATCTGTCGCATAAAGTAAAGATTATCAGTATCACTATCGATAACAACATTCCATGGCACATCGGAAAACTGTAACTTTCGACTCTCTAAGTGCTACGTTGCTTATTTACAATTTCCATTCATTTGAAGGGGACCTTGCTGCCAGCTGCAAATGAATGGAAATTGTTCGTATGATGATGTTTAGATCTGTATATTAATTTACTTCACATCTGCGCCTGTACATTTGACCAGTTTTAGTAACTTAAACCCTTTATTGCCAATGAACATGATGAATGTAGCTCATTTTTTTCACACACTTGACTTTCTATCTACTGCGTGCGTGAAACGTATTCATAGGCCCTATTTGTCAACTCGATATCAACTATTTGTAAGTCTTACTGAGCGAGAGAAGACATATTTCAGCGTCTATTCAAAATGTGTTGCAATAGAATACACAATAAAATACATACAATACAACAATACAATACACAATACACGGCACGGCACGGCACGGCACGGCACGGCACGGCACAGCACAGCACACAGCACAGCACAGCACAGCACAGTACAGTACAGTAAGCACAGTACAGTACAGTACAGTACAGTACAGTACAGTACAGTACAGTACAGTACAGTACAGTACAGTACAGTAAAATAAAACAAAATTAAATAAAATAAAATAAAATAAATAATACAATACAACAATACACAACATAATACACAATACAACACACAATACTTCAATCCACAATATAATGCACATCACAATACACAATACCTTACAACACAATACACAATACAATACACAATACAGTCAATAGAATTCAATAAAACTGGGTACCCATATACCCGTAATATTCACTGTATTTTATTCATTGTATATTTTCCCTGTGTTAGCCCACCAACCTTTTTAGCCGATGATAAAAAAACAAATATATACATCTGTATATTAGACTAGACGAATTTTCATGAAATCAGAATCCTAGAGGGATATGCTAATAAAATTTGGGAACCTGACTTTTCAACACAATTAAGGTATGCTGAACACGATTAGCCCGGTTCCCCAGAAAAAAAATCTTTCATTATCTAATTAGCATAATAAAATGGCTACCCATCGCCATTTTGAGAAACTTTAAATTTGAAAACTCTGGATTAAACAAGCTATAAAAAAGCATTATATGTCTGATTCTACTATTTTTCGATGACAAATCCAATGGGAAAGCTATTAATTAAATTTGAGATCATCTAGACCTCTAAATCCAATATAGCCACCATCGCAATTTTGAAAAAAATCTGATAACTTTGGGACTAAGCAAGATATATGCATAAGTATGCATATATAATATACCAAATCCCACTATTTTTGCTTGGAAAAAACAATGAAAAGGTGATAATTTATTTTTAACATCTTGACCTTCAAGTCCAAAATGGTCGCCCATCTCCATTTTGAAAAACATATAATACGATAACTTTGGAACTAAGCAATTTATGACTAATTATACTATTTTTAAGATAACGAATACAATGGCATGGCTAATTTTTTTTAAATTAGGACTCTTTTTACCTCTAAATCCAAGATGGCCGCCATAGCATTTTGAAAACACTGAAATAGGATAACGTAATATATCAAATTCTACTATTTGTGGCAGCCAAGGTGTCTGGCTATAATCATCGGGTGGATTGCCAGTGGCCTACCCTGATTCCTCTCTCGACAACTTCCGTATCAGTGCAGACACAGGTGTTGCCCGGTGTAAAGTCTACCAGCAATAGTGTTTGACATTAGATCTTTCACGTGCGAATGGATTATAATTATTACAATGCAATGTAGCTGAGAAACCATTACTGCAGAAAGGAGTGATCCACTGTGTACGAACAGTGGGACATATCTCTAGCCAGAAAGCAGTAAAGTAAAGTAAAGTAAAGTAAAGTAAAGTAAAGTAAAGTAAAGTAAAGTAAAGTAAAGTAAAGTAAAGTAAAGTAAAGTAAAGTAAAGTAAAGTAAAGTAAAGTAAAGTAAAGTAAAGTAAAGTAAAATAAAATAAAGTAAAGTAAAGTAAAGTAAAGTAAAGTAAAGTAAAATACGGTACGGTACGGTACGGTACGGTACGGTACGGTACGGCACTGTGCGGTGCGGTGCAGTGCAGTGCAGTGCAGTGCAGTGCAGTGCAGTGCAGTGCAGTGCAGTGCAGTGCAGTAGAGGGCACATACATTAAACGTTCACCAGGTGGCTGAGTCACATTATGAATCACTAGGTGGGGCTATAATTTCAATGAGTTTTATGGGATATTTATTTATAAATATCAGTTAAACTGTTTATCTGCCAGAATCACATATACTGTATATGTATGCGTCTTTTGACATGTCTTTTAATTTCGCTACCAAGGACGCTATAAGGACGTTTGGAACCATTTCATACAGAGTAGGCCTATTACAATTTCGTATTTCATAAAAATTGGTCATTTTACGTTAAGGATAAAATGGAACTTCCCCATTAGACTAGGTTATTTTTCAAGAAAGTGTAACCCCGGAGTCAAATCGTGTTAATTTATAGCATACAGTGTTTTTACGGGTGGTTCGATATACTGAACCCGAATTTTCTGTATACCAAGCGTGAAAATGCCTCAAACTGTCTTGAAATAAATAAATCCACAGTCTGAAATTCTATATTCCAAATAAAAAGACAAAAGTTTGCTGAGAATAAGATTTTTTATAGGGTTGCATCGGATAATTTATTATTGTTAAAAAATCAAAAAAATCCAAGAAGGCCGCTGCCAAAAATCGAAATTTAATTAACATGATACAAGCCTGAATAAGGCCTACACTGGAAAAAATACTTCCTTATTCAGTTTTAAATGTGAACAAACTGACCAATATAATTGTATTGTGCAGCTCACAGGTTTATCAATGCTAAACAACAGATGAGATGATCAGTTTCTATCATATCCCTTCCCTGGGAAAGAACACATCATTTAACGTATAATAATGACAGCTGTGACAAAAGCTTAACTGTAACATTTTGTAAAAAAATACATAAGTTTGTTTTCCGATGTTTGCAAATGTCGACTTAATGACGTTCACCATTAACGTTACGTTTGGCAATTCTTGCTAATTATTTTGTAGCTATACATCCATCAATGCACTCAATTTGAATGTTTCTGCAAATACAACGTTGGCTGAAACACCCTTTTGTACAACGACATGAAGTAATTTCTTTGCAAGACTGGGTAATGAGTGGGTGAGATTATAGCCTTGATACTATACTGCCTTTTAGCTTTGCAGAGAATAGATGATGTGTCATGATGCATTCCATTTCATCTCGGTGACTGGGAGAAGAACATGCCATCTGCCTGGTTACAGAAGCTTGCTTGATAATTATAACACATGCGTTATATCTTCTGCTCGCCATATACAGAAAAGCTTAACTCGGGGTTTGTCACATGTTTTGACACACCATAATTATAATAATTTTACAAATGATTTCTCCTTCGACGCAGTTGTACTTTAGAGAGAACCTTTGCCTAAGCCTATTAAACCACTTTTCTAAAGCAAATTACAGGCCTCCGCCTGCGCAATAGATACCAATATGCTAATACCATGTGATTGGAAATACATTGGAACATCAGTTCTACCAGGTCTCATGCAAAGGTGTGTGTGTTGCATTGTAGCAATGTAAAAGTAGTATTGAAGTTGGCAAGTAGGGCCTATAGTGCAACACTAACCGGGTGTCACCTTCCTCATGCATTATATTACTCAAGGAACAAATATCAAGATCTGGATTAAAATACCTTACAGTCGTTGATTCATACAGCAGCCACTTTTTTTGAGGGGAGGGGTATATAAAAATAGGTTTTGAAAGCAGTACAGGAAGATCCGCTTGATTGTCGTCAAGTGCCAGAAATCCATATGATAATGATAATGAGTATATTCAATACATATGCATATACATTTTTGTACATAGATATAAAATTTAAACCTTTATGTTAATGATAATATTCTATAGAATATAATAATCAGACAAAACAAAATGCTTATACTGTATCTAGGAGAATAGCTAAACAGTTGTTAATTGTACCTTTTTTGGTATCCATCCACAAATTAAAAAAAATTCTTTATTAAATATATTTAAAAGCACATTGTAAAATGTCGCAACTCAGATTAAAAGTACACTATAATTAGAACAAAAACAACATGAAAACATAACGCTGCTTTCTGAAAATGATTATTTAAATAGTCATGCAAAATTTGATTTGTGTCTTTCATAAACGATTCTAAGTTTACATCTCTTCTGACCTTTTGTGGCAGAGAGTTCCATACGTAACAATGCGATTCAAATAGCTCTTTCTAAAACGCTCGGTTTTACAAAAAGGCACTTTCGTGAGGAATCCTTCATCTGTCGAGCGGCAGGTACACCGGTCAATGTTGTTTGAAAAAATACATATTTTAAAATATAGACTTCGTATTTTCCATTAAGGCACTTCCAAAAAACTATTATGTCATTTCGCTCTCGTCTCATTGATAAAGGAAATATGTTATTTTTCAAGAGTTGTTCCTTGTAGCTATCAGCTAAAAAATACATATGTATTTAGTCATTAACTGTTGAACCCGTTCCAACAGGCACACGTAATTGAAACTTATTCCTCTCCATAGTGGTGTACAATATTCTAGTATTGGACGTGCACAATATAACATTGATTTCCTTTGCCAGGAAGCGTGTCATCCCAGTGTACGTTTTATCAGACCGCATACTCTATTAGCTTTGATGACAATTTCGTTTATGAGGCTTCCAAAATAGTGTCTAGTCAACATTAATTCCAATGTCTAATAGTTCTGTCACCCGTTCAAGTAGCACACCGTTCATCTTATAGCAAAAAATACAGGGGATTAATTATTGATAATGGTAATACCATGGCATTTTAATACATTAAAGTTCATCGGCCACTTTTTAGACCAATAACAAGTTATCAATATCTTCTTGAAAATCACAACAATCGTTTTGACTGTTAATCATATCAGTCTGGTGGAAAAGGAACGAATGGATCATTGTTTATTTTACGATCGATGTAACGTTAACTTCCAGCTGTGCCATAGGAAATGCTCTTTTTAATGTGTGTTTTCAGCTCAAGCTGATGGCTACTGTCTCGATGTTCACATAATCATTTTTCTACAAAAGTCTTCATTTGCTGCCGGCTAAAATGTTCTGTTCTAAGTCACAATCAATATTGATTCTCCCTAGGTGTAGGAGTCTTTCCTTAGAGCAGAGTACTATGCTCATTATTGTATTAGTGGTATCTGGGAACATACCATGTTTTTTCAAAGATACAGTTAAGGTGATCATAATCATCTTTCTCCAGCTTACTTCTTGTGCACTCACTGTCAGTGTAGTAATCATTTTGACGTTCATCAATCATTTTTATGTATGATAATTCTCAAATTATATGATAACTGTCATCTACTCGGGTCATAATATCTTCGGGTTATACCTAGTAAGCCAACACTCATTTGGGTTCAGCCATTCAGTACTTTGGTCAACTGAAACTTGATTGAAACGTCGATCACGGCAAACGCTATTAAATTACGACAAAGTGGCGCAGATGAGAATGCTGACCATAGTCATGTTGTTCCACCAAAATTAAGCATTTGGGTCATCAAGCGAAAATAGGTATCAGAACTCACTCATTCTGGTTTGAAATTATTTGTTATATTTGTCCGCTGTTAGTGTTTCAACCAGCTGCACAATGTATTCAGCATCAACAGATTTGCTGTCATCTGAGGGTTCATCTTTTTTAATAGCATCACCTTTGTCTAGAAAATTATTGTGGGATTAGCAGCTTGAACTGCGAGTTTTTGAACCCTAATTAGCGCATATTATTTTTGCAATCATAACATTGTTATGTGGTGATTGTCACTAATATAAATGTCAGTAAAATAAATTCTTATTATAGAGCTTCAGATGACACCAAACATGAATATAGCCACACCTGAACGATTCCACCAGATACCACCATCTCACAGTCTGACACGTTACGTTTACATTTCGTAATTAAAGCTACAATCTGCAAAGCTGCAAACTAGCAGAAGTCGACATGCTAGCATTTTTTACATGAACACAAGCAATCAAAAAAGATTTAGTCACATGTTTACGTTTCAGACAGCCCGGGCGGCCATTTTGGATATCCTAATTTAAAGACATTTTGAGGCATTTTCACGCTTGGCATAGGTCTACACAACATTTGGGTTTGACAGTATATCCAACAGAACTATCCGAAAAAACACTGTATGCCATAAATTACCACAATTTGCCTCCAGCAAGAGTGGGGTTCGAGCCCGCGATCTCTGACTTTCTAAGCAGGTAGCTTTAACCACTGCAACAGAGCCCCGGGGGCGGGGGGGGGGGGCACTTCCATACTTCTGAGTACTGGGGATGTGCCGCTGGACAGGGTGCCTTTTTGAGCTTCCAGCTTTGGCACAGGGTGTCTTTTTTGGGCTTCCGGAATTGGGACAGGGTCCTTTTTGGCGCTTCCATCTATGGGCACCCGCTTAGCATGTATTTTGCTGATTTTTCAGGCCATTATCAGCCGAATTCCATCACATTTTTCGGCCTAATAGCCTCAAAATGTTACAAACAAATGTTAAAGAGCTTAAAAAGACCAAGAAACATGAAATATATTGATAGTAATAACACCATAAGCCGATCAATAAATTCGGTGGTTATTTCCAAATTGGGACAGGGTGTCTTTTTAGCCGCAAGGCGAATTGGGACAGGGTCAGGTTTTGAACATGACGGAGGCACACCCCTACCCATTTTCAAAGCGAGTACCTCCCCCCCCCCCCCCCCCCCGGGAACAGGGCCCCCGCCTTCTTGGTTGTAACCCCTCTAAAGTTATCTTATTGAAATTTTATCCTTTTAAAGTTGTATCTCGCGACCGCGACCCAAAACTTTAAGCGGATGAAAATTACTCATTTGTGTTTAATTTAAGACCAAACATTTGCAAATCTTGATATTTAAGCACTCATTTCATTCACAACAACTGTGATTAAACCTTAAAATAAAAACAGTTTACAATTAGGCCTATAGGCCTAGATTCTAGGCCTACTTGTGCTCAAAGTGTTAACGCTAAGGTATGATAATAGCGGCTTTCACAGACCTCTGAACTTCTTTTTTCTCCGAACTAGGTATTTAATTCAGATTTCAAAGAAACTAATGTTTCTTCTTCGTCCACTCATAAAGATTCAATATTGGGTGACTTCAGAAAAAATGGCTAATTATGTATTTCCCAGCATATACCGCTAAGAAGTGGTCAATGTCTTAGGAAATCGTCTTGGAATATATACCCTGGTGATAACATTTAGTGGTGAAAAAATTATGGAAATACATACAGCCATTACAATAATATGCTCAATAATGTTGCCAAAATGTCAGGAGTGCAACACTTTTCGCGTGACAAATAAAACAGTCCTTTACTTCGCAAGTTGGATGGATCTAAAACTGTGGCCTTAACGTAATAAAATGGTCTATTTTATCTGAGTATTGTGTGTTTCGAATATTTTATCCCAATGCCAATTCATCATTTTATGTTTTGATCAGACTGTGTAATCTCAAAACAGTTGTAATGGCTAAAATGAAAATACCAACAAATATACTGACTCTATGATGCCGGGCTAATTATACTGTATAGCACCATTCAACACGTAGACTAAACTATTAGTTATGTTTCAACTACATGTTAGCTTGTATTTCGTACTTGCACTACTTTCATAAATGTCTTGATATAGTCACAAGGGGGATTTTTGTAAGGCTACACCCCATATGTCAGGAGTGCAACAACAATCTTAAATACCACATTGCTTCTAAAAATGAAATGTCATGATTTATATTATTTTCTATTTCAGTGGAGACTGACAGCTAATGTCAGATGACTATCATAAACTTTTCAAAGTTTTCAATCTGTGTGCCACAGTTCACTAAAACCAGCATGTCAGGAGTGCAACATTACACATGGCTTATTTAACTTAAACCTTCAAAGTCATTTACTCTCATTCAAATCATCAAAATTTGATGGAAATCTGTTATCGTTGCTCATGAAGTTTAATATATATAATTGTTTATAATCCAGGCAGTAAATATATAACATTTTGCATTCACAATGATTGCTTAAATTCGCTGACCATGTCTAGTGTGTGTTTCGGCTCATACCAAGTATTTAGTTTTATATAATTAGGCCCAATACTAAGTGCATACAACCAACATCTATGAAGAACATAGACGCAGTCTTTAATAATTATTAGTATAGTCTATTATGGCATACATGGCTTCTGCCATATTCCCATGCGGCGTGTTGCACTCCTGACATAGCCTACCGTATTATCCCTAATAAGCGAGCGGGTGCGGCCCCACAGTTGGGGGAGGACGGATTTATTATGTGAACTGAAATCGTCAATTTTTTTTATTAATTTTCACGTTATTTGGTCACTGTAGCACGCAAATATAATCTCAGAAATAGGACAGTAGGCCATCAGTTTTAGAAATCATGATTATATGGGCCTGACCTGGTAAGGCAGTCCTGCATGTCTGCACATCCAGCAATGCTGGTCAACCATCGTCCGGGTAGACCCAGCATTAAATGAGCTTTTCTACAGCATCAACTCTGGGCCAGTTTCGTAGATGCTGGCCCATCATTGAACCAACATACTGCCAGCATCACTGTCATACTGACATGAGCACGTGTCACTGCCTTCCAAGCGGGCATGGTTTGGTGACCTGGTGCTGGCTCAGTGTTGGGACAGCGATGTAGATGGTAGGCCGGCATTGACCCAACATTGGATTAGTGTCCCATAGTTTCTGTGTTGGTGACTATTTAAAACACGCGCCTTATGAATTAGCCTTGACCCATGAATTTATTTATGTCAGGTAGCTAGCTATCTGTCATTCACGTTCACAATTATTACCCTCACTTTAAACATGTTAAATGTTACAGCGCTGGCAGTTTTACTACATTTTTCACATGTAGCTCGACTGAGACATGTATGGGTTAATAGTAATATGTATAGTGAAAGTAATCATGGTAATAGGAACAATTTCATTGTAATAGTAATAGATCGTGAAAAAATGAAATAGGGGTATCTCGAAAACCCCCTCGACCCCCTCGACCCACGACCCTCGACCCACGACCCTCAACTTAATTAAGAAAAAGTTTTTGTTTGTTTATATAATTATAACTTTTGTATAATAATACTATTCGGGAAACTTATATAGGCCAACTGTGATGCTAACCTAGCTATCAAGTGATGTTGGCTGACCGTCTGCTACGCTGGTCCAGCATTCACCCGACGTTGGTTTAATGTCTCTTGTTTACTGGGTGGCCACCGCTTGGCGCGATAATACACAATAAAACTATAGTTTTATGAATACACATAGACCTACAGCTGGCCAAACACATTTTAATGTTGGATCACTGCTTACGACGCTTTCCTAACTTTATAAGCATGAGATTGAATGCCTCTTGTTTTTTTGGTGCGTAAAAAAACACTTGCCAGTCATATCACCGCATATCACTCGTCAGCTTCATTCAGTCACACGCATTGGCACCGGCATCGCAAGTGGTGGGCCAGCGTTACAGACGTTGGGCCAGCCTGAATCCAACATTGGTTCGATGCTTCGTGCTTGCTGTGCTTAGCTATCATTGGACTGGAACAATGTTGGGCCAGCGTTAATGTAAGACATTGGTGGGACTCAGATGGCAGTCTATAAGCCTAATCAAGTGCCGCATAATTATATTGCGTATCGTGCCTCTCCTCAAAATATACATGAGGCGTTCAGCCAATGTTAGGCCAGCGTCGCAGACGGTGAGCCAACATTGACCTGATATTGTTTCCCGAATTTTATAAATAGACTATAAAAGAAAAAAAAGTCGAGGGTCGTGGGTCGAGGGGCGAGGGGGGTCGAGGGGTTTTTCGAGATATCCATGAAATAGTAATACTAGTTTACAGATGGTCAAGTAATATATAATAGCAAATATAGTGTATAATACACCATACAAATGTGTGTAATTTAATACGTTGTGCAGTGGTGCCACATATTGATGGGAGTTGGAACTACGATTCGCTGAGTAAATCATCATATAAAACAAGAGAGAATAATACCCCTTTAACCGCTCAATATACAATAGCATTTTTGTAGGTTTGATGGATTTGGCAATATCTTTGAAATATTTATTTTTGAAACGGGAATTAACCACTAAAGCCGCAGATACAGGCATGTAAATCATCTTATTAAAAACTAGAACAGGAGTTCCCGAGGCCCGGCTTTAGTCTGTAGTGCCATAGACAAAAAATCAGCTTAATATTTTCTGAAGTAAAACATAGGCCCTAACAGTATTTTCCTCATAGGCCAGAATCCTAAATGTTCAGGATATAATCAAATATTGTTCAATACTTCATTAGTAAAATCTCTGATATAATAAGGAAAGAACCAAGGAGACAATTTAAAATATACCTTCAACGTGTATTCCTTCCACCACTATCGCCGGTGCTGGCCAAACATTCATTCAATACTTGCCTACGATGTAACGCATACTGAGGATGTAGGCCTATCCACCAAATTCCAGTTCAATGTTAGGCCAGAGTCATAGACCATTGCTGGATCAATGCCGGTCAATCGTCTACGACGCCGGCCCAAGTCTAATCCATCATTGGGTCTGCTGTATACTTCGCGCAAACACGTGGCATTCACCCAATGCTGTTTAAATGTTGACCCACAGTCTTCGACGCTGGCCCGACATTGAAACAGCATTGGGTGATTGTACCATGTTTTTTGACCGCTGCATGCTGGTGACTATGCGGGTGACGCTTTACCATCTCGGCGCCAGAAACAACAGATAACTCGATACATTGGCCCAATGCTGATGTAATGCTGGGCCACTATCTGGGACGCTGGGCCAACATTATTCCAACCAAAACTCTTTAAGCTCTAATCACTATATTTAATCGTGGAGGTATATTTTTCTGAACACTTTTCAAAGATGAAAGTCCTTAACCAAGGGACCTCAAACGTTATATTGCACATGTTCATAAGGACTGGTGTACAAAAATGTCAACCGCTTCCCACACACAGCACCCCTCAATCCCCTAAATAGGACACACTCAGGTAAAATAAACTTAATAGGCTACTGGCCTTCGGCCGGGCTAAATAGAGATTAAACTGTCTTTAAAATGTCAAATACAAATTCTAGGCACAGGACGGGAGGAGGTACCCAGCAAACACAATAAATTGATCCAATGCTGGGTAAGGTTCATGTTGGACCATTGTCGTGGTACCGATTATTTTGAGGTAGGCCTATCAATCAGCAAAATTTGACATCTTTTTAAAATATGAACCAATGAATGTGCTCCACTATGTGTCAGGAGTGCAACAATTTACACCTATACTTCAATGTTGCTCATAATGTTCGAAATGAATGATTATACTGTGTATTGAAAAATACGTCGTTCTTTGTGTTAGCATTTGAGGCATTTTTATTATGATATTTAATTTTAAAAAACATAGACATCGTAATTCCGCTATTAGTCACCTTATGTATGTGACGTAATTTATAATTGCATTATTCCCACTAGTACTTAACGTTTTACTACATGTAAGTAAGCTGTACATTTAGCATAATATATCACCATTAACTTAATGTTCTTATTTAAATTTGGAGATAAGAAGGGAGGGACAGAACTAATTACCATCTACTGATTTACACAATGATACATTTTATCCATAGAAAATGTCAGGAGTGCAACATTATTACATAAGTTAAGTTAGCAAACTGAAAACGTCGCTACGCAGCTATACATCATACTATAACCTCAAAATTGTGTATGTAGATACACACAGTTATTATCTAGCTGGGGAAAAAAGTTTTATAAGCAGTGAGACCGCATATTACATTTAAGGTGAATATTTCCTTGACATGTATGCCAGTTTTATAGGAAATTACCATAAAAATAAACTTTTTTTTGTGTGTGTCTGTTTGGATACATAATAATCAGCAATATATTGTATGGCTATCCTTATTCCATCAAATAAACATACTTAGGAAACCATGTGTGGTAATTTTCTGCTATTTTACCTGGGATGTGAGTTTCAGAATATTTTCAATATTTTCGAGGTTTTATCTTGATGAAACATGAGATAAATAAAATTGGTCAGTTAGAACGTGTTTCCTTCATTAATTTCATATATTCCAGGATGTTGACAACATATTCTGACACAAATGAAACTGAAAATACCATTTTGAATTTTCACCCCTCCCGTCACGTTTTTAGCCATTTTTTCTGAAGTCACCCTATTGTGACCCAGGTGTAGTTTCCTCGACCCTAAACTACCAGGGTCAGTTGTGACATCAGCATAAACATAGGCCTAACCTATGGCAAGATGTTGATGGTCAAATGTTGACCGTGAAAATAATTGTATAGCATTCCAAAATATCAGGTCTTATTTTCACAATTACCGCGAAACAAGAATTATATTACTTACCAAATGATCTTACTTCAAAAACACACAACAAAATTCCAACAAATTTTCAGGGATGCTTTGTGGAAAATGAAAATATGATCCGAAAAAAAATTCGCACAACAATCATATTGAACAGCAGCCGAGGAAATTGAAAAGGGTCAGGTGAAACATATTGATTACTGATAGGCCTACCTTTTCTATTTTTAGGCTATGACCTAGCTTATGGCCTATAGGCCCTATAGGCCTATCATTTTGTATTTGTCTACCCGAAAGAAATTAAACACTCCTGCTATGAAATGACCTGCTGTCAGACTTGTGCTATCTAAATTTTATGCACGCTAAAATCGTCTGAGACCAATTTCGCGAAATATTTTAGACGCGAACCTAAAATAAATGGGAATTGTTGTTATGGAGCTATAACTGTGACGTCACAAATTAGACTATATATAGGCCTATTGTTTTTTCTTCTTGGTAACATAGGGCGTGTTAGTCTCGTTTGACATGGGATCCACTTCCGGGTCCAGGTCGCCCAACCACGGAATTTCTGAGCCACATGGACAAAATTCAGTTTCACAGTGTTTTGTGGTGCCGTTGTTCAAGTTCAATTTTGTCACTATCCTGACAATTTTTATTGTTGCTGACTAGTCCCATCAACGAACATTGAATGTGTGAGAGAAGTACCAAGTCTATAGTCTCAGGAGAGTGTTGTTTCATCTTGTAAGACTAATTTGAATCCGAAGTTTGTAAAATGCCGGTACCTCGTCTCGACACGGTTTTTTCGGTTATTGGGTACCTGCAGTCTAACCCTTAATGACGGGATATCGGAGATCTGTTAAATATGACATCTCCCAATTTCAATTCCTCATACATTTCTCTTCCGTCCTGATGCAATTTGTTTACCATATTCGTAAAGATATAGACATGGTAGGGTTAATTTGCCACCTCTTTGGTCCACGGATTGGAGCAGTCATAATTCCAAGCGAGGTCGGCGACTTTTACTGCAACATTTACAGTGATCTCGCCCTAAATTATACAGGAACATATTGTGGAGTGTTGCTTTTGTTATTAGAGAGCGAGACCAGTCAGTAACCACAACAACAAAGCTATGACTGCACTGTGACGTCACAATGCATGATATATGTGATGCATGCACGCACTGAGCATGTTACATGTATGGGTTACTATGATGGGTTAGGCCTACATGGCCTGTAGGCCCAGAATAGATTATGTCTACATTCAAAACATAATTATTTATAAGTGCGTGATACAAAGTCCACCAATGACAATGTACAAGACCCCCACCCCTTCAATATATATAGTCTAATATTTTTAAAATTAAAATGTTTTATTTTGCTGTATTATACTCTCTGTCTGTATAGACTATGCCCACTGGTGTAGATCAGCTTTTCGTTGATTATCATGATTATACTCAGTCAATTATCTAGCGTTTTTCATGAAATGTTGTAAAGATTATTTCCCAATAATTTGGCAGACATCTAACCATATAGTCTATGTTCACTTATTTTTTTTTATTGTGAGATAGGCCTATAGATGCGTTGGGTCTACCCAGGGGGTCTACCCTAGAATGTCATCGAGCCCGACATTTTCCATTTTTTAGCAGTCTTACATTTTAATTTTTGCTTTGTAGCCTATGTTGACGTAGTTTTTAAGTCATGTGGGCCTATTTATAATTAAACCTAGGCCTACAGGACCTAAAATTGTAAAGACAGCCTTAGGAAGCTAGGTAATACAATAATAAAATAGACTATAAAAAAAATGTACAGGTAGCCTACTAAAATAATTGTAGATAGGGGCCTATAGGCCTAAATAACAAGATAATACAAAACTTGTCTATATATATTAATCTAGACCACAAGATATAATAAATAGCATTATTTAGGCCTAGGCTACCCCCATGCTCCGTCAGATGGATAAGCATTGGGGGGGGGGGGGGTCGTTTCAACAATTTACCACTAGGCCTAATGCTTATTTTGAGATTTATCCCCCACGTCCTTGTAGGTATTTTTATCGTTACTTTGCCCACGCTCCGTAATGCATCCTTTATAACCCCCCTCTCCAAGCGTTACGTAGTCTAATTGTCGAACAGCCCCATATAGTCTATATTATATATATCCCTGAATATTTATTTTAACCGTTTTTATCAAACCCTAGGCTATTTGAAGTCCTTACAAAACTATATAGGCATTGAAATGAGTAGTCTAGTCCTAAATATATAGAACCATGGTCCGGATTAAAACTCTCATTAATCCATGATATAATTATAGACTATAGAACCAGGGGCGGATCCAGGATTTGAATTTTTTTTTTGCCAACTTAGGGGACTTTTAACGAATTTGGCGCAAAAAGGGGTGGGCATGCGCCCCCTGCGATCCCCCCCCTTTGGATCCGCGCCTGAGAACTATAGTCTATACTGTAGACTAGTTTTAACCTTATGATCTACTGTACTGTCATAACTGTAGTCTTAGAATTAGTCCAGTTATTTTGTATCGCATTATTACGTCACGGCATATTTTAAGTCTACCATCAGTCATGCAGTGTCATGTCAGTAGGCCTACACTACAGATATGACAGACACTGACTATAACACTAGAGCCTGAAGCATAGACTATAGCCTAGGCCTAGATCTACACTGAATTTAACTTTTCTGGTCTGATTATTATGTACAAATTGGTCCCTCAAGAATTGCAAGTTATGTCAAATTGTTAAACTAACGACAACTATCTGGGTGAGTAGAAAATTCTGTGCTGTAGATCAAGCCATAACATGACAAAAATGGGCGTGGCCTGTAGTCATGACAGGCTGTTGAAGTCGGGGAATGTAAGGGTGTCCCGTCGTCGGCGCGTGTAAACAACGCCAATCACCCGGTTCAGGGACCAACTTCACACTCACAGCCTAAATAAACACAGATATATTGAGCTGTTATACTACACCCGCTATTATTTTGATCTATAATTAACATTATTTACAAAAAATAATCTGCCAGGTATAAATATATTGTTTATCATGCTCTAATAAGGAACGCAAACATGTACACTTCAAAAGTTGTAACATGATTACTGTGGGAAAAAGCACGTGTTTTTACCCGCTGAGCCAGGTGGACCCGGAAGTAGCGTATCTCGTCAAATCCCGCAACAAATCTACGAGACTAACACGCCCTATTGACAAGGAGAGCATCATAGACATGGGTGAGGTGATGGGAAGACATGGTGGATGATCACTGAGTATTTTGTGAGTTTAGTCTAACGCTATAACTGGGCTAAAGTCAGGTAAATTTATAGTTAGACTACTAAAATCTGTATTACACAGACTTACAGTCATATATCTATGTTGCTCAGTGTTTTCGTAACTAGAGTTCTAATGTTACCTGTAACGTTACAGGTCTAGGGCCTAATCTACAACTAAGTCTAAGTTACAATACAAGTGAACATTGCGACATTTTTGCGTGATGTGATGCGAGACCAGTGTGTCACTCAGTGTGGTTGTTGTTTCATGTTGTCGTTGAGTTATAGTTATGACGTCTCAAACTTGATTGTTTAATCTCTTATGCTGCTTTCACAAATAGGCGAATATGCTAGCAAATGTGCTTATATTACGAATGAAAATAGATCTAGACTGTAGTTGACATTTTCTCAAAATTCGCTACACAGACACAGTACACCCGCCGAGTATTTGTAAGCGTTGGTAACAAATTCGGAACGTTCCCAAGTCATTCTGCACCTGCTTAAGAATATCGACCGATTTAGGAAGTGTCTCCTAAATTTCAGCGAACGTTGCGAATGCTGTCATTCGCCCGGCGTCAATTTTTGTAAGCATTCGCAAGCCATTGGTAATGTTGGTAAGGCATTCGGAAGCATAAATTGCAGCGTTCGTAAGGTATGATTTGCAAGGCGTTTGTAACGTTCGCCGTTTCCCATTCCATGCGAATTATCTTTAATATTCTTACCACAAGAACACAATGTCAATGAGCTCAGCGTCATAGGCCTACTCATATGACATATACACTCCGTGTTTATACCAATCGCAGCCTCGTCATCAAATATTTTCATCATTCGTAAGAAAATGGCAAGGCAATGGCAATGTTGGTAAGACATTCGCATCATTCATAAGTAGGGTGGGGTGAGGCGAAACGCCCAGGTGAGGCAAAACGCCCACCGCTATTATGACGTCATTCCACGAGATTTTATAGTCTCATGTATTTCTTAAATAGCTGCTGCCACATTTTCAATGAACTGTTGAGAACGCCGACCATTTGGAACAAAACAGTGTTGTGTATACATGCTATACATAATCATGATAATGTAACACTATCCTTACTGAATCCGAGCAGTAGGCCTACTTTCCAGTCTATCAAGGCCCAAGGAATACTGAGAACCACTAGTAACCGGGGTCCATCCGAAGCTACTCGTGATGTGGTTTCTATTGAAAGGTAGGCCCTATAGGCCCCTACATTGTCACGTGACAACATTTAGAAAGCAAAACGTTCGCCCCAGGCAGGTGGGCGTTTTGCCCCTTTTGACTATCAGTGTAGTTGAATAAATAATTTAATGGATGATCATGACCTGGATTCGAATCAGGCTACTGGCATGTCTCACACTTACTACTACTGCTGGCCCATCTCTCCTTCAGGCTACTGCTGGCCCATCTTACACTCAGGCTACTGGCCCGTCTCACACTCAGGCTACTGGCCCATCTCACACTCAGGCTATTGCTGGCCCAT
The DNA here is from genome assembly GCA_964017125.1 of Flabesymbios commensalis. NCBI lineage: Eukaryota > Metazoa > Annelida > Polychaeta > Terebellida > Flabelligeridae > Flabesymbios > Flabesymbios commensalis. The sequence continues at coordinate 30,477,095 of OZ024914.1, forward strand.
CTCACGATCAGGCTACTGACCCAACTCACACTCAGGCTACTGCTGGCCGATATTACACTCAGGCTGCAGCTGGCCCATCTCACACTCAGGCTACTGGCCCATCTCACACTCAGGCTACTGCTAGCCCATCTTACACTCACGCTACTGCTGGTCGATCTTATGCTCAGGCTACAGTTGGCCCAACTCACACTCAGGATACTGACCCATCTCACACTCAGGCTACTGTTAGCCCATCTTACACTCAGTCTACTGCTGGCCCATCTCACACTCAGGCTACAGCTGGCCCATCTCACACTCATGCTACTGGCCCATCTGACACTCAGGCTACGCTGGCCCATCTGACACTCAGGCTACGCTGGCCCATCTCACACTCAGGCTACCGCTGGCTCATCTTACACTCAGGCTACTGCTGGCCCATCTCACACTCAGGCTACTGCTGGCTCATCTCACACTCAGGCTACCGACCCATCTCACACTCAGACTACTGCTGGCTCATCTTACACTCAGGCTACAGCTGGTCCATCTCACACTCAGGCTACTGCTAGTCCATCTCACACTCAGGGTACTGGCCCATCTCACCTTCATGCTTGTGCTGGCCCATTTCACACTCAGGCTACTGCTAGCCCATCTCCCCCTCAGGCTGCTGGTCCGTCCACACACTCAGGCTACTGCTGGCCAGTCTCACACTCAGGCTAATGGGCCATCTCACACTCAGGCTACTGCTGGCCCATCTCACACTCAGGCTACTGCTGGCCCATCTCACACTCAGGCTACTGACCCATCTCACACTCAAGCAACTGCAGGCCCATCTCAAACTCAGGCTAAGCCTACTGTTGGCTCATCCCACGCTCAGGCTACTGCTGGCCCATATCTCACACTCAGGCTTTTGCTGGCCCATCTAAATCAGGCGACGCTCCGCCGCTCACTTGCCAGCATTCACATGTCACCGCTCAGCTCTGAGTCAGCGCCAGAACAGTGTGAAAGACATAAATGGCATAATTTTATGTGTGATAGTAATACATGCATAGGCCCAAGCCAAGCTGCATAGGCCTTATATAATCTATGTTAGCGGGGTGGGGGGAGGGGGTGGACGGGGCCGCAGTGATAGGCCTACCATGATGACATATTATTTTCAGCTATTTTAAAAGATGTTTAATTTCACTTCCTAGACCGCTGGTAGTTTTTATGATAATAAAATAAAGTTAACACAAACGACCGGTAAAAATAACACAATGTATTTATTGCAAAAGTTATTATTGATGTTTTCAAATGAAACATACATACTGGAAATCGTGTTATAACTTTAATAAAGACCGTATTATATTTTAAACGGATACCATATATGTATCTTAAATATACATCCCACCTATAATTTATTTCGGCATACGGATCACAGTCACTGTGTTTAAATATCTGTTGACTTTACTGCGCAGTCATCAACCATCATGGACTCTGCGCTCCACTTCCCAAGCACTGTTAACTGTAGATAGGACTAGATTATACGTAATTATCATTATGGAAGACGTGTGATAAAACATTATCATAAATTAAGTCACATTTGAACAAAACCATCTCTTCTGTCACGCTTTAGGTTGTGCCAATGATGTGCGCAGACGTCGCGCAGGCAATCGCGTTTGTGTGTTTCACACTTTATAACACGTTACTCATAATTATATATCGTTTGAGGTCACAACATATTGAGCACTATTTATGCTAAACTGGGCCAGGAGAACCTCTCTAAGATGGTGAGATGAATGAGATGATACTGCCCTCCAGACACAGTAGGCTATTCAATATTCGAGCCCGGGCGGTCTGATGTCGAGCACGCTACCTCTCGTCATGGAGGCTCTCCACAATATTGAACATTTACGAGTAAGCGGGGAAAAACTGCGACCCACAACTGTAAGTGGATGAAAATTACTCATTTTTGTTTAATTTAAGATCAAACATTTGCAAATCTTGATGTTTAAACACTGATTTCATTCACAACAACTGTGATTTAACCTGAAAATAAAACAGTTTACAATAGACCTAGATTATAGGGGCCTACTTGTGCTTGAATTGTTAAATCTAAAGTCTGATAACCAGTAATAGCGGCTGTCACAGACATCTGGACTTCTTCCTCTTCTCTAGGTATTTAATTCAGGTTTCAAAGAAACTAATGTTTCTTCTTCTTCCACTCGTGGCCTAGCTGTAGTTTCCTCGACCCAAACTACCAGGGCCAGTTGTGACATAGACCTAACCTATGGCAAGATGTTGATGGTCAAATGTTGACCGTGAAAATAATTATATAGGCTACCATTCGAAATATCAGGTTTTATTTCACAATTACCGCGAAATAAGAATTATATTCATTACTTACCAAATGATCTAGCTTCAAAAATACACAACAAAATTCGACCAAATTATGAGGGATGTTTCTGAAATGATAAAAATATTATCCTAGAAAAAATTCGCACAACAATTTTAAACAGCAGCCGAGCTAATTGAAAAGGATCAGTTGAAACAGACTAGAGAATGAATATCAAGATAATTTATATCAATTATATCAATCACTGATGCCGTATCTATTTCGGGGTTATGAGCTAACTTAGGCCATAGCCTATGGGCCTATGTCTTTATATTATATTATGAATTCATGTGGTCTCACCACCCTAAATAAGCCGAAATCCGGCCAGGTGTCTACTAATAAAGGAATCATGACACAAAATATTGTTAATGTTTCTGTTCTAACCTCTGTTGAATTAAAAACAAATACAACCAGGTTATAATTTTGTGAATATTTGATAAGCACACGTTGTTCCCGTCATGTAGGATATCAGATATAACTGTTTCATGATAATCTCGCAGGGGTACAGTGGGTTAAAAGGATGTGTGTCTGGTCTGTAACAGAGGATAAAAATAAAAGCTAATTTTGAGCTGTTCTGACCTTTATACACGACATGGACTGTAGCTCAAAATCTGTCTGGCTACCGAACATATATCGCACCTGTTTTTGAAAAAGGACGGATTAGTTTTTGTCATGATATGCGACACTACATGTGGATATTGTCAAAAAGAGGTTAAATCGGCCCATGGAATTGTGGCACTTCACATGTATTTTAATGGGAGCGGCATTTGGGACCATGTGTCCACCCAACTGAAGAAAACACTCCTGATATGAAATGACCTGATGTCAGACACAAATTGTGCTCTATAAATTTCATGGACCCTAAAAACACCTGGGACCAATCTCGCGAAATATTTTAGACGCTAATTTAAATTAAATGGTGTCTACAGTTGCTAAACTTAATTTTTACATACAAAGTAGCTGTAACCATTCTTAGATCTGTTGTTATGGAACTGTAGCTGTGACGTCACAAATTAGACTATTATATTGTTTTTTCTTCTTGGTAACTGAAACATTGACAAGGAGAGCATCATAGATGAGGTGATGGACAGACATCGTGGATGATCACTGAGTATTTTGTGAATATAACTGGGCTAAAGTCAGGTAAATTTATAGTTAGACTACTAGATTTTGTATATGCCTACTAGAACATGCTGTATAACACAGACTTACAAGTTACATAGATCTATGTCGCTCAGCGTATCCGTAACTACCTGTACTAATCTAGAGATCTACATCTACAAGTAACAAGTGAGCATTGTAACATTTTTGTGTGATGTGAGACCTGCAGTGTGATTGTTGTTTCATGTTGACTTAGTTATGACGTCACAAACTTGGATTGTTTTATCTCTCAGACGTAGTTACATGCATGGCAGCAGAAATACATGTATTCTCTTGACTTGAAAGCATTTCTGGTGACACATGTTTTAATTGTCTGTCAGTGCCAGTGACGGTGTCATGTGACATACATGTCTCTTGAGTTGACACTCTCACTCAGTCTCAATTTACTTTTTCTTATAATTATGATAATAAGTCAATGGGAGATGGCAACATGACAATGTCAATGACATTATTCTAACATATATATGCCATGGGCTATTGGTCAATTGGCTATTTGCTGAATGCGATTAAGGAGCATCTTGGATTCTTGCCAATCTTTATTCTTGGTGATCCTTAAGTTAGATGGTTAGTAAGTTTTAACTTTAAAGATTAACCTTAAAAGTTAAAGGCGAAATTAATGATAATATAAAATAAAGCTGCACGGACACAGTGACTGTTTACAATCTGTTTGACGGTGGAGTCAGGTCCAAAATGCATTTCGGGTATTGCTCAGACTTAAGTTAGGCATGCCATAGGTATCAAGCGATTTTTACGAAATTTTGCAACCATTAGGTTAACTTTTTATGTAGGCTTGTAGGCCTACTTTTGCAGGCATATGGCTATGCATGGGCTTATGCCATGGCTATGCAAGCATGTATTTCATTTACAATTACAGAACTAAATAATGGGAAAATAGAATTTCTGCTCATTTCTAGACTACTCTGCGTTTTCAAAAGCTACTTACTAACCACTCAATACATCGCCATCAGCATTTGAAGTAGCCTACAGATGTTCCAACTAGCCCAAGTGCACGGAATCTTGTGAATGTGAGTCACGTTTGATGAGCACACGAACTTGGCGAGCCACATCAAAAATGTACGGTGCTCCTGTTTCCAACATTTGGAGTGGAGAAGGGAAAGTGACACATGCAAGTAATAGTATCATAGCTGACGCAGCCAAACAGCTTGTCCACGTGTTCGTGACATCCGGGATGAACAATGGTAATTCTCTGCTATATCATTAGATTAAAGGCCTATGACCTGCCATCATCCGTGATCCACAAGTTGAAAATAGTTCGACAATTTTCATGAAGATATGCAAGAGTAATCACACGTACCAAAAAAATTCTACCACGCCTGTTCTGCAACAGTTGAACTGGTTTTCTGTAAATAAGCGAATTATTTTTATTTTTTGGTAGGCCTACTGATTTATTCAATTGCTCCATCCTGACCCTACTGCACCTTAAAGAATGATTCAACTGCAAGACGCGCATGCCTGGGACGGTCAAGTGTAGGCCAACAGTAGCCTATTGAGTACAGATTGACGGCATTAATATAGACACTGAACTGATTACAAGATACTACTTAAACAGGACATTGATCCAATGCTGTTTTAATGCTAGGCCAACGTCTGCGACGCTGGCCCTACATTGAACCAACATTGAATAAATGTACAATGTTTGAGAGAAAGTCCGCCTGCCCAGCAAACACAAGACATTTGTATAACATTTATACAACGTCGGCCCAACGTCTTCGACGTTTGTCCAACATTGCATAAAGTCATACAAATGTTTTGTGTTTACTGGGCATGTCAATACAAGCTTGGGTCAAGCAGTTTCAACATCCCCGCAGTAATACAGTCAGTTTGTTTGCAAGCAAGCGACCAAGTAGGGGTAAGGGCCAAGATCTTTGAATTATAAACTCATAGATGTCGCTCAAGTATATATGAACTTGCTGTGATTTGAGAACTTGCTCTTAATGAGGCTTTAGGTATGAAACGCATATTTAGTATTATTATGGAATATGGACTTGGCCTACCCACGGGCACTATTGCCTTCTGGGGGACCCTTGTCCCGTGAATTTTAACAGTTCTACACCTTTAATATCTGTTAACTTTACTGCGCAGTCATCAACCATCATTGACTCTGCGCTGCGCTTCCCAAGCACTGTTAACTGTAGATATGACTAGATTAGACATAATTTAATTAGTTATATGGTAGACGTGTGATGACACATTATCATCATTTATGTCACAGCAAAAAACCCATCTCTTCTTTCGAGCTTTTAATGCTGCATCTTAAAAATAAGACAAACATACCAATACACATATGTCTACAAGTAGACTGACTTTTCCCTGTGTTTCTCATTTTTTTTAATTTAACATAATTTGAACTATCATTTGTATTAGTTATGTAAATTATAAAATATACGTTTAATATTATTACTGTTAAACGTCATGATGTCAGATTTAGGCGCTGTACCAATGCTATATTAAAAACTCACTTTAAATCTGTCACTTTCGAGTTGCATGTTTTTGCTCATTGCTCATACAATTTTTATCCTATAGTCATGACATTTTCCAAGCGTTAGTTTCTAGTTTTACGGCACCTGCCCTGAAAATTTCAAGCAAAAATATTATGTAGTTTAAAAGTTAGACCATTTGACATGTAGTTTTTGCGAATTATGACGCTCATCTATTAACCTATTGAACGCTATCAGCTTCAATCACGAAATTCCACTACATGTCAAACGGTCTAACTTTTGAAATACTCATTCAAATTTCACGAAATTTTCAGGGAGGCGCCGGAATGCTTGAAAAGAGTGCTTGCAAAATTGCATGGAAATTGATTTAGAATTGACTGACAAATCAGCGAAGAACACCCAACGCTGCTAGAAGTTTTTCTTATACTTTCAAGTGGCATCCTTGGGTAGTGTACCTGGTGGTGATGAAGGCGTTGAAGCGAGCAGCTTGTCTCTGCACCTGCTCTACGGCTTGAATGTAACGAACAGAGGGAGGATCCCACACGTAACATGGTAGCAGCATAACCTACACAGATGGTCGGACAAATGTTTTGTAACACCTCCTTGTTGCTGCGTGTTGATGTTCCGCTAGATATTGGCTTTGTGGCACAGTGTCAGCATGTTCATTCCAAGCCAGACGGCCATCGATGGTGACTCCCAGGTACTGAGGTAGGCCTACTTGGTATTATCTTCAACCTCAGTGTTGTGGATGGAATAGAATAATTTGCTGGTGATTCGGATGATCTCACATTTACCAGGGTTAAGCTACATAATCAATTTATCATCCCATTCCTGGAGTTGTTCCAGATCTCGTTGCAAAGCTGTGCCCTGACAACTAATCTACTTGATTATACTCGAAAGGGTATCATATAAGGGTATCATATAAACTGTAGATTCGTTGATAGATGCCAAAAATCTCTGTGTCCATCTTGCACATGCGCATCCCGTACATGTTATTAATAATACGTTTATTGGCACTGATACCAGAGCCATCTACAACAAACAAACGGATCATGACTTCCCTGACTGGTTGTGCGTCGCTAGAATTGCATGGTACTTCTAAGGGTGTGTGTCTTTATAATCAATAAAAAAAAATGAAATGAATGGGGTTTTAGGCCACCTTTGTGCACATATAGGCTAAACTGGGCCAAAAAACCTACCGAGGATGGTGAGATGAATGAGATGACACTGCCCTTCAGACACAGTTAACGAAATTCGGGCACTGGCGGTCTGAGGCCGAGCACGGCGCTACCTCTTGGTCACAGACGCTCCCCACAATATTGAATCTTTACGAGTGAGCGGGGATGAAATATTTTGTTTCTTTGAAACTTGAAGGCCAGAGTGGGGCTCGCACTCGCGATCCCCACCTTTCTAAGCAGGCAGCTTTAACCACTGCACCAGGACCCCCGTCCTACGGTCCTTTTATGTTGAATGAATGCTGTTTGTTATTCCATCACGCCATGGTGATGGATTTGTGTGTGTTTTCATACATGCATGCCTTCGTGCACTTGTCATACGTGAGCGAGCGTGTGCTTGCACGAGCGCATGTGTGTATGTTTGCTGTTCCATCTAGCCCTGATGATGGGTTTGTGTGTGTTTTCATACATGCCTGCCTTCTCGCACTCGTCATACGTGAGCGAGCGTGTGCTTGCACGAGCGCATGTGTGTAGGCTATGTTTGCTGTTCCATCTAGCCCTGATGATGGATTTGTGTGTGTTTTCATACATGCCTGCCTTCGTGCACCCATCATACGTGAGCGAGCGTGTGCTTGCACGAGCGCATGTGTGTATGTTTGCTGTTCCATCTAGCCCTGATGATGGATTTGTGTGTGTTTTCATACATGCCTGCCTTCGCGCACTCGTCATACATGAGCGAGCGTGTGCTTGCACGAGCGCATGTGTGTAGGCTATGTTTACTGTTCCATCTAGCCCTGATGATGGATTTGTGTGTTTTCATACATGCCTGCCTTCGTGCACCCGTCATACGTGAGCGAGCGTGTGCTTGCACGAGCGCATGTGTGTATGTTTGCTGTCCCATCTAGCCCTGATAATGGATTTGTGTGTGTTTTCATACATGCCTGCCTTCGTGCACCCGTCATACGTGAGCGAGCGTGTGCTTGCACGAGCGCATGTGTGTATGTTTGCTGTTCCATCTAGCCCTGATGATGGATTTGAGTGTGTTTTCATACATGCCTGCCTTCGTGCACCCGTCATACGTGAGCGAGCGTGTGCTTGCACGAGCGCATGTGTGTATGTTTGTTGTTCCATCTAGCACTGATGTTCAGCGATCATTATCTGTAATTTTACATTGATCCAATAGGATGATATGCTGTACATTCCGTGCATGCATGAGTTGTTCATCTAACCTTTTGTTGTATTACTGAATCTTGTTGAGGTATGTATAATTGAAATTGATGGATTTGTGTGTGTTTTTATACATGCCTGCCTTCGTGCACCCGTCATACGTGAGCGAGCGTGTGCTTGCACGAGCGCATGTGTGTATGTTTGTTGTTCCATCTAGCCCTGATGATGGATTTGTGTGTGTTTTCATACTTGCCTGCCTTCGCGCACCTGACATACGTGAGCGAGCGTGTGCTTGCACGAGTGCATGTGTGTATGTTTGGTCTTCCATCTAGCCCTGATGATGGATTTGGGTGTGTTTTCATACATGCCTGCCTTCGTGCACCTGTCATATGTGAGCGAGCATGTGCTTGCACGAGTGCATGTGTGTATGTTTGTTGTTCCATCTAGCCCTGATGTTCAGTGATCATTATCTGTAATTTTACATTGATCCAATAGGATGATATGCTGTACATTCCGTGCATGCATGAGTTGTTCATCTAACCTTTTGTTGTATTACTGAATCTTGTTGAGGTATGTATAATTGAAATTTACTTGCCAATATTAAATTACAATATATTAGAACGTCTATCTGAAATGTAGCCTACCGTTTTCAGCCTTTTTTATCTGTTCTTCAAACAAGATAATTTGAAGGAAAATTAATCATTAAATTTGCTAGATTTGCATAATTTTATTTTCAAATGGTGTATGCTTCAGTAATTTTTACCCACTTGAAGTTGTGGGTCGCGGCAGCGAGACACAACTTCATGTGGGTAAAAATGGATTTTTTGTATAATGTAGTTCTTCAAGGCATGTTACAGAGTCAATGAAAATGTTGTCAGTCATATTTCAGAGTCAATTTTCTGTCATGTTTCAGAGTCAATTTTTGTTACTTCCCAGTGGGTAATCAGCATCAATAATTAAGTAATTTCTTCACGTTATTATAATAAAAGGCATAATATTGTTGTCTGTTTATCTTTGCATCGTCAAATTTACATATTCATTAGTAATATAGTCCTGTGTTGTTTTCTATTCATTTTTCTTTCTTTTGTTTTTATTTCAGGAAAATGCATTGCTTATTGTATCTAATGTTTTTTAATAGCGCTGTACATGTATTTAAGTATAATAAGTATTGGAGGTGTGAACTAGTAATCCATCCCGACATAATCTAGTTTTATCTATTTACAAAGAAATAACTTTTATTTGGAAAAAAGAGAGCCAACGGTATACTATATATTATTTTAAGTCACAACATATTGGGGACTATTTATACTAAATTACTTTTACCTCTTTCCGTGCGGGGACCGACTTTAGACGTCAGAATCTAACGTCGATCCCCGCACTGAAAGGTTTAAGTCACAGGATATTGAGCACCATTTATACAAAATTACTTTTAATCTATTTAATGTGTGTCGTGATCGCGAGACGTCACATGTGAAGCTGGCTTGTTTTATTAATTCACTCCTCTAAGTTTAGTTAAGACCTGACCATGGGTGGCACCTTGACGTGGTGGTCAGGCTTACTCTGTTACCAAGACACCCTGTTTTATTAAGGCATGTATTTTTTTATACAGAGATGCTGTAATTCGACAATAATGACATGTGAAAGCCACGCAAGTATGAAAACTGCGCAAAAATAACTTTGTTGTAAATCATCACCGTAAAACGCAATGTAAAGTTTCACACAATATTTTGTAAAGAAAAAAATTCACACAAAATTAAATACAGATAACCATTTTATCTATAGTGAATAGATACATATATCAAAACAAAATTCTCAAGATAATTATATTATTCAGTGGAATAGAGCAATTTCGATCAGTTATGACAAAATTATTTACACATCATAAATCTCATCTTGCGATGAATTCATTAAATTGTAAACAAGCCTAGCTACCCATTTTTTGTATTTTCAAAAAATAGTTTTCAATTTGTCCCTTGTATTGTGCGGGATTAATGGTTCAAAACAAAACGATATAAATGTAGCACATGGAAGTTTCGGGAAACGAATAGGCCTACAAATTTCTTGTCCAACGCACAAAGCAGATTTTCACTATGAAAGACCAACCACTCACCCATTTTAGTAATGCGACACAATTTCGACCCTTTTAGGCCTCAACCAAATTTCGGCGGATGCCTATTGTCGTCATACGGCGCGTCCGTCTGTGCGGTAGTCCGTCCGCCAATTTGTTTGTTTGTTTGTTTGTTTGTTTGTTTGTTTGTTTGTTTGTTTGTTTGTTTCTTTGTTTGTTTGTTTGTTTGTTTGTTTGTTGTCAACCATTTTGTTATCTTGATTGCCCAACTCATTGGCTCCATTTTTAAGGGGATGTGACGTTGCAGTGTTTTTCAGCAGTCATCTTGTATTTTGTCTTTTTTGTTGTATATTAGATTTTGCCATCTCGCTGCTGGCCATCTTAGATAGTTAGCAAACATTTTGTTCCTGACAATTCATGTTCAATCAATCAGAATAGTTCCACTCAAAAGGGCTAAATAGTTCTTGGTCATTGATCACAATCTAAGCATGTAGGCTTATAATTTACATATATTCGATCACAAAAAAAATGATATACTGTGATATGTTATTTATTATACAAGATTATTTTGAGCTTGATGTTTCAGTTTTTTTGCAAGGATTCTTGTATATTAGGATGACACATGTCAGTAGTATGCCACCTAATATGCCACTTGCGCCACAGATGTAGAAGGCTGTGTCCACGTCAAGAGTTACGTCCACCATCCATCCTGGAACAAATCAAAATAACGTCGCTATTCAAATATCATGTAGGCCATGTAGGCCAAGCGCCATTCATCTTCTCAAAAAAACACTTGTGTTTGTCCCAAGATGCATATTTCTATACCAATATAATATCATGAAGACAATTTCATTGTATGTATTTAACCCTTTAACCGCCAAATTATTCAATCTGAATTTTCACCCACTTGAAGTTGTGTTTCGCTCACGCGATCCACAACTTCAAATAAGTGAACATTATTCAAATTTGACAAAACGGAGATCAACTGTTTTCAAATAGTGCTGATTGCTGTTACATTTTATCTTTAACATGTTTAAAAGGTGGTACTTAATGTGCTAATAAAAAATGGAAACTCGAATATATGCGACACCGGCGGTTAAAGGGTTAAACTAAATCGTAATCCTGAACTGTCAAAATACGTTATAAACGACTCCCAAAATAGTTGTAAATATATTGTTTGTCAAATAGATTTTGGTGACGTTAAATGGTGAGTTGTGTATGATCAGAAAAATGGGTTATGTTTTTTCATTAAAAAACCTGACGTTAAATGGTGAGTTGTGTATGATCAGAAAAATGGGTTATGTTTTTTCATTAAAGACCTTGACATTAAAATAAGTCAAATTCACACATAATTGAACTTGATGCTGTTTGTCATACCTACTATGTTTTAAACTATTTTTGTGCGTCAAACATCAAATCCCTAGTTCAAACTGTTCATAAGACATTGCGCTGTAAAGCCACCATAAGAAAGTTATGCTAAAACATTTATCACTTAGACAGTTAGGGGAAGATACAATATAGGCCTGTAAATACATTTTAGCAGTATAGTTTTTTTATTAAATAAGTTATTTTGTATGCAGTTGTTGCTTTTTGATTGTTTTGGGAAGGCATTATGAGGCCTAGATAAGCGCATAAATAATGGTCAATCACTTAAACAAATCAAATCTACATAAATTTATATCATTAACAATGTGAGAAAACTTGATACCACAGAACCTCCAAATTAGTCAAAACAAGTAGCAACTATAATAACGTCTTTCTGTGGTACATCATATTTCTAAACCTAGCATACATGTATGCAGAACGAGCATAATGTTTTTCTTGTCAGAAAGTATTGCTGTACTTATTCATAATCCTCTCAGTCAATGTTGAACCGACATTTCTTCTAAACAATTTCTGGAAGTTTTTTTTCCAGTTTATTTACACGTTTCGGTAAAAACAAATATAATTTTATTTACGTATATGTGTAAATCTTGTTTATTTACATGCCCAAGTAAATAACCAGTAATAGCGGCTGTCACAGACCTCTGGACTTCTTTCTCCTCTCCTCTCTAGCTGTGTAGGTATATAATTCAGGTTTCAAAGAAACTAATGTTTCTTCTTCTGCTACTCGTGGCCCAGGTGTAGTTTCCTCGACCCAAACTACCAGGGCCAGTTGTGACATCAGCATAAACATAGGCCTAACCTATGGCAAGATGTTGATGGTCAAATGTTGACCGTGAAAATAATTGTATAGACTACCATTCGAAATATCAGGTTTTATTTCACAAATACCGCGAAATAAGAATTATATTTATTACTTACCAAATGATCTAGCTTCAAAAATACACAACAAAATTCGACCAAATTATCAGGGATGTTTCTGAGAAGATAAAAATATTATCCGAGAAAAAATTCGCACAACGATTTTAAACAGCAGCCGAGCAAATTGAAAAGGATCAGTTGAAACAGACTAGAGAATGAATATCAAGATAATTTATATCAATTATATCAATCACTGATGCCGTATCTATTTTTGGGTTATGAGCTAATTTAGGCCATAGCCTATGGGCCTATGTCTTTATATTATATTATGAATTTATGTGGTCTCACCACCCTAAATAAGCCAGGTGTCTACTAATAAAGGAATCATGACACAAAATATTGTTAATGTTTCTGTTCTAACTTCTGTTGAATTAAAAACAAATACAACCAGGTTATAATTTTGTGAATATTTAATAAGCACACGTTGTTCCCGTCATGTAGGATATCAGATATAACTGTTTCATGATAATCTCGCAGGGGTACAGTGGGTTAAAAGGATGTGTGTCTGGTCTGTAACAGAGGATAAAAATAAGAGCTAATTTTGAGCTGTTCTGACCTTTATACACGACATGGACTGTAGCTCAAAATCTGTCTGGCTACCAAACATATATCGCACCTGTTTTTCAAAAAGGATGGATCATTTTTTGTCATGATATGCGACACTACATGTGGATATTGTCAAAAAGAGGTTAAATCGGCCCATGGAATTGTGGCACTTCACATGTATTTCAATGGGAGCGGCATCTGGGACCATGTGTCCACCCAACTGAAGAAAACACTCCTGATATGAAATGACCTGATGTCAGACACAAATTGTGCTCTATAAATTTCATGGACCCTAAAAACACCTTTGAACTTTGAAATTATATCCAGCAGCACCTCCTATTTGGAGTATCAGGCTGGAGGGGGGGAAGGGCTGGTGGATTTAGTCAACCAGTTGACTCTTGAACGCTGCCACAGTTTTTGATTCTATGGCAGCTGCCGGAAGAGAATTCCAATCAGGGATAGTTCGATGCCAAAAAGAATTTTGTCCCAGTGTGGTGTTAGCTCTAAGATGTTTATAGGCCTGATTGTGCCCACCACGTGTTCTTCTGTCCGCTGGGATTAAACGGTCATTGATAGGAATTTCGCCTAGCTCATTTAAAATTTTGAACATGCTTACAAGTCTAGAATTTTTAGGTCTTGTTTTCAAGTCAGTCCAGCCCAGGTTCTGAATGAGAGATGTCACACTGGCTGTTTGTCTATAATTTTGGGTGACAAATCTTGCTGCTGATCTTTGAATTTTTTCTAATTTATCAATATATTTTTGTCTAAAGGGATCCCAAACTGCTGAAGAGTATTCTAAAGACGATCTGACCAGGGAGAAATAAGCAGTCTCCCTTAGTTTAGGGGGACATGCCTTCAGGTTCCTCCGAAGGAAGCCCAGAGTGGAATTTGCTTTACTTGTAATTTTGTTAATGTGGGCCTCCCATTCCAGGGTCTCACTAAGGCAAACACCAAGATATGGTGTTGATGAAACGTTCGCTAGTGTTTCACCTTTAAGGGTGTACTCAAATTCCAGGTTTTTATCGGGCGATACAGGCGATACAGGCGGCAGTCATCTGCAAAGAGACGAACCTGCGTGGAGACCGTGGAAGGGAGGTCATTAATATAGGTCAAAAAGAGTAGGGGTCCGAGAACAGTACCCTGGGGCACACCGAACCTCACGCGAGCTGATTCTGAAGAGCTGCCATCAACTACTACATTTTGGGTTCTATTGGTCAGAAAATTTTGAATCCAATTAAGAGTTGTTCCCCGAATTCCATAGTGGTCAAGTTTGTGCAAGAGGCGTTGGTGGGGGACAACATCAAAGGCCTTACTAAAATCCAAGACAACAACATCTGTTTGTGTCTTGCTTTCAAAATTTCGAATAAATTCATCAGTTGTAATCAAAAGCTGGCTTTCGCATGAGTGTTTTGATCGAAAGCCATGCTGTACAGGTGTTAAAATTTTGTTTTCCGATAAATGGGACATAATTTGTTTACAAATGATATGTTCGAGTAATTTGGCACAAACACATGTGAGGGATATCGGCCTGTAGTTTGCCGGAGAGTGCCGATCCCCTTTTTTGAAGACTGGGGCAACATTAGCCTCTACCCAGTCATCTGGTAATTTGCCCGTCTGTAGAGATTGGTCGAAAATAATTTTAAGAAAGGGAGATATTTCTTTGGCAGCATTCTTCAGAATTAAGTTCGGGAGTTCGTCGGGTCCAGATGCCTTTCCGCCGTTTAAACCCTCAAGTAGTTTAGTTACACCTTGAACGGTAATTTCGAATTTAGGCCTTTCAGTATTCGGTGGTCCTGCTAATTTAGGTATATTCGTGGTGTCTTCCGAGGTAAAAACTGAGCAAAATTGGTTGTTTAGTATTTCGGCCTTACGTCTGCTATCTGAATGCAGCTGACCGTTTTCCTTCAAGGGAGAGACACCATTTCCATCCTGACGTTTAGATTTAATATACCGCCAGAGTGGTTTTGAATTTTTTTGTTCTAAAGATTCAGAAAGTTTGTTTTTCAAAAAAGACCACCTGGCAGACCTGATGGCACGCTGGGTCTGCCGTTTACATAATTTATATTTTGCCCAAAGGTCAGCTTTATTCGTACGCTTGGCTCTGCTATATAAAGATGTTTTTTTTCCGAATAGATGCAAGGAGTGATTTGGATAGCCAAGGTAGATTTTCCCGAGGGGACGTCATTTTAGTTGGTATAAATTTGTTCAGGCATTGATTTAGGATGGATTTAAGTTTCAACCAATTTTCATTAACAGAACGGCTGGGACTGTTTTCTGAAAAGGAGGTTCAGCAGCTCCTAATTTGTTGCCTGATAGCTTCCCAATTAGCCTTTTTGAACTGACGCACTGGGCGGGGTTTTGTACGACGGTAGGGTGGGTCAATATCCAGTTCGGTCACAACAGCACAGTGATCCGAGATTCCAGGTACACTATGAGAAGATTTTATCAAACCAGGTTTATTTGTGATCAGGAGGTCCAAAATATTTTCTTCTCTAGTTGGTTCTTTATGAATTTGGGCCAAGGCATGTGTATCTAGGCTTGACAAAAGCAGCTCGCATTGCGATTTGTTTGCTGCTTTAGGATCTACTACTCCATTGTCCCAGTCAATACCAGGCAGGTTAAAATCACCTCTCAGGACAATGGTCTGATTTGAATTTTTTGGCATGAGGTCTAAAGATTTCACAAGTTCTTCTGAAGTACTAATTTTGGAGTCAGGAGGTCTATAAAAACACCCGAGGGTTAAAGATTTTGATGCCGATATCTGAACTTTAGCCCATAAAATTTCACAGTTGGTTTCTAAATCAGGGAGGAGGGTCATGTCATAATGTTTTCTGACAGCAATAAAGACTCCTCCTCCTCGGGCTTTCGAATTTCGATCTTTACGCAAAACTTGGTATTCAGGAGGGAAAATTTCACTGGTAGTGGTATCCTTGTCAAGCCAAGATTCAGTGCCGAGGATACAATCAGGTTGGTAGTAATTTACACATGCTAGAAAATTTGCTACTTTCCCCTTTAGGCTTCTGCAATTTATTAATAAAGTACGCCGGTTTCTTTGACGGTTTTTAGGCCTAAAGGGGGGAATTGGACTACTGTGCTGTGTGGGAGCGAAATCTGAATTCGGTGAATTGACGTTCTCAGAGCCACTAAAATTTAGATTATCAAAATTATTAGTGGTTTCAATTTCAAACGAATGGAATAAATTTCGATCAAAATTTGGATGATTGCATCGACAGCATATCCACGAGACGTTTGTTGTGGAATATGCCAGGAAGGTGAAAGATCCCATGTCGACGCAATCTTTGTGAAACCACACATCACAACTATCACAGCAAATTCCACGCTGCTCCCATGTGACCGGGTCTTCGCAATAGCCACATGGGAAGATCGATGACAAATTTAAGCTCCCAGACATGGGAGGACCTGGATTAAGTTCAACCTGGCCAGAAAGTAAAATTAAAAATAAGGCTGAACCAAAATCTAATTTAGGTGGGCTGGGCTGATTTGATCCTAGACTAGGACATAGCCTGAAAATAGGTTTTACCCCACGAAAAATGCGAGAATTGAGAAAAACATGAACATGTATTGCCGGGGGGCCGAAATCAAGTACCGGTGATGTAAAAAGAATATCATGTTCCCTGTACAGAGTGTAATCATGGAGAAAGGGGATTAACCTGGGACCAATCTCGGGAAATATTTTAGACGCTAATTTAAATTAAATGGTGTCTACAGTTGCTAAACTTAATTTTTACATACAAAGTAGCTGTAACCATTCTTAGATTTGTTGTTATGGAGCTGTAACTGTGACGTCACAAATTAGACTATTATATTGTTTTTTCTTCTTGGTAACTGAAACATTGACAAGGAGAGCATCATAGGTGAGGTGATGGGCAGACATGGTGGATGATCACTGAGTATTTTGTGAATATAACTGGGCTAAAGTCAGGTAAATTTATAGTTAGACTACTAGATTTTGCATATGCCTACTAGAACATGCTGTATAACACAGACTTACAAGTTACATAAATCTATGTCGCTCAGCGTATCCGTAACAAGAGTTCTACCTGTACTAATCTAGAGATCTACATCTACAAGTAACAAGTGAGCATTGTAACATTTTTGTGTGATGTGAGACCTGCAGTGTGGTTGTTGTTTCATGTTGACTTAGTTATGACGTCACAAACTTGGATTGTTTTATCTCTCAGACGTAGTAACATGCATGGCAGCAGAAATACATGTATTCTCTTGACTTGAAAGCATTTCTGGTGACACATGTTTTAATTGTCTGTCAGTGCCTTTTACTCTTTCTTATAATTATGATAATAAGTCAATGGGAGATGGCAACATGACAATGTCAATGACATTATTCTAACATACATATGCCATGGGCTATTGGTCAATTGGCTATTTGCTGAATGCGATTAAGGAGCATCTTGGATTCTTGCCAATCTTTATTCTTGGTGATCCTTAAGTTACGAGGTTAGTAAGTTTTAACTTTAAAGATTAAACTTAAAAGTTAAAGGCGAAATTAATGATAATATAAAATAAAGCTGCACAGTGACTGTTTACAATCTGTTTGACGGTGGAGTCAGGTCCAAAATGCATTTCGGGTATCAAGCGATTTTTACGAAATTTTGCAACCATTAAGTTAACTTTTTATGTAGGCTTGTAGGCCTACTTTTGCAGGCATATGGCTATGCATGGGCTTATGCCATGGCTATGCAAGCATGTATTTCATTTACAATTACAGAACTAAATAATGGCAAAACAGAATTTCTGCTCATTTCTAGACTACTCTGCATTTTCGTGACATCCGGGATGAACAATGGTAATTCTCTGCTATATCATTAGATTAAAGGCCTATGACCTGCCATCATCCGTGATCCACAAGTTGAAAATGGTTCGACAATTTTCATGAAGATATGCAAGAGTAATCACACGTACCATAAAAATTCTACCACGCTTGTTCTGCAACAGTTGAACTGGTTTCCTGTAAATAAGCGAATTATTTTTATTTTTTGGTAGGCCTACTGATTTATTCAATTGCTCCATCCTGACCCTACTGCACCTTCTGTTAACTTTACTGCGCAGTCATCAACCATCATTGACTCTGCGCTGCGCTTCCCAAGCACTGTTAACTGTAGATATGACTAGATTAGACATAATTTAATTAGTTATATGGAAGACGTGTGATGACACATTATCATCATTTATGTCACAGCAAAAAACCCATCTCTTCTGTCGAGCTTTTAATGCTGCATCTTAAAAATAAGACCAATACACATATGACTACAAGTAGACTGACTTTTCCCTGTGTTTCTTATTTTTTTTAATTTAACATAATTTAAATATTTAGTAAACTATCATTTGTATTAGTTATGTAAATTATAAAATATACGTTTAATATTATTACTGTTAAGCGTCATGATGTCAGATTTAGGCGCTGTACCCATGCTATATTAAAAAGTCACTTTAAATCTGTCACTTTCGAGTTGCATGTTTTTGCTCATTGCTCATACAATTTTTATCCTATAGTCATAAAATTTTCCAAGCGTTAGTTTCTAGTTTTACGGCACCTGCCCTGAAAATTTCAAGCAAAAATATTATGTAGTTTAAAAGTTAGACCGTTTGACATGTAGTTTTTGCGAAATATGACGCTCATCTATAAACCCATTGAACGCTATCGGCTTCAATCACGAAATTCCACTACATGTCAAATGGTCTAGCTTTTGAAATACTCATTCAAATTTCACGAAATTTTCAGGGAGGCGCCGGAATGCTTGAAAAGAGTGCTTGCAAAATTGCATGGAAATTGATTTAGAAATGACTGACAAATCAGCGAAGAACACCCAACGCTGGTAGAAGTTTTTCTTATACTTTCAAGTGGCATCCTTGGGTAGTGTACCTGGTGGTGATGAAGGCGTTGAAGCGAGCAGCTTGTCTCTGCACCTGCTCTACGGCTTGAATGTAACGAACAGAGGGAGGATCCCACACGTAACATGGTAACAGCATAACCTACACAGATGGTCGGACAAATGTTTTGTAACACCTCCTTGTTGCTGCGTGTTGATGTTCCGCTAGATATTGGCTTTGTGGCACAGTGTCAACATGTTCATTCCAAGCCAGATGGCCATCGATGGTGACTCCCAGGTACTGAGGTAGGCCTACTTGGTATTATCTTCAACCTCATGGAGTACAGTGTTGTGGATGGAATAGAATAATTTGCTGGTGATTCGGATGACCTCACATTTACCAGGGTTAAGCTACATAATCAATTTATCATCCCATTCCTGGAGTTGTTCCAGATCTCGTTGCAAAGCTGTGCCCTGACAACTAATTTACTTGATTATACTCGAAAGAGTATGATCAATCATATAAACTGTAGATTCGTTGATAGATGCCAAAAATCTCTGTGTCCATCTTGCACATGCGCATCCCGTACATGTTATTAATAATACGTTTATTGGCACTGATACCAGAGCCATCTACAACAAACAAACGGATCATGACTTCCCTGACTGGTTGTGCGTCGCTAGAATTGCATGGTACTTCTAAGGGTGTGTGTCTTTATATTCAATAAAAAAAATGAAATGAATGGGTTTTTAGGCCACCTTTGTGCACATATAGGCTAAACTGGGCCAAAAAACCTACCGAGGATGGTGAGATGAATGAGATGACACTGCCCTTCAGACACAGTTAACGAAATTCGGGCACTGGCGGTCTGAGGCCGAGCACGGCGCTACCTCTTGGTCACAGACGCTCCCCACAATATTGAATCTTTACGAGTGAGCGGGGAAGAAATATTTTGTTTCTTTGAAACTTGAAGGCCAGAGTGGGGCTCGCACTCGCGATCCCCACCTTTCTAAGCAGGCAGCTTTAACCACTGCACCAGGACCCCCGTCCTACGGTCCTTTTATGTTGAATGAATGCTGTTTGTTATTCCATCACGCCATGGTGATGGATTTGTGTGTGTTTTCATACATGCATGCCTTCGTGCACTCGTCATACGTGAGCGAGCGTGTGCTTGCACGAGCGCATGTGTGTATGTTTGCTGTTCCATCTAGCCCTGATGATGGATTTGTGTGTGTTTTCATACATGCATGCCTTCGTGCACTCGTCATACGTGAGCGAGCGTGTGCTTGCACGAGCGCATGTGTGTATGTTTGCTGTTCCATCTAGCCCTGATGATGGGTTTGTGTGTGTTTTCATACATGCCTGCCTTCGCGCACTCGTCATACGTGAGCGAGCGTGTGCTTGCACGAGCGCATGTGTGTAGGCTATGTTTACTGTTCCATCTAGCCCTGATGATGGATTTGTGTGTTTTCATACATGCCTGCCTTCGTGCACCCGTCATACGTGAGCGAGCGTGTGCTTGCACGAGCGCATGTGTGCACGTTTGCTGTTCCATCTAGCCCTGATGATGGATTTGTGTGTGTTTTCATACATGCCTGCCTTCGTGCACCCGTCATACGTGAGCGAGCGTGTGCTTGCACGAGCGCATGTGTGTATGTTTGCTTTTCCATCTAGCCCTGACGATGGATTTGTGTGTGTTTTCATACATGCATGTCTTCGTGCACCCGCCATACGTGAGCGAGCGTGTGCTTGCACGAGCGCATGTGTGTATTTTTGCTGTTTCATCTAGCCCTGATGATGGATTTGAGTGTGTTTTCATACATGCCTGCCTTCGTGCACCCGTCATACGTGAGCGAGCGTGTGCTTGCACGAGCGCATGTGTGTATGTTTGGTTTTCCATCTAGCCCTGATGATGGATTTGTGTGTGTTTTCATACTTGCCTGCCTTCGTGCACCCGTCATACGTGAGCGAGCGTGTGCTTGCACGAGCGCATGTGTGTATGTTTGTTGTTCCATCTAGCCCTGATGTTCAGCGATCATTATCTGTAATTTTACATTGATCCAATAGGATGATATGCTGTACATTCCGTGCATGCATGAGTTGTTCATCTAACCTTTTGTTGTATTACTGAATCTTGTTGAGGTATGTATAATTGAAAATGATGGATTTGTGTGTGTTTTCATACTTGCCTGCCTTCGCGCACCCGACATACGTGAGCGAGCGTGTGCTTGCACGAGCGCATGTGTGTATGTTTGGTTTTCCATCTAGCCCTGATGATGGATTTGTGTGTGTTTTCATACTTGCCTGCCTTCGTGCACCCGTCATACGTGAGCGAGCGTGTGCTTGCACGAGCGCATGTGTGTATGTTTGTTGTTCCATCTAGCCCTGATGTTCAGCGATCATTATCTGTAATTTTACATTGATCCAATAGGATGATATGCTGTACATTCCGTGCATGCATGAGTTGTTCATCTAACCTTTTGTTGTATTACTGAATCTTGTTGAGGTATGTATAATTGAAATTGATGGATTTGTGTGTGTTTTCATACTTGCCTGCCTTCGCGCACCCGACATACGTGAGCGAGCGTGTGCTTGCACGAGCGCATGTGTGTATGTTTGTTGTTCCATCTAGCCCTGATGTTCAGCGATCATTATCTGTAATTTTACATTGATCCAATAGGATGATTTGCTGTACATTCCGTGCATGCATGAGTTGTTCATCTAACCTGTTGTTGTATTACTGAATCTTGTTGAGGTATGTATAATTGAAATTCACTTGCCAATATTAAATTACAATATATTACAACGTCTATCTGAAATGTAGCCTACCGTTTTCAGCCTTTTTTATCTGTTCTTCAAACAAGATAATTTGAAGGAAAATTAATCATTAAATTTGCTAGATTTGCATAATTTTATTTTCAAATGGTGTATGTTTCAGTAATTTTTACCCACTTGAAGTTGTGGGTCGCGGCAGCGAGACACAACTTCATGTGGGTGAAAATGGATTTTTTGTATAATCTAGTTCTTCAAGGCATGTTACAGAGTCAATGAAAATGTTGTCAGTCATATTTCAGAGTCAATTTTCTGTCATGTTTCAGAGTCAATTTTTGTTACTTCCCAGTGGGTAATCAGCATCAATAATTAAGTAATTTCTTCACGTTATTATAATAAAAGGCATAATATTGTTGTCTGTTTATCTTTGCATCGTCAAATTTACATATTCATTAGTAATATAGTCCTGTGTTGTTTTCTATTCATTTTTCTTTCTTTTGTTTTTATTTCAGGAAAATGCATTGCTTATTGTATCTAATGTTTTTTAATAGCGCTGTAGGCTACATGTATTTAAGTATAATAAGTATTGGAGGTGTGAACTAGCAATCCATCCCGACATAATCCAGTTGTATCTATTTACAAAGAAATAACTTTTATTTGGAAAAAAGAGAGCCAACGGTATACTTATATATATTATTTAAAGTCACAAAATATTGGGGACTATTTATACTAAATTACTTTGACCTCTTTCCGTGCGGGGACCGACTTTAGACGTCAGAATCTAACGTCTAACGTCGATCCCCGCACTGAAAGGTTTAAGTCACAGGATATTGAGCACCATTTATACAAAATAACTTTTAATCTATTTAATGTGTGTCGTGATCGCGAGACGTCACATGTGAAGCTGGCTTGTTTTATTAATTCACTCCTCTAAGTTTAGTTAAGACCTGACCGTGGGTGGCACCTTGACGTGGTGGTCAGGCTTACTCTGTTACCAAGACACCCTGTTTTATTAAGGCATGTATTTTTTTTATACAGAGATGCTGTAACTCGACAATAATGACATGTGAAAGCCACGCAAGTATGAAAACTGCGCAAAAATAACTTTGTTGTAAATCATCACCGTAAAACGCAATGTAAAGTTTCACACAATATTTTGTAAAGAAAAAAATTCACACAAAATTAAATACAGATAACCATTTTATCTATAGTGAATAGATACATGCATCAAAACAAAGTTCTCAAGATAATTATATTATTCAGTGGAATAGAACAGTTTCGATCAGATATGACAAAATTATTTACACATCATAAATCTCATCTTGCGATGAATTCATTAAATTGTAACCAAGCCTAGCTACCCATTTTTGGTATTTTCAAAAAATGGTTTTCAATTTGTCCCTTGTATTGTACGGGATTAATGGTTCAAAACAAAACCATATAAATGTAGCACATGGAAGTTTCGGGAAACGAATAGGCCTACAAATTTCTTGTCCAACGCACAAAGCAGATTTTCACTATGAAAGACCAACCACTCACCCATTTTAGTAATGCGACACAATTTCGACCCTTTTAGGCCTTAAAGCAGCTTTCACATGTCACCGCTCAGCTGAGCGGCAGAGCGCCGGCCGACGACATTGCGCTAATGATGTGCGCAGACGTCGCGCAGGCAATCGCGTTTGTGTGTTTTACACACGGTCTGAGGTCGAGCACGCTACCTCTCGTCATGGAGGCTCTCCACAATAATGAGTCTTTACGAGTAAGCGGGGAAAAACTGCGACCCTTAACTGTAAGTGGGTGAAAATTCCTCATTTTTCTTTAATTTAAGACCAAACATTTGCAAATCTTGATGTTTCAGCACTCATTTCATTCACAACAACTGTGATTTAACCCGAAAATAAAACAGTTTACAATAGACCTAGATTATCATGATTATAGGGGCCTACTTGTGCTTGAAGTGTTAAAGCTAAAATCTGATGACCAGTAGGCTAATAGCGGCTGTCACAGACCTCTGGACTTCTTTCTCCTCTCCTCTCTAGCTGTGTAGGTATATATAATTCAGGTTTCAAAGAAACTAATGTTTCTACTTCTGCTACTCGTGGCCCAGGTGTAGTTTCCTCGACCCAAACTACCAGGGCCAGTTGTGACATCAGCATAAACATAGGCCTTACCTATGGCAAGATGTTGATGGTCAAATGTTGACCGTGAAAATAATTGTATAGGCTACCATTCGAAATATCAGGTTTTATTTCACAAATACCGCGAAATAAGAATTATATTCATTACTTACCAAATGATCTAGCTTTAAAAATACACAACAAAATTCGACCAAATTATCAGGGATGTTTCTGAGAAGATAAAAATATTATCCGAGAAAAAATTCGCACAACAATTTTAAACAACAGCCGAGCAAATTGAAAAGGATCAGTTGAAACAGACTAGAGAATGAATATCAAGATAATTTATATCAATTATATCAATCAATGCCGTATCTATTTTTGGGTTATGAACTAACTTAGGCCATAGCCTATGGGCCTATGTCTTTATATTATATTATGAATTTATGTGGTCTCACCATCCTAAATAAGCCGAAATCCGGCCAGGTGTCCACTAATAAAGGAATCATGACACAAAATATTGCTATTATTTCTGTTCTAACCTCTGTTGAATTAAAAACAAATACAACCAGGTTATAATTTTGTGAATATTTAATAAGCACACGTTGTTCCCGTCATGTAGGATATCAGATATAACTGTTTCATGATAATCTCGCAGGGGTACAGTGGGTTAAAAGGATGTGTGTCTGGTCTGTAACAGAGGATAAAAATAAAAGCTAATTTTGAGCTGTAGCTCAAAATCTGTCTGGCTACCAAACATATATCGCACCTGTTTTTGAAAAAGGATGGATCATTTTTTGTCATGATATGCGACACTACATGTGGATATTGTCAAAAAGAGGTTAAATCGGCCCATGGAATTGTGGCACTGCACATGTATTTTAATGGGAGCGGCATTTGGGACCATGTGTCCACCCAACTGAAGAAAACACTCCTGATATGAAATGACCTGATGTCAGACACAAATTGTGCTCTATAAATTTCATGGACCCTAAAAACACCTTTGAACTTTGAAATTATATCCAGCAGCACCTCCTATTTGGAGTATCAGGCTGGAAGGGGGAAAGGGCTGGTGGATTTAGTCAACCAGTTGACTCTTGAACGCTGCCACAGTTTTTGATTCTATGGCAGCTGCCGGAAGAGAATTCCAATCAGGGATAGTTCGATGCCAAAAAGAATTTTGTCCCAGTGTGGTGTTAGCTCTAAGATGTTTATAGGCCTGATTGTGCCCACCACGTGTTCTTCTGTCCGCTGGGATTAAACGGTCATTGATAGGAATTTCGACTAGCTCATTTAAAATTTTGAACATGCTTACAAGTCTAGAATTTGTACGTCTTGTTTTCAAGTCAGTCCAGCCCAGGTTCTGAATGAGAGATGTCACACTGGCTGTTTGTCTATAATTTTGGGTGACAAATCTTGCTGCTGATCTTTGATTTTTTTTTCTAATTTATCAATATCTTTTTGTCTGAAGGGATCTCAAACTGCTGAAGAGTATTCTAAAGACGATCTGACCAGGGAGAAATAGGCAGTCTCCCTTAGTTTAGGGGGACATGCCTTCAGGTTCCTCCGAAGGAAGCCCAGAGTGGAATTTGCTTTACTTGTAATTTTGTTAATGTGGGCCTCCCATTCCAGGGTCTCACTAAGGCAAACACCAAGATATGGTGTTGATGAAACGTTCGCTAGTGTTTCACCTTTAAGGGTGTACTCAAATTCCAGGTTTTTTTATTTCGGCCTGGACACCCTCAGAACCGAGCATTTCGAGGGGTTGAAACACATCCCCCATCGATCTGCCCAGTCCTGTAACGCAGATAGATCTCTCTGCAGCTGCTCCTGATCTGCTCGACATTTTATCGGGCGATACAGGAGGCAGTCATCTGCAAAGAGACGAACCTGCGAGGAGACCGTGGAAGGGAGGTCATTAATATAGGTCAAAAAGAGTAGGGGTCCGAGAACAGTACCCTGGGGCACAACGGACCTCACGCGAGCTGATTCTGAAGAGCTGCCATCAACTGCTACTTTTTGGGTTCTATTGGTCAGAAAATTTTGAATCCAATTAAGAGTTGTTCCCCGAATTCCATAGTGGTCAAGTTTGTGCAAGAGGCGTTGGTAGGGGACAACATCAAAGGCGTTACTAAAATCCAAGACAACAACATCTGTTTGTGTCTTGCTTTCAAAATTCATCAGTTGTAATCAAAAGCTGGCTTTCGCATGAGTGTTTTGATCGAAAGCCATGCTGTACAGGTGTTAAAATTTTGTTTTCCGAAAAATGGGACATAATTTGTTTACAAATGATATGTTCGAGTAATTTGGCACAAACACATGTGAGGGATATCGGCCTGTAGTTTGCCGGAGAGTGCCGATCCCCTTTTTTGAAGACTGGGGCAACATTAGCCTCTAACCAGTCATCTGGTAATTTGCCCGTCTGTAGAGATTGGTCGAAAATAATTTTAAGAAAGGGAGATATTTCTTTGGCAGCATTCTTCAGAATTAAGTTCGGGAGTTCGTCGGGTCCAGATGCCTTTCCGCTGTTTATACCTTCAAGTAATTTAGTTACACCTTGAACGGTAATTTCGAATTTAGGCATTTCAGTACTCGGTGGTCCTGCTAATTTAGGTATATTCGTGGTGTCTTCCGAGGTAAAAACTGAGCAAAATTGTTTGTTTAGTATTTCGGCCTTACGTCTGCTATCTGAATGCAGCTGACCGTTTTCCTTCAAGGGAGAGACACCATTTCCATCCTGACGTTTAGATTTAATATACCGCCAGAGTGGTTTTGAATTTTTTTGTTCTAAAGATTCAGGAAGTTTGTTTTTCAAAAAAGACCACCTGGCAGACCTGATGGCACGCTGGGTCTGCCGTTTACATAATTTATATTTTGCCCAAAGGTCAGCTTTATTCGTACGCTTGGCTCTGCTATATAAAGATGTTTTTTTCCGAATAGATGCAAGGAGTGATTTGGATAGCCAAGGTAGATTTTCCCGAGGGGACGTCATTTTAGTTGGTATAAATTTGTTCAGGCATTGATTTAGGATGGATTTAAGTTTCAACCAATTTTCATTAACAGAACGGCTGGGACTGTTTTCTGAAAAGGAGGTCCACCAGCTCCTAATTTGTTGCCTGATAGCTTCCCAATTAGCCTTTTTGAACTGACGCACTGGGCGGGGTTTTGTACGACGGTAGGGTGGGTCAATATCCAGTTCGGTCACAACAGCACAGTGATCCGAGATTCCAGGTACACTATGAGAAGATTTTATCAAACCAGGTTTATTTGTGATCAGGAGGTCCAAAATATTTTCTTCTCAAGTTGGTTCTTTATGAATTTGGGCCAAGGCATGTGTATCTAGGCTCGACAAAAGCAGCTCGCATTGCGATTTGTTTGCTGCTTTAGGATTTACTACTCCATTGTCCCAGTCAATACCAGGCAGGCTAAAATCACCTCCCAGGACAATGGTCTGATTTGAATTTTTTGGCATGAGGTCTAAAGATTTCACAAGTTCTTCTGAAGTACTAATTTTGGAGTCAGGAGGTCTAGAAAAACACCCGAGAGTTAAAGATTTTGATGCCGATATCTGAACTTTAGCCCATAAAATTTCACAGTTGTTTTCTAAATCAGGGAGGATGGTCATGTCATAATGTTTTCTGACAGCAATAAAGACTCCTCCTCCTCGGGCTTTCGAATTTCGATCTTTACGCAAAACTTGGTATTCAGGAGGGAAAATTTCACTGATAGTGGTATCCTTGTCAAGCCAAGATTCAGTGCCGAGGATACAATCAGGTTGGTAGTTATTTACAGATGATAGAAAATTTGCTACTTTCCCCTTTAGGCTTCTGCAATTTATTAATAAAGTACGCCAGTTTCTTTGACGGTTTTTAGGCCTAAAGGGGGGAATTGGACTACTGTGCTGTGTGGGAGCGAAATCTGAATTCGGTGAATTGACGTTCTCAGAGCCACTAAAATTTAGATTGTCAAAATTATTAGTGGTTTCAATTTCAAACGAATGGAATAAATTTCGATCAAAATTTGGATGATTGCATCGACAGCATATCCACGAGACGTTTGTTGTGGAATATGCCAGGAAGGTGAAAGATCCCATGTCGACGCAATCTTTGTGAAACCACACATCACAACTATCACAGCAAATTCCACGCTGCTCCCATGTGACTGGGTCTTCGCAATAGCCACATGGGAAGATCGATGACAAATTTAAGCTCCCAGACATGGGAGGACCTGGATTAAGTTCAACCTGGCCAGAAAGTAAAATTAAAAATAAGGCTGAACCAAAATCTAATTTAGGTGGGCTGGGCTGATTTGATCCTAGACTAGGACATAGCCTGAAAATAGGTTTTACCCCACGAAAAATGCGAGAATTGAGAAAAACATGAACATGTATTGCCGGGGGGCCGAAATCAAGTACCGGTGGTGTAAAAAGAATATCATGTTCCCTGTACAGAGTGTAATCATGGAGAAAGGGGATTAACCTGGGACCAATCTCGCGAAATATTTTAGACGCTAATTTAAATTAAATGGTGTCTACAGTTGCTAAACTTAATTTTTACATACAAAGTAGCTGTAACCATTCTTAGATTTGTTGTTATGGAGCTGTAACTGTGACGTCACAAATTAGACTATTATATTGTTTTTTCTTCTTGGTAACTGAAACATTGACAAGGAGAGCAGCATAGGTGAGGTGATGGGCAGACATGGTGGATGATCACTGAGTATTTTGTGAATATAACTGGGCTAAAGTCAGGTAAATTTATAGTTAGACTACTAGATTTTGCATATGCCTACTAGAACATGCTGTATAACACAGACTTACAAGTTACATAAATCTATGTCGCTCAGCGTATCCGTAACTAGAGTTCTACCTGTACTAATCTAGAGATCTACATCTACAAGTAACAAGTGAGCATTGTAACATTTTTGTGTGATGTGAGACCTGCAGTGTGGTTGTTGTTTCATGTTGACTTAGTTATGACGTCACAAACTTGGATTGTTTTATCTCTCAGACGTAGTAACATGCATGGCAGCAGAAATACATGTATTCTCTTGACTTGAAAGCATTTCTGGTGACACATGTTTTAATTGTCTGTCAGTGCCAGTGACGGTGTCATGTGACATACATGTCTATTGAGTTGACACTCTCACTCGGTCTCAATTTACTTTTTCTTATAATTATGATAATAAGTCAATGGGAGATGGCAACATGACAATGTCAATGACATTATTCTAACATATATATGCCATGGGCTATTGGTCAATTGGCTATTTGCTGAATGCGACTAAGGAGCATCTTGGATTCTTGCCAATCTTTATTCTTGGTGATCCTTAAGTTACGAGGTGAGTAAGTTTTAACTTTAAAGATTAAACTTTAAAGATAAAGGCGAAATTAATGATAATATAAAATAAAGCTGCACTGACACAGTGACTGTTTACAATCTGTTTGACGGTGGAGTCAGGTCCAAAATGCATTTCGGGTATTGCTCAGACTTAAGTTAGGCATGCCATAGGTATCAAGCGATTTTTACGAAATTTTGCAACCATTAAGTTAACTTTTTATGTAGGCTTGTAGGCCTACTTTTGCAGGCATATGGCTATGCATGGGCTTATGCCATGGCTATGCAAGCATGTATTTCATTTACAATTACAGAACTAAATAATGGCAAAACAGAATTTCTGCTCATTTCTAGACTACTCTGCATTTTCGTGACATCCGGGATGAACAATGGTAATTCTCTGCTATATCATTAGATTAAAGGCCTATGACCTGCCATCATCCGTGATCCACAAGTTGAAAATGGTTCGACAATTTTCATGAAGATATGCAAGAGTAATCACACGTACCAAAAAAATTCTACCACGCTTGTTCTGCAACAGTTGAACTGGTTTCCTGTAAATAAGCGAATTATTTTTATTTTTTGGTAGGCCTACTGATTTATTCAATTGCTCCATCCTGACCCTACTGCACCTTCTGTTAACTTTACTGCGCAGTCATCAACCATCATTGACTCTGCGCTGCGCTTCCCAAGCACTGTTAACTGTAGATATGACTAGATTAGACATAATTTAATTAGTTATATGGAAGACGTGTGATGACACATTATCATCATTTATGTCACAGCAAAAAACCCATCTCTTCTGTCGAGCTTTTAATGCTGCATCTTAAAAATAAGACAAACATACCAATACACATAATATGACTACAAGTAGACTGACTTTTCCCTGTGTTTCTTATTTTTTTTAATTTAACATAATTTAAATATTTAGTAAACTATCATTTGTATTAGGTCTAGTTATGTAAATTATAAAATATACGTTTAATATTATTACTGTTAAGCGTCATGATGTCAGATTTAGGCGCTGTACCCATGCTATATTAAAAAGTCACTTTAAATCTGTCACTTTCGAGTTGCATCTTTTTGCTCATTGCTCATACAATTTTTATCCTATAGTCATAAAATTTTCCAAGCGTTAGTTTCTAGTTTTACGGCACCTGCCCTGAAAATTTCAAGCAAAAATATTATGTAGTTTAAAAGTTAGACCGTTTGACATGTAGTTTTTGCGAAATATGACGCTCATCTATAAACCCATTGAACGCTATCAGCTTCAATCACGAAATTCCACTACATGTCAAATGGTCTAACTTTTGAAATACTCATTCAAATTTCACGAAATTTTCAGGGAGGCGCCGGAATGCTTGAAAAGAGTGCTTGCAAAATTGCGTGGAAATTGATTTAGAAATGACTGACAAATCAGCGAAGAACACCCAACGCTGGTAGAAGTTTTTCTTATACTTTCAAGTGGCATCCTTGGGTAGTGTACCTGGTGGTGATGAAGGCGTTGAAGCGAGCAGCTTGTCTCTGCACCTGCTCTACGGCTTGAATGTAACGAACAGAGGGAGGATCCCACACGTAACATGGAAACAGCATAACCTACACAGATGGTTGGACAAATGTTTTGTAACACCTCCTTGTTGCTGCGTGTTGATGTTCCGCTAGATATTGGCTTTGTGGCACAGTGTCAACATGTTCATTCCAAGCCAGACGGCCATCGATGGTGACTCCCAGGTACTGAGGTAGGCCTACTTGGTATTATTTTCAACCTCAGCGTTGTGGATGGAATAGAATAATTTGCTGGTGATTCGGATGACCTCACATTTACCAGGGTTAAGCTACATAATCAATTTATCATCCCATTCCTGGAGTTGTTCCAGATCTCGTTGCAAAGCTGTGCCCTGACAACTAATCTACTTGATTATACTCGAAAGGGTATCATATAAGGGTATCATATAAACTAGATTCGTTGATAGATGCCAAAAATCTCTGTGTCCATCTTGCACATGCGCATCCCGTACATGTTATTAATAATACGTTTATTGGCACTGATACCAGAGCCATCTACAACAAACAAACGGATCATGACTTCCCTGACTGGTTGTGCGTCGCTAGAATTGCATGGTACTTCTAAGGGTGTGTGTCTTTATAATCAATAAAAAAAAATGAAATGAATGGGGTTTTAGGCCACCTTTGTGCACATATAGGCTAAACTGGGCCAAAAAACCTACCGAGGATGGTGAGATGAATGAGATGACACTGCCCTTCAGACACAGTTAACGAAATTCGGGCACTGGCGGTCTGAGGCCGAGCACGGCGCTACCTCTTGGTCACAGACGCTCCCCACAATATTGAATCTTTACGAGTGAGCGGGGAAGAAATATTTTGTTTCTTTGAAACTTGAAGGCCAGAGTGGGGCTCGCACTCGCGATCCCCACCTTTCTAAGTAGGCAGCTTTAACCACTGCACCAGGACCCCCGTCCTACGGTCCTTTTATGTTGAATGAATGCTGTTTGTTATTCCATCACGCCATGGTGATGGATTTGTGTGTGTTTTCATACATGCATGCCTTCGTGCACTTGTCATACGTGAGCGAGCGTGTGCTTGCACGAGCGCATGTGTGTATGTTTGCTGTTCCATCTAGCCCTGATGATGGGTTTGTGTGTGTTTCCATACATGCCTGCCTTCTCGCACTCGTCATACGTGAGCGAGCGTGTGCTTGCACGAGCGCATGTGTGTAGGCTATGTTTGCTGTTCCATCTAGCCCTGATGATGGATTTGTGTGTGTTTTCATACATGCCTGCCTTCGTGCACCCGTCATACGTGAGCGAGTGTATGCTTGCACGAGCGCATGTGTGTATGTTTGCTGTTCCATCTAGCCCTGATGATGGATTTGTGTGTGTTTTCATACATGCCTGCCTTCGCGCACTCGTCATACGTGAGCGAGCGTGTGCTTGCACGAGCGCATGTGTGTAGGCTATGTTTACTGTTCCATCTAGCCCTGATGATGGATTTGTGTGTTTTCATACATGCCTGCCTTCGTGCACCCGTCATACGTGAGCGAGCGTGTGCTTGCACGAGCGCATGTGTGTATGTTTGCTGTCCCATCTAGCCCTGATAATGGATTTGTGTGTGTTTTCATACATGCCTGCCTTCGTGCACCCGTCATACGTGAGCGAGCGTGTGCTTGCACGAGCGCATGTGTGTATGTTTGCTGTTCCATCTAGCCCTGATGATGGATTTGAGTGTGTTTTCATACATGCCTGCCTTCGTGCACCCGTCATACGTGAGCGAGCGTGTGCTTGCACGAGCGCATGTGTGTATGTTTGTTGTTCCATCTAGCCCTGATGTTCAGCGATCATTATCTGTAATTTTACATTGATCCAATAGGATGATATGCTGTACATTCCGTGCATGCATGAGTTGTTCATCTAACCTTTTGTTGTATTACTGAATCTTGTTGAGGTATGTATAATTGAAATTGATGGATTTGTGTGTGTTTTTATACATACATGCCTTCGTGTACCCGTCATACGTGAGCGAGCGTGTGCTTGCACGAGCGCATGTGTGTATGTTTGTTGTTCCATCTAGCCCTGATGATGGATTTGTGTGTGTTTTCATACTTGCCTGCCTTCGCGCACCCGACATACGTGAGCGAGCGTGTGCTTGCACGAGCGCATGTGTGTATGTTTGGTCTTCCATCTAGCCCTGATGATGGATTTGGGTGTGTTTTCATACATGCCTGCCTTCGTGCACCTGTCATATGTGAGCGAGCATGTGCTTGCACGAGTGCATGTGTGTATGTTTGTTGTTCCATCTAGCCCTGATGTTCAGCGATCATTATCTGTAATTTTACATTGATCCAATAGGATGATATGCTGTACATTCCGTGCATGCATGAGTTGTTCATCTAACCTTTTGTTGTATTACTGAATCTTGTTGAGGTATGTATAATTGAAATTTACTTGCCAATATTAAATTACAATATATTAGAACGTCTATCTGAAATGTAGCCTACCGTTTTCAGCCTTTTTTATCTGTTCTTCAAACAAGATAATTTGAAGGAAAATTAATCATTAAATTTGCTAGATTTGCATAATTTTATTTTCAAATGGTGTATGTTTCAGTGATTTTCACCCACTTGAAGTTGTGGGTCGCGGCAGCGAGACACAACTTCATGTGGGTAAAAATGGATTTTTTGTATAATGTAGTTCTTCAAGGCATGTTGCAGAGTCAATGAAAATGTTGTCAGTCATATTTCAGAGTCAATTTTCTGTCATGTTTCAGAGTCAATTTTTGTTACTTCCCAGTGGGTAATCAGCATCAATAATTAAGTAATTTCTTCACGTTATTATAATAAAAGGCATAATATTGTTGTCTGTTTATCTTTGCATCGTCAAATTTACATATTCATTAGTAATATAGTCCTGTGTTGTTTTCTATTCATTTTTCTTTCTTTTGTTTTTATTTCAGGAAAATGCATTGCTTATTGTATCTAATGTTTTTTAATAGCGCTGTACACGTATTTAAGTATAATAAGTATTGGAGGTGTGAACTAGTAATCCATCCCGACATAATCCAGTTTTATCTATTTACAAAGAAATAACTTTTATTTGGAAAAAAGAGAGCCAACGGTATACTATATATTATTTTAGGTCACAACATATTGGGGACTATTTATACTAAATTACTTTGACCTCTTTCCGTGCGGGGACCGACTTTAGACGTCAGAATCTAACGTCTAACGTCGATCCCCGCACTGAAAGGTTTAAGTCACAGGATATTGAGCACCATTTATACAAAATAACTTTTAATCTATTTAATGTGTGTCGTGATCGCGAGACGTCACATGTAAAGCTGGCTTGTTTTATTAATTCACTCCTCTAAGTTTAGTTAAGACCTGACCGTGGGTGGCACCTTGACGTGGTGGTCAGGCTTACTCTGTTACCAAGACACCCTGTTTTATTAGGGCATGTATTTTTTTTATACAGAGATGCTGTAATTCGACAATAATGACATGTGAAAGCCACGCAAGTATGAAAACTGAGCAAAAATAACTTTGTTGTAAATCATCACCGTAAAACGCAATGTAAAGTTTCACACAATATTTTGTAAAGAAAAAAATTCACACAAAATTAAATACAGATAACCATTTTATCTATAGTGAATAGATACATGTATCAAAACAAAGTTCTCATGATAATTATATTATTCAGTGGAATAGAACAGTTTCGATCAGTTATGACAAAATTATTTACACATCATAAATCTCATCTTGCGATGAATTCATTAAATTGTAACCAAGCCTAGCTACCCATTTTTTGTATTTTCAAAAAATAGTTTTCAATTTGTCCCTTGTATTGTACGGGATTAATGGTTCAAAACAAAACCATATAAATGTAGCACATGGAAGTTTCGGAAAACGAATAGGCCTACAAATGTCTTGTCCAACGCACAAAGCAGATTTTCACTATGAAAGACCAACCACTCACCCATTTTAGTAATTTGACACAATTTCGACCCTTTTAGGCCTCAACCAAATTTCGGCGGATGCCTATTGTCGTCATACGGCGCGTCCGTCTGTCAAGTAGTCCGTCCGCCAGTTTGTTTGTTTGTTTGTTTGTTTGTTTGTTTGTTTGTTTGTTTGTTTGTTTGTTTGTTTGTTTGTTTGTTTGTTTGTTTGTTTGTTTGTTTGTTTGTTTGTTTGTTTGTTTGTTTGTTTGTTTGTTGTCAACCATTTTGTCATCTTGATTGCCCAACTCATTGGCTCCATTTTTAAGGGGATGTGACGTTGCAGTGTTTTTCAGCAGTCATCTTATATTTTGTCTTTTTTGTTGTATATTAGATTTTGCCATCTCGCTGCTGGCCATCTTAGATAGTTAGCAAACATTTTGTTCCTGACAATTCATGTTCAATCAATCAGAATAGTTCCACTCAAAAGGGCTAAATAGTTCTTGGTCATTGATCACAATCTAAGCATGTAGGCTTTTAATTTACATATATTCGATCACAAAAAAAATGATATACTGTGATATGTTATTTATTATACAAGATTATTTTGAGCTTGATGTTTCAGTTTTCTCGCAAGGATTCTTGTATATTAGGATGACACATGTCAGTAGTATGCCACCTAATATGTCACTTGCGCCACAGATGTAGAAACAAGATGTGGAAACAAATCAAAATAACGTCGCTATTCAAATATCATGTAGGCCAAGCGCCATTCATCTTCTCAAAATACACTTGTGTTTGTCCCAAGATGCATATTTCTATACCAATATAATATCATGAAGACAATTTCATTGAATGTATTTAACCCTTTAACCGCCAAATTATTTAATCTGAATTTTCACCCACTTGAAGTTGTGTTTCGCTGACGCGATCCACAACTTCAAATGAGTGAACATTATTCAAATTTGACAAAACGGAGGTCAACTGTTTTCAAATAGTGCTGATTGCTGTTACATTTTATCTTTAACATGTTTAAAAGGTGGTACTTAATGTGCTAATAAAAAATGGAAACCCGAATATATGCGACACCGGCGGTTAACGGGTTAAACTAAATAGTAATCCTGAACTGTCAAAATACGTTATAAACGACTCGCAAAATAGTTGTAAATATATTGTTTGTCAAATAGATTTTGGTGACGTTAAATGGTGAGTTGGGTATGATCAGAAAAATGGGTTATGTTTTTTCATTAATAAACCTGACCTGTAGTTTTCTCGGATGCACTGCAGTATCAAATAGGAAGTTTGTGGGTAAAACCTTTACAAATGTGCCCGAAAGCTAAATTGTGGCTGATAAAATACTGTGACCTTGACATTAAAATAAGTCAAATTCACACATAATTGAACTTGATGCTGTTTGTCATACCTACTATGTTTTAAATTATTTTTGTGCGTCAAACATCAAATCCCTAGTTCAAACTGTTCATAAGACATTGCGCTGTAAAGCCACCATAAGAAAGTTATGCTAAAGCATTTATCACTTAGACAGTTAGGGGAAGATACAATATAGGCCTGTAAATACATTTTAGCAGTATAGTTTTTTTATTAAATAAGTTATTTTGAATGCAGTTGTTGCTTGTTGATTGTTTTGGTAAGGCATTATGAGGCCTAGATGAGCGCATAAATAATGGTCAATCACTTAAACAAATCAAATCTACATAAATTTATATCATTAACAATGTGAGAAAACTTGATACCACAGAACCTCCAAATTAGTCAAAACAAGTAGCAACTATAATAACGTCTTTCTGTGGTACATCATATTTCTAAACCTATCATACATGTATGCAGAACTAGCATAATGATTTTCTTGTCAGAAAGTATTGCTGTACTTATTCATAATCCTCTCAGCCAATGTTGAACCGACATTTCTTCTAAACAATTTCTGAAAGTTTTTTTCCTGTTTATTTACACGTTTCGGTAAAAACAACTATAATTTTATTTACGTATATGTGTAAATCTTGTTTATTTACATGCTCAAGTAAATAACCAGTAGTAGCGGCTGTCACAGACCTCTGGACTTCTTTCTCCTCTCCTCTCTAGCTGTGTAGGTATGTAATTCAGGTTTCAAAGAAACTAATGTTTCTTCTTCTGCTACTCGTGGCCCAGGTGTAGTTTCCTCGACCCAAACTACCAGGGCCAGTTGTGACATCAGCATAAACATAGGCCTAACCTATGGCAAGATGTTGATGGTCAAATGTTGACCGTGAAAATAATTGTATAGGCTACCATTCAAAATATCAGGTTTTATTTCACAAATACCGCGAAATAAGAATTATATTCATTACTTACCAAATGATCTAGCTTCAAAAATACACAACAAAATTCGACCAAATTATCAGGGATGTTTTTGAGAAGATAAAAATATTATCCGAGAAAAAATTCGCACAATAATTTTAAACAGCAGCCGAGCAAATTGAAAAGGATCAGTTGAAACAGACTAGAGAATGAATATCAAGATAATTGATATCAATTATATCAATCACTGATGCCGTATCTATTTTTGGGTTATGAGCTAACTTGGGCCATAACCTATGGGCCTATGTCTTTATATTATATTATGAATTTATGTGGTCTCACCACCCTAAATAAGCCCAAATCCGGCCAGGTGTCTACTAATAAAGGAATCATGACTCAAAATATTGCTAATGTTTCTGTTCTAACCTCTGTTGAATTAAAAACAAATACAACCAGGTTATAATTTTGTGAATATTTAATAAGCACACGTTGTTCCCGTCATGTAGGATATCAGATATAACTGTTTCATGATAATCTCGCAGGGGTACAGTGGGTTAAAAGGATGTGCGTCTGGTCTGTAACAGAGGAT
Source organism: Flabesymbios commensalis (assembly GCA_964017125.1). Taxonomy (NCBI): domain Eukaryota; kingdom Metazoa; phylum Annelida; class Polychaeta; order Terebellida; family Flabelligeridae; genus Flabesymbios; species Flabesymbios commensalis. The sequence continues at coordinate 30,514,732 of OZ024914.1, forward strand.
AAAAATAAGAGCTAATTTTTGAGCTGTTCTGACCTTTATACACGACATGAACTGTAGCTCAAAATCTGTCTGGCTACCAAACATATATCGCACCTGTTTTTGAAAAAGGACGGATCAGTTTTTGTCATGATATGCGACACTACATGTGGATATTGTCAAAAACAGGTTAAATCGGCCCATGGAATTGTGGCACTGCACATGTATTTCAATGGGAGCGGCATTTGGGACCATGTGTCCACCCAACTGAAGAAAACACTCCTGATATGAAATGACCCGATGTCAGACACAAATTGTGCTCTGTAAATTTCATGGACCCTAAAAACACCTGGGACCAATCTCGCGAAATATTTTAGACGCTGATTTAAATAAAAAGTCTACAGTTGCTAAACTTAATTTTTACATACAAAGCAGCTGTAACCATTCGTAGATTTGTTGTTATGGAGCTGTAACTGTGACGTCACAAATTAGACTATTATATTGTTTTTTCTTCTTGGTAACTGAAACATTGACAAGGAGAGCATCATAGGTGAGGTGATGGGCAGACATGGTGGATGATCACTGAGTATTTTGTGAATATAACTGGGCTAGAGTCAGGAAAATTTATAGTTAGACTACTAGATTTTGTATATGCCTACTAGAACATGCTGTATAACACAGACTTACAAGTTACATAAATCTATGTCGCTCAGCGTATCCGTAACTAGAGTTCTACCTGTACTAATCTAGACTCTAGATTAGTACAGGTAGAACTTGTAGATGTATATCTCTAGACTAGAGATATACATCTACAAGTAACAAGTGAGCATTGTAACATTTTTGTGTAATGTGAGACCTGCAGTGTGGTTGTTGTTTCATGTTGACTTAGTTATGACGTCACAAACTTGGATTGTTTTATCTATCAGACGTAGTAACATGCATGGCAGCAGAAATACATGTATTCTGTTGACTTGAAAGCATTTCTGGTGACACATGTTTTAATTGTCTGTCAGTGCCAGTGACGGTGTCATGTGACATACTAGCTCCACATAGTGACATACATGTCTCTTGAGTTGACACTCTCGCTCAGTCTCAATTTACTTTTTCTTATAATTATGATAATAAGTCAATGGGAGATGGCAACATGACAATGTCAATGCCATTATTCTAACATATATATGCCATGGGCTATTGGTCAATTGGCTATTTGCTGAATGCGATTAAGGAGCATCTTGGATTCTTGCCAATCTTTATTCTTGGTGATCCTTAAGTTACGAGGTTAGTAAGTTTTAACTTTAAAGATTAAACTTAAAAGTTAAAGGCGAAATTAATGATAATATAAAATAAAGCTGCACTGACACAGTGACTGTTTACAATCTGTTTGACGGTGGAGTCAGGTCCAAAATGCATTTCGGGTATTGCTCATAGGCATGCCATAGGATGGCATAGGTATCAAGCGATTTTTACGAAATTTTGCAACCATTAAGTTAACTTTTTATGTAGGCTTGTAGGCCTACTTTTGCAGGCATATGGCTATGCATGGGCTTATGCCATGGCTATGCAAGCATGTATTTCATTTACAATTACAGAACTAAATAATGGCAAAACAGAATTTCTGCTCATTTCTAGACTACTCTGCGTTTTCGAAAGCTACTTACTAACCACTCAATACATCACCATCAGCATTGGAAGTAGCCTACAGATGTTCCAACTAGCCCAAGTGCACGGAATCTTGTGAATGTGAGTCACGTTTGATGAACACACGAACTTGGCGAGCCACATCAAAAATGTACGGTGCTCCTGTTTCCAACATTTGGAGTGGAGAAGGGAAAGTGACACATGCAAGTAATAGTATCATAGCTGACGCAGCCAAAGGTCTCACCACCCTAAATAAGCTGAAATCACGGCAGGTGTATACTAATGATGGAATCATCACACAAAATATTTTCAATGCGGCTGTCTCAACCTCTGTTAAATTAAAAACAAATACAAAGAAGTTATATTTCTGTGAATATTTAATAAGTACATGATGTCTCCTTCATCTCGGATATCAGATATGACTGTTTCGTGATAATCTGACAGGGATACAGTGGGTTAAAAGGATGTATGTCTGGTCTGTGAAAGTGGGTATGAATTTAAGCGTTATTTGAACTATAGTGACCTTTTTGCACACTAGGGGGCCTAGCTCAAAATCTGTCTGGGTAGCAACCCCTTATCGGAGCTGTTTTTGAAAATGCACAGTCCAGGCTTCATTATGATATGTGGCACTAGATAGGGGGGAGGGCAAAAAGAAGTAAAATCGGCCCGTGGAATTGAGGCATTTTACATGTATTTCAATGGGACTGGCATTTGGGGTGGTGAGACCATGAGTATGCAGAAGGCCATTCAGGTTTTCTTGGTTTAATTGACATATTCTGACTGGTTAATAAAAAAATGGAGCTTTAAACCTATATTTAATGGATGTTTATCGTCGCTGCAATTCAAAAATTCCACAATTTTGATTAGAAAGTGTATATTTGAGAATAGAGGGGAATAACTAAGCCTAAAAGAGATCTGTGAAGGTCGTGTTTTGAGGATAATTCATAGATAAAATTCTTGATTTGTAATTTGAGAGTCATATGGGAGCAAATAAAAAATCAAATATAACGAATTTGAGAGCGCATAATAATAAAAACAGTTCACCCTAAAGTATATGTCCTCTTTCATCAACAATTTTTTAAATAAAACGTAACCATGACAACTTTTTATGACGAAATAGTGGCGGGAATAGTCACTCTATTTAAATTTCGTATAAACCGCGACATTTACGAAAAATAGACTGATTTTCAGTACATCTAAGATTTTTCAAAGTGCTGCCAGGGCAACAGTTTTTACAAGATCTACTTAATTCAAAAAATATATTGCTCAGAACAACTTGAAGCTTCATCCCAGGCTGAAAAAAAATTAACAACTACATATACATTTCTATATATGGTCTCACCACCCTAAATAAGCTGAAATCACGGCAGGTGTATACTAATGATGGAATCATCACACAAAATATTTTCAATGCGGCTGTCTCAACCTCTGTTAAATTAAAAACAAATACAAAGAAGTTATATTTCTGTGAATATTTAATAAGTACATGATGTCTCCTTCATCTCGGATATAAGATATGACTGTTTCGTGATAATCTGACAGGGATACAGTGGGTTAAAAGGATGTATGTCTGGTCTGTGAAAGTGGGTATGAATTTAAGCGTTATTTGAACTATAGTGACCTTTTTGCACACTAGGGGGCCTAGCTCAAAATCTGTCTGGGTAGCAACCCCTTATCGGAGCTGTTTTTGAAAATGCACAGTCCAGGCTTCATTATGATATGTGGCACTAGATAGGGGGGAGGGCAAAAAGAAGTAAAATCGGCCCGTGGAATTGAGGCATTTTACATGTATTTCAATGGGACTGGCATTTGGGGTGGTGAGACCCAAACAGCTTGTCCACGTGTTCGTGACATCCGGGATGAACAATGGTAATTCTCTGCTATATCATTAGATTAAAGGCCTATGACCTGCCATCATCCGTGATCCACAAGTTGAAAATGGTTCGACAATTTTCATGAAGATATGTAAGAGTAATCACACGTACCAAAAAAATTCTACCACGCCTGTTCTGCAACAGTTGAACGGGTTTCCTGTAAATAAGCGAATTGCTCCATCCTTACCCTACTGCACCTTAAAGAATGATTCAACTGCAAGACGCGCATGCCTGGGACGGTCAAGTGTAGGCCAATAGTAGCCTATTGAGTACAGATTGACGGCACTAATATAGCCACTGAACTGATTACAAGATACTACTTAAACAGGACATTGATCCAATGCTGTTTTAATGCTAGGCCAACGTCTGCGACGCGTCTGCGACGCTGGCCCAACATTGAACCAACATTGAATAAATGTACAATGTTTGAGAGAAAGTCCGCCTGCGCAGCAAACACAAGACATTTGTATAACATTTTTACAACGTCGGCCCAACGTCTTCGACGTTGATCCAACATTGCATAAAGTCATACAAATGTTTTGTGTTTACTGGGCATGTCAATACAAGCTTGGGTCAAGCAGTTTCAACATCCCCGCAGTAATACAGTCAGTTTGTTTGCAAGCAAGCGACCAAGTAGGGGTAAGGGCCAAGATCTTTGAATTATAAACTCATAGATGTCGCTCAAGTATATATGAACTTGCTGTGATTTGAGAACTTGCTCTTAATGAGGCTTTAGGTATGAAACGCATATTTAGTATTATTATGGAATAGGGACTTGGCCTACCCACGGGCACTATTGCCTTCTGGGGGACCCTTGTCCCGTGAATTTTAACAGTTGACTACACCTTTAATATCTGTTAACTTTACTGCGCAGTCATCAACCATCATTGACTCTGCGCTGCGCTTCCCAAGCACTGTTAACTGTAGATATGACTAGATTAGACATAATTTAATTAGTTATATGGAAGACGTGTGATGACACATTATCATCATTTATGTCACAGCAAAAAACCCATCTCTTCTGTCGAGCTTTTAATGCTGCATCTTAAAAATAAGACAAACATACCAATACACATATGACTACAAGTAGACTGACTTTTCCCTGTGTTTCTCATTTTTTTTAATTTAACATAATTTAAATATTTAGTAAACTATCATTTGTATTAGTTATGTAAATTATAAAATATACGTTTAATATTATTACTGTTAAGCGTCATGATGTCAGATTTAGGCGCTGTACCAATGCTATATTAAAAAGTCACTTTAAATCTGTCACTTTCGAGTTGCATGTTTTTGCTCATTGCTCACACAATTTTTATCCTATAGTCATGAAATTTTCCAAGCGTTAGTTTCTAGTTTTACGGCACCTGCCCTGAAAATTTCAAGCAAAAATATTATGTAGTTTAAAAGTTAGATCATTTGACATGTAGTTTTTGCGAATTATGACGCTCATCTATAAACACATTGAACGCTATCAGCTTCAATCACGAAATTCCACTACATGTCTAATGGTCTAACTTTTGAAATACTCATTCAAATTTCACGAAATTTTCAGGGAGGCGCCGGAATGCTTGAAAAGAGTGCTTGCAAAATTGCATGGAAATTGATTTAGAATTGACTGACAAATCAGCGAAGAACACCCAACGCTGGTAGAAGTTTTTCTTATACTTTCAAGTGGCATCCTTGGGTAGTGTACCTGGTGGTGATGAAGGCGTTGAAGCGAGCAGCTTGTCTCTGCACCTGCTCTACGGCTTGAATGTAACGAACAGAGGGAGGATCCCACACGTAACATGGTAACAGCATAACCTACACAGATGGTCGGACAAATGTTTTGTAACACCTCCTTGTTGCTGCGTGTTGATGTTCCGCTAGATATTGGCTTTGTGGCACAGTGTCAACATGTTCATTCCAAGCCAGACGGCCATCGATGGTGACTCCCAGGTACTGAGGTAGGCCTACTTGGTATTATCTTCAACCTCATGGAGTACAGTGTTGTGGATGGAATAGAATAATTTGCTGGTGATTCGGATGACCTCACATTTACCAGGGTTAAGCTACATAATCAATTTATCATCCCATTCCTGGAGTTGTTCCAGATCTCGTTGCAAAGCTGTGCCCTGACAACTAATCTACTTGATTATACTCGAAAGGGGATGATCAATCATATAAACTGTAGATTCGTTGATAGATGCCAAAAATCTCTGTGTCCATCTTGCACATGCGCATCCCGTACATGTTATTAATAATACGTTTATTGGCACTGATACCAGAGCCATCTACAACAAACAAACGGATCATGACTTCCCTGACTGGTTGTGCGTCGCTAGAATTGCATGGTACTTCTAAGGGTGTGTGTCTTTATATTCAATAAAAAAAATGAAATGAATGGGGTTTTAGGCCACCTTTGGCACATATAGGCTAAACTGGGCCAAAAAACCTACCGAGGATGGTGAGATGAATGAGATGACACTGCCCTTCAGACACAGTTAACGAAATTCGGGCACTGGCGGTCTGAGGCCGAGCACGGCGCTACCTCTTGGTCACAGACGCTCCCCACAATATTGAATCTTTACGAGTGAGCGGGGAAGAAATATTTTGTTTCTTTGAAGCTTGAAGGCCAGAGTGGGGCTCGCACTCGCGATCCCCACCTTTCTAAGCAGGCAGCTTTAACCACTGCACCAGGACCCCCGTCCTACGGTCTTTTTATGTTGAATGAATGCTGTTTGTTATTCCATCACGCCATGGTGATGGATTTGTGTGTGTTTTCATACATGCATGCCTTCGTGCACTCGTCATACGTGAGCGAGCGTGTGCTTGCACGAGCGCATGTGTGTATGTTTGCTGTTCCATCTAGCCCTGATGATGGATTTGTGTGTGTTTTCATACATGCCTGCCTTCGCGCACTCGTCATACGTGAGCGAGCGTGTGCTTGCACGAGCGCATGTGTGTATTTTTGCTGTTTCATCTAGCCCTGATGATGGATTTGAGTGTGTTTTCATACATGCCTGCCTTCGTGCACCCGTCATACGTGAGCGAGCGTGTGCTTGCACGAGCGCATGTGTGTAGGCTATGTTTACTGTTCCATCTAGCCCTGATGATGGATTTGTGTGTTTTCATACATGCCTGCCTTCGTGCACCCGTCATACGTGAGCGAGCGTGTGCTTGCACGAGCGCATGTGTGTATGTTTGCTGTTCCATCTAGCCCTGATGATGGATGTGTGTGTGTTTTCATACATGCCTGCCTTCGTGCACCCGTCATACGTGAGCGAGCGTGTGCTTGCACGAGCGCATGTGTGTATGTTTGTTGTTCCATCTAGCCCTGATGATGGATTTGTGTGTGTTTTCATACATGCATGCCTTCGTGCACCCGTAATACGTGAGCGAGCATGTGCTTGCACGAGCGCATGTGTGTTTTTTTGCTGTTTCATCTAGCCCTGATGATGGATTTGAGTGTGTTTTCATACATGCCTGCCTTCGTGCACCCGTCATACGTGAGCGAGCGTGTGCTTGCACGAGCGCATGTGTGTATGTTTGTTGTTCCATCTAGCCCTAATGTTCAGCGATCATTATCTGTAATTTCACATTGATCCAATAGGATGATATGCTGTACATTCCGTGCATGCATGAGTTGTTCATGTAACCTTTTGTTGTATTACTGAATCTTGTTGAGGTATGTATAATTGAAATTTACTTGCCAATATTAAATTACAATATATTACAACGTCTATCTGAAATGTAGCCTACCGTTTTCAGCCTTTTTTATCTGTTCTTTAAACAAGATAATTTCAAGGAAAATTAATCATTAAATTTGCTAGATTTGCATAATTTTATTTTCAAATGGTGTATGTTTCAGTAATTTTTACCCACTTGAAGTTGTGGGTCGCGGCAGCGAGACACAACTTCATGTGGGTAAAAATGGATTTTTTGTATAATGTAGTTCTTCAAGGCATGTTACAGAGTCAATGAAAATGTTGTCAGTCATATTTCAGAGTCAATTTTCTGTCATGTTTCAGAGTCAATTTTTGTTACTTTCCAGTGGGTAATCAGCATCAATAATTAAGTAATTTCTTCACGTTATTATAATAAAAGGCATAATATTGTTGTCTGTTTATCTTTGCATCGTCAAATTTACATATTCATTAGTAATATAGTCCTGTGTTGTTTTCTATTCATTTTTCTTTCTTTTGTTTTTATTTCAGGAAAATGCATTGCTTATTGTATCTAATGTTTTTTAATAGCGCTGTACATGTATTTAAGTATAATAAGTATTGGAGGTGTGAACTAGTAATCCATCCCGACATAATCCAGTTTTATCTATTTACAAAGAAATAACTTTTATTTGGAAAAAAGAGAGCCAACGGTATACTATATATTATTTTATGTCACAACATATTGGGGACTATTTATACTAAATTACTTTGACCTCTTTCCGTGCGGGGACCGACTTTAGACGTCAGAATCTAACGTCTAAAGTCGATCCCCGCACTGAAAGGTTTAAGTCACAGGATATTGAGCACCATTTATACAAAATTACTTTTAATCTATTTAATGTGTGTCGTGATCGCGAGACGTCACATGTGAAGCTGGCTTGTTTTATTAATTCACTCCTCTAAGTTTAGTTAAGACCTGACCGTGGGTGGCACCTTGACGTGGTGGTCAGGCTTACTCTGTTACCAAGACACCCTGTTTTATTAAGGCATGTATTTATCGTACAAAAAACAGACACATAAAATGGGGAAAATTTGTTTATTAAAAATAAACATCAAATTAAACGACTACAAATAAAAAGGGCTTCACTTCAAATGTTGTTAATGTAAACGTGGTTGTAACAGAGTGAAGCCCTAAGACCAAAATAGGTATAAATTTACTTGACAGTCAGTTAACAGGATTAACCAGTGAATATTTATACATGTCTCTAATTGATCTAATCTACTATGAATATTTATACATGTCTCAAATTGATCAAATCTACTAGGACTATTTATACATGTCTCTGATTGATCTAATCTACTATGAATATTTATACATGTCTCTGATTGATCTAATCTACTATTTAAATGTGAACTTTGACTCTTGTATCATTACAAACAAATTAGATAATATCAGCCAAACTATCAATAACAATCTAGTAATTGTTCACACAAAACCAAACCTATCAATAACAATCTACTAATTGTTCACATTAATATATTAATGAACATTGACTCTTGTATCATTACATACAAATTACATAATATTGACAAAATCTATCAATAACATTATTAAACAAGATTATCTGTTGTTGAGGAGGGTATGAAAACGGTCAGAAGAAAAATGAACAAAAAACTTGCAGCGGATGGAAGAGGGAGGAGGTGGGATTTTCTTGATAGACATAGAATCTGCTATATAAAATTATATTTCTTTCGGATTAATTTTTGGTTTGAACTACCCTCAAGATTTCATTGCTAAAAGAGACTGTTACAAACAAATCGAGATCCGAACAAACCACGAATTACATAGCTTGGGATTCGCCTAAGATTAATAATCTATTTTGTGTCCGATAAAAAGAGCTTTCATTTTACGAAAACTCTGTATTTATCGTACAAAAAACAGACACATAAAATGGGGAAAATTTGTTTATTAAAAATAAACATCAAATTAAACGACTACAAATAAAAAGGGCTTCACTTCAAATGTTGTTAATGTAAACGTGGTTGTAACAGAGTGAAGCCCTAAGACCAAAATAGGTATAAATTTACTTGACAGTCAGTTAACATGATTAACCAGTGAATATTTATACATGTCTCTAATTGATCTAATCTACTATGAATATTTATACATGTCTCAAATTGATCAAATCTACTAGGACTATTTATACATGTCTCTGATTGATCTAATCTACTATGAATATTTATACATGTCTCTGATTGATCTAATCTACTATTTAAATGTGAACTTTGACTCTTGTATCATTACAAACAAATTAGATAATATCAACCAAACTATCAATAACAATCTAGTAATTGTTCACACAAAACCAAACCTATCAATAACAATCTACTAATTGTTCACATTAATATATTAATGAACATTGACTCTTGTATCATTACATACAAATTACATAATATTGACAAAATCTATCAATAACATTATTAAACAAGATTATCTGTTGTTGAGGAGGGTATGAAAACGGCACACAGACACAAAGTGTCTGACCCCCACAACACAAACTTACGAATGCATCGTAAGAGCACATATGAATTCCAACCTCTCATCTGTCTAATCCACCATTACTTGCGGCATCAGAAACAACACTAATTCTAAATAGTGAAGTGCTATATAGTCTGAAATTTAGTTTTTAAATTGAAATTAGGATGTCTACAGAAGTGAAACTTGAAATTTACATGTAATGAATAGATAACCGAATAATTAAAATTTCCAAATGTAGATAATAAGGGACACATTATCATAACATCTATTGTATTTATAATTCCTGAAGCAAGTCTGAGTAGTGTTTTGACTGGCTGGATTTATATGTCAGTGGAATTTTATTTTCTGTAAGTGTAAAATCTGACAACAGAAGTATACAGACCTCATTTTGAGCTGACCTAGGTATTGCAGACACACTTTGAAAACATAAGAAGACCACAAAACATAGATTTAGAAGGATTTGAAGCAAATTAGGAACATGAGGAAATGGTCCACATCTTGAGTATTGCTGTATTCACTAAAAATGGTGTTTACATATACATTCAAAAGCAAGATCTAAAGAATTCTAAAAAAAAAAAAAAAAATAATAATAATAATTATAATTTCTTACTCACGCAGTTATTGACGAAAAAGTAAAATTTTAGCTTTTTCTTCTCTTCTACGGGAGAAGAAAAAGGACATAAATCATTCACATTTAAAGTAATTCCACCTGTAAGAATGAGCTTGTGGATATTGTATCAAAAACCGACTGGCCGAAATCGGGTTGGCAAATCACTCCCCATCATGTTTTCCATTGTTAGAACAGCTGGCGCAAGTCCTGCCGAACTAACAAATGGAAAATCATATGTTTGGTTCTTCACGAAGTTTATTGCATCTGGCGCAAGTCCGGATGCATCCTGCCCATACTTGCTAGCACTGATTTCAGCAGCTGGTGCAAATCCTGATGCTAGAATAAACTAATTCCACCTGTAAGAATGAGCTTGTGGATATTGTATCAAAAAACCGGCTGGCCGAAATCGGGTTGGCAAATCACTCCCCATCCTGTTTTCCAGTGTTAGAACAGCTGGCGCAAGTCCTGCCGAACTAACAAATGAAAAATCATATGTTTGGTTCTTCACAAAGTTTATTGCATCCTGCCCATCCTTGCTAGCACTGATTTCAGCAGCTGGCGCAAATCCAGTTGGCAAATCACTCCCCATCATGTTTGCTATAGTTAGAACAGCTGGCGCAAGTCCTGCCGAACTAACAAATGAATAATCATATGTTTGGTTCTTCATGAAGTTCATTGCATCTGGCGCAAGTCCGGATGCATCCTGTCTATCATTACTAGCACTGATTTCAGCAGCTGGCGCAAGTCCTGATGCTAGATTAATCAAGCTAGACAGAGAGCATCATGTAGTTGGCGTATAAGGCATGCAATAATTACTGCGGCCTGTAACAACTGGCCAGTCTTGTTGTAACTGACCTTGTATTTATTGACTAATAATATGTTCTTGCAGTAGTTTAATTGAATAATTATATTGCTTTTACCTTACACTCCTACACTTGGATACTCTTCCGAATTATTTTAATTTACAAATTATTTATTATATATATATATATCTAAGTAAGAATGATGAAAGATTTAATTCTTGTGGCCATTTTTTTTTTTTTTTTTTTTTGTTTGTTTGTTTTTGTTATTATTATTTAATTTCAAAGCAGCTGGATCACTAAGCTTTACAAAACAAACAAAAGAAGAAAACTTAGAAAGAAAAAGGTGACCCAAAACATAATTTCGTAGGATCCACTTGAAACCTAAGGTCACTTTGGCAAAGCCAGAGAATGGCCTACAGGAAAACCAGCCCCTGGGATTATTCCAGAGTCATCACAAATTGGCATAATTGCATTAATTATATAAAATGAAATCAAGAAATTATCAACTATATCTCTTCTCATTAATTTAAATTATTACTAATGAGAACGTTAAATCTTAACTTCCTAACATGAATTATTTTTAAATATCCTTATGAGCACTAATATTGTATATTTTAATTTGAGATTAAGAGTGGCTGGTATGTATGCTTCATTGACCAAAAGTAACAAAAAAAAGAAAACTCCAATCAAAGAGGAATCAGTGGGTCCACCACAAATTGGCATCAGCCAATGTGATTATCGCCTTCAGAGTTTATCAATTCTTGCTAAATCAAATCCTAGAAACAACAATTGCTCCTCTTATTTATTTATATTACTTGGAAATTAAAGGTGACCCAAAACATAATTTCGTAGGATCCACTTAAAACCTAAGGTCACTTTGGCAAAGCCAGAGAATGGCCTACAGGAAAACCAGCCCCTGGGATTATTCCAGAGTCATCACAAATTGGCATAATTGCATTAATTATATAAAATGAAATCAAGAAATTATCAACTATATCTCTTATCCTTAATTTAAATTATTACTAATGAGAACGTTAAATCTTAACTTCCTAACATGAATTATTTTTAAATATCCTTATGAGCACTAATATTGTATATTTTAATTTGAGATTAAGAGTGGCTGGTATGTATGCTTCATTGACCAAAAGTAACAAAAAAAAGAAAACTCCAATCAAAGAGGAATCAGTGGGTCCACCACAAATTGGCATCAGCCAATGTGATTATCGCCTCCAGAGTTTATCAATTCTTGCTAAATCAAATCCTAGAAACAACAATTGCTCCTCTTATTTATTTATATTATTTGGAAATTTTTGCCCTACAAATCACACGATAAAATGTACCCAAAAAATTTAAGTAACAAAGATGAAACTCCAAAAAATTAGGAAAAAGGCCAAAAACATATGTTCCTGACAACAAGACCTATCTGAAACCCCATAAGGCCGCAGTGGCAATGCCAAAGAATGGCCCACAGGAAAAACAGTTCCTGAAAGGAATCAGTGAGTCAACCACAAATTGGCATAAATGCATAAAAGCAGCCAAAGTGGTTATCGCCTCCAGAGTTAATCAATCTTTGTTAAACAAATTCTCTGAGACAATTATCATTGATTTATAAAATTAATATTGTCTATTGCATTAAAGTGAGCACCATCTCAAATGTTTACTCAGCGAATCACAACAAGAATCAATCTTCTTATCAAGCTAATTTATAAAGTTGACCCTGCAAATCACACAATAAAATGTACCCAAAAAATTTAAGTAACAAAGATGAAACTCCCAACGAGGAAAAAGGCCAAAAACATAAGTTCCTGACAACAAGACCTATCTGAAACCCCATAAGGCCGCAGTGGCAATGCCAAAGAATGGCCCACAGGAAAAACAGTTCCTGAAAGGAATCAGTGAGTCAACCACAAACTAGCATAAAAGCAGCTCAAGTGGTTATCGCCTCAAGAGTTAATCAATCCTTGTTAAACAAATTCTCTGACACAATTATCGTCGATTTATAAAATTAATATTGTCTAAAGTGAACGCCATCTCAAATTTTTACTCAGCGAATCACAACAAGTTAACATAGTACTTTTTCACCTGAATGAAACCAAAATTTTTATATAACAAAGATGAAACTATTTTCCATCCCCCTTGACATATTAAAAGTTATGGAAGCATCATCCAAACCCAAATTTGGATGCAAAAATGCAATTGATTTTTTCATTATGTTATTCCGCAAATGTTTAATAAATGAGAAACCGATCAGTGTTACTCTGCATTATGAGAATTCTTGTTTTATGCTCAATTTGTTAAATTTGATAATTTAATAACAACGGAAATTCACGATTGAAACAAAGAATGAGTGAACGATAATGTAAGGTTTAGAGACTGACTAGACCACATGGAAAGCCAACAATGTCAATGAGACAAAGATAAGGGTCATAATCCAAATAATTGGTCAGACAGATTCAATAACAACCACGCAAAGCTGTTATCAAATATATACACAAACTATTAAAAATATTTGTAACATAAAATTTATTTTTAGATCTTTATAGTCATATAAAAATAAAGTATAGAAAGCTACAATTTTTTTTTTTTTGTGCAATTGGTTATCTCCTCAAAAAGTTCATCAAATCTTGCTATTTTAAATCAAATTTAAAACTGGTGAACTATCACCACTCTCATTGATTTAAATTAAATCAAAATTATATGGTCATTGTGCTTTTAACTTAATTTAAAGTTAACACTAGCGCTTAAATTTCTAAGATTGTATATTTTTTAGACTACATTTTATTAAAATCATGAAAGAACAGTCCAAACCAAATTTAATCCAGATGAATTTTGTATTATGAATTTGTCACTCCAAAAATATGTCACTAGTGACTGGAAGTGCTGCCGACTATTACACTAATAATGACGATTCAACCAGTCTTATGGTAGACTAGTCTACATCATATATTTTAATTTTAATTCCATGAAAATGAGGTTAAGCAGCGCAAATTTTTTGATTTCATGAAATGAAACGAAAAGCGATTAGACTAGGCCTATATACGTTTTTGTAGACAGCCACAATTTTGTAATGTGCAATGTCTAGAATTAGACTATTAGATTTAAAATGAATTAGACCAAAGTCTAGTCCTAGCCCTGGCCTAGGGCGGCTAGGCCAGGAGCCTATGGCCATAGTCTATACTAGTCTATAGTATAGTCTGAGTCTACTAACAGTTAGAGTAACAATTAGAGCCGAGTCTAGACACAATCTAGACTCAAGTAACTTTGACATTTGATTAACAGCGCGTACGGATAATACTATTAATAATAGTTATTAAAAACACGAATTCAGCGTGAGCGATAATATAAGAATTTGAAGTGGACTTAGCCACGTGACTGCGACCGGATCGATGTCGGCGATGTCAATCGAAGTCATAATCTAAAAAACCACTGACACATGGTTGAATATATTCAAAAACAATGCAAAACTATATCTATCATATAAAAGAACTATTGAAACGTATTTAAAATACAAGATTTTCTTGATAGACATAGAATCTGCTATATAAAATTATATTTCTTTCGGATTAATTTTTGGTTTGAACTACCCTCAAGATTTCATTGCTAAAAGAGACTGTTACAAACAAATCGAGATCCGAACAAACCACGAATTACATAGCTTGGGATTCGCCTAAGATTAATAATCTATTTTGTGTCCGATAAAAAGAGCTTTCATTTTACGAAAACTCTGTATTTTTTTATACAGAGATGCTGTAATTCGACAATAATGACATGTGAAAGCCACGCAAGTATGAAAACTGAGCAAAAATAACTTTGTTGTAAATCATCACCGTAAAACGCAATGTAAAGTTTCACACAATATTTTGTAAAGAAAAAAAGTCACACAAAATTAAATACAGATAACCATTTTATCTATAGTGAATAGATACATGTATCAAAACAAAGTTCTCAAGATAATTATATTATTCAGTGGAATAAAAAATTCACACAAAATTAAATACAGATAACCATTTTATCTATAGTGAATAGATACATGTATCAAAACAAAGTTCTCAAGATAATTATATTATTCAGTGGAAGTATGAAAACTGAGCAAAAATAACTTTGTTGTAAATCATCACCGTAAAACGCAATGTAAAGTTTCACACAATATTTTGTAAAGAAAAAAATTCACACAAAATTAAATACAGATAACCATTTTATCTATAGTGAATAGATACATGTATCAAAACAAAGTTCTCAAGATAATTATATTATTCAGTGGAATAGAACAGTTTCGATCAGTTATGACAAAATTATTTACACATCATAAATCTCATCTTGCGATGAATTCATTAAATTGTAACCAAGCCAAGCTACCCATTTTTTGTATTTTCAAAAAATAGTTTTCAATTTGTCCCTTGTATTGTACGGGATTAATGGTTCAAAACAAAACCATATAAATGTAGCACATGGAAGTTTCGGAAAACGAATAGGCCTACAAATGTCTTGTCCAACGCACAAAGCAGATTTTCACTATGAAAGACCAACCACTCACCCATTTTAGTAATTTGACACAATTTCGACCCTTTTAGGCCTCAACCAAATTTCGGCGGATGCCTATTGTCGTCATACGGCGCGTCCGTCTGTCCAGTAGTCCGTCCGCCAGTTTGTTTGTTTGTTTGTTTGTTTGTTTGTTTGTTTGTTTGTTTGTTTGTTTGTTTGTTTGTTTGTTTGTTTGTTTGTTTGTTTGTTTGTTTGTTTGTTTGTTTGTTTGTTTGTTTGTTTGTTTGTTTGTTTGTTTGTTTGTTTGTTTGTTTGTTTGTTTGTTGTCAACCATTTTGTCATCTTGATTGCCCAACTCATTGGCTCCATTTTTAAGGGGATGTGACGTTGCAGTGTTTTTCAGCAGTCATCTTATATTTTGTCTTTTTTGTTGTATATTAGATTTTGCCATCTCGCTGCTGGCCATCTTAGATAGTTAGCAAACATTTTGTTCCTGACAATTCATGTTCAATCAATCAGAATAGTTCCACTCAAAAGGGCTAAATAGTTCTTGGTCATTGATCACAATCTAAGCATGTAGGCTTTTAATTTACATATATTCGATCACAAAAAAATGATATACTGTGATATGTTGTTTATTATAAAAGATTATTTTGAGCTTGATTTTTCAGTTTTCTCGCAAGGATTCTTGTATATTAGGATGACACATGTCAGTAGTATGCCACCTAATATGCCACTTGCGCCACAGATGTAGAAACAAGATGTGGAAACAAATCAAAATAACGTCGCTATTCAAATATCATGTAGGCCAAGCGCCATTCATCTTCTCAAAATACACTTGTGTTTGTCCCAAGATGCATATTTCTATACCAATATAATATCATGAAGACAATTTCATTGTATGTATTTAACCCTTTAACCGCCAAATTATTTAATCTGAATTTTCACCCACTTGAAGTTGTGTTTCGCTGACGCGATCCACAACTTCAAATGAGTGAACATTATTCAAATTTGACAAAACGGAGGTCAACTGTTTTCAAATAGTGCTGATTGCTGTTACATTTTATCTTTAACATGTTTAAAAGGTGGTACTTAATGTGCTAATAAAAAATGGAAACCCTAATATATGCGACACCGGCGGTTAAAGGGTTAAACTAAATAGTAATCCTGAACTGTCAAAATACGTTATAAACGACTCGCAAAATAGTTGTAAATATATTGTTTGTCAAATAGATTTTGGTGACGTTAAATGGTGAGTTGGGTATGATCAGAAAAATGGGTTATGTTTTTTCATTAATAAACCTGACCTGTAGTTTTCTCGGATGCACTGCAGTATCAAATAGGAAGTTTGTGGGTAAAACCTTTACAAATGTGCCCGAAAGCTAAATTGTGGCTGATAAAATACTGTGACCTTGACATTAAAATAAGTCAAATTCACACATAATTGAACTTGATGCTGTTTGTCATACCTACTATGTTTTAAATTATTTTTGTGCGTCAAACATCAAATCCCTAGTTCAAACTGTTCATAAGACATTGCGCTGTAAAGCCGCCATAAGAAAGTTATGCTAAAACATTTATCACTTAGACAGTTAGGGGAAGATACAATATAGGCCTGTAAATACTTATTAGCAGTATAGTTTTTTTATTAAATAAGTTATTTTGAATGCAGTTGTTGCTTGTTGATTGTTTTGGTAAGGCATTATGAGGCCTAGATGAGCGCATAAATAATGGTCAATCACTTAAACAAATCAAATCTACATAAATTTATATCATTAACAATGTGAGAAAACTTGATACCACAGAACCTCCAAATTAGTCAAAACAAGTAGCAACTATAATAACGTCTTTCTGTGGTACATCATATTTCTAAACCTATCATACATGTATGCAGAACTAGCATAATGATTTTCTTGTCAGAAAGTATTGCTGTACTTATTCATAATCCTCTCAGTCAATGTTGAACCGACATTTCTTCTAAACAATTTCTGAAAGTTTTTTTCCTGTTTATTTACACGTTTCGGTAAAAACAACTATAATTTTATTTACGCATATGTGTAAATCTTGTTTATTTACATGCTCAAGTAAATAACCAGTAGTAGCGGCTGTCACAGACCTCTGGACTTCTTTCTCCTCTCCTCTCTAGCTGTGTAGGTATGTAATTCAGGTTTCAAAGAAACTAATGTTTCTTCTTCTGCTACTCGTGGCCCAGGTGTAGTTTCCTCGACCCAAACTACCAGGGCCAGTTGTGACATCAGCATAGACATAGGCCTAACCTATGGCAAGATGTTGATGGTCAAATGTTGACCGTGAAAATAATTGTATAGGCTACCATTCAAAATATCAGGTTTTATTTAACAAATACCGCGAAATAAGAATTATATTCATTACTTACCAAATGATCTAGCTTCAAAAATACACAACAAAATTCGACCAAATTATCAGGGATGTTTTTGAGAAGATAAAAATATTATCCGAGAAAAAATTCGCACAACAATTTTAAACAGCAGCCGAGCAAATTGAAAAGGATCAGTTGAAACAGACTAGAGAATGAATATCAAGATAATTTATATCAATTATATCAATCACTGATGCCGTATCTATTTTTGGGTTATGAGCTAACTTAGGCCATAGCCTATGGGCCTATGTCTTTATATTATATTATGAATTTATGTGGTCTCACCACCCTAAATAAGCCCAAATCCGGCCAGGTGTCTACTAATAAAGGAATCATGACCCAAAATATTGCTAATGTTTCTGTTCTAGCCTCTGTTGAATTAAAAACAAATACAACCAGGTTATAATTTTGTGAATATTTAATAAGCACACGTTGTTCCCGTCATGTAGGATATCAGATATGACTGTTTCATGATAATCTCGCAGGGGTACAGTGGGTAAAAGGATGTGTGTCTGGTCTGTAACAGAGGATAAAAATAAGAGCTAATTTTGAGCTGTTCTGACCTTTATACACGACATGAACTGTAGCTCAAAATCTGTCTGGCTACCAAACATATATCGCACCTGTTTTTGAAAAAGGACGGATCAGTTTTTGTCATGATATGCGACACTACATGTGGATATTGTCAAAAACAGGTTAAATCGGCCCATGGAATTGTGGCACTGCACATGTATTTTAATGGGAGCGGCATTTGGGACCATGTGTCCACCCAACTGAAGAAAACACTCCTGATATGAAATGACCCGATGTCAGACACAAATTGTGCTCTGTAAATTTCATGGACCCTAAAAACACCTGGGACCAATCTCGCGAAATATTTTAGACGCTGATTTAAATTAAAAGTCTACAGTTGCTAAACTTAATTTTTACATACAAAGTAGCTGTAACCATTCTTAGATTTGTTGTTATGGAGCTGTAACTGTGACGTCACAAATTAGACTATTATATTGTTTTTTCTTCTTGGTAACTGAAACATTGACAAGGAGAGCATCATAGATGAGGTGATGGGCAGACATGGTGGATGATCACTGAGTATTTTGTGAATATAACTGGGCTAAAGTCAGGTAAATTTATAGTTAGACTACTAGATTTTGTATATGACTACTAGAACATGCTGTATAACACAGACTTACAAGTTACATAGATCTATGTCGCTCAGCGTATCCGTAACAAGAGTTTTACCTGTACTAATCTAGAGATCTACATCTACAAGTAACAAGTGAGCATTGTAACATTTTTGTGTGATGTGAGACCTGCAGTGTGGTTGTTGTTTCATGTTGACTTAGTTATGACGTCACAAACTTGGATTGTTTTATCTCTCAGACGTAGTAACATGCATGGCAGCAGAAATACATGTATTCTCTTGACTTGAAAGCATTTCTGGTGACACATGTTTTAATTGTCTGTCAGTGCCAGTGACGGTGTTATGTGACATACATGTCTCTTGAGTTGACACTCAGTCTCAATTTACTTTTTCTTATAATTATGATAATAAGTCAATGGGAGATGGCAACATGACAATGTCAATGACATTATTCTAACATATATATGCCATGGGCTATTGGTCAATTGGCTATTTGCTGAATGCGATTAAGGAGCATCTTGGATTCTTGCCAATCTTTATTCTTGGTGATCCTTAAGTTACGAGGTTAGTAAGTTTTAACTTTAAAGATTAACCTTAAATGGCTTAAATGTTAAAGGCGAAATTAATGATAATATAAAATAAAGCTGCACTGACACAGTGACTGTTTACAATCTGTTTGACGGTGGAGTCAGGTCCAAAATGCATTTCGGGTATTGCTCAGACTTAAGTTAGGCATGCCATAGGTATCAAGCGATTTTTACGAAATTTTGCAACCATTAAGTTAACTTTTTATGTAGGCTTGTAAGCCTACTTTTGCAGGCATATGGCTATGCATGGGCTTATGCCATGGCTATGCAAGCATGTATTTCATTTACAATTACAGAACTAAATAATGGCAAAACAGAATTTCTGCTCATTTCTAGACTACTCTGCGTTTTCGAAAGCTACTTACTAACCACTCAATACATCACCATCAGCATTCGAAGTAGCCTACAGATGTTCCAACAAGCCCAAGTGCACGGAATCTTGTGAATGTGAGTCACGTTTGATGAGCACACGAACTTGGCGAGCCACATCAAAAATGTACGGTGCTCCTGTTTCCAACATTTGGAGTGGAGAAATGAAATGAAATGAATCGGGCTTTAGGCCACCTTTGTGCACATATAGGCTAAACTGGGCCAGGAGAACCTCCTGAGGATGGTGAGATGATTGAGATGACACTGTCCTCCAGACACAGGATTCGAAATTCGAACCCTGGCGGTCTGAGGCCGAGCACGCTACCTCTCGGTCACGGAGGCTCCCCACAATACTGACTTTCACACGTGGATGGGGAAGAAACATTTTTGTTTCTTTCAAACCGCCGAGACCGGGAACCGAACCCCGGACTCTGGCGTGAAAAGCAGCGGTGCTAACCACTACCCTAGGGCCCCCGCCCCTGGAGTGGAGAAGGGAAAGTGACACATGCAAGTAATAGTATCATAGCTGACGCAGCCAAACAGCTTGTCCACGTGTTCGTGACATCCGGGATGAACAATGGTAATTCTCTGCTATATCATTAGATTAAAGGCCTATGACCTGCCATCATCCGTGATCCACAAGTTGAAAATGGTTCGACAATTTTCATGAAAATATGCAAGAGTAATCACACGTACCC
Organism: Flabesymbios commensalis; assembly: GCA_964017125.1. NCBI lineage: Eukaryota > Metazoa > Annelida > Polychaeta > Terebellida > Flabelligeridae > Flabesymbios > Flabesymbios commensalis. The sequence continues at coordinate 30,535,500 of OZ024914.1, forward strand.
AAAAAATTCTACCACGCCTGTTCTGCAACAGTTGAACTGGTTTCCTGTAAATAAGCGAATTATTTTTATTTTTTGGTAGGCCTACTGATTTTTTCAATTGCTCCATTCTGACCCTACTGCACCTTAAAGAATGATTCAACTGCAAGACGCGCATGCCTGGGACGGTCAAGTGTAGGCCAACAGTAGCCTATTGAGTACAGATTGACGGCATTAATATAGCCACTGAACTGATTACACGATACTACTTAAACAGGACATTGATCCAATGCTGTTTTAATGCTAGGCCAACGTCTGCGACGCTGGCCCAACATTGAACCAACATTGAATAGGCTAAATGTACAATGTTTGAGAGAAAGTCCGCCTGCCCAGCAAACACAAGACATTTGTATAACATTTATACAACGTCGGCCAAACGTCTTCGACGTTGGTCCAACATTGCATAAAGTCATACAAATGTTTTGTGTTTACTGGGCATGTCAATACAAGCTTGGGTCAAGCAGTTTCAACATCCCCGCAGTAATACAGTCAGTTTGTTTGCAAGCAAGCGACCAAGTAGGAGTAAGGGCCAAGATCTTTGAATTATAAACTCATAGATGTCGCTCAAGTATATATGAACTTGCTGTGATTTAAAAACTTGCTCTTAATGAGGCTTTAGGTATGAAACGCATATTTAGTATTATTATGGAATAGGGACTTGGCCTACCCACGGGCACTATTGCCTTCTGGGGGACCCTTGTCCCGTGAATTTTAACAGTTCTACACCTTTAATATCTGTTAACTTTACTGCGCAGTCAGCAACCATCATTGACTCTGCGCTGCGCTTCCCAAGCACTGTTAACTGTAGATATGACTAGATTAGACATAATTTAATTAGTTATATGGAAGACGTGTGATGACACATTATCATCATTTATGTCATTGCAAAAAACCCATCTCTTCTGTCGAGCTTTTAATGCTGCATCTTAAAAATAAGACAAACATACCAATACACATATGACTACAAGTAGACTGACTTTTCCCTGTGTTTCTCATTTTTTTTAATTTGACATAATTTAAATATTTAGTAAACTATCATTTGTATTAGTTATGTAAATTATAAAATATACGTTTAATATTATTACTGTTAAGCGTCATGATGTCAGATTTAGGCGCTGTACCAATGCTATATTAAAAACTCACTTTAAATCTGTCACTTTCGAGTTGCATGTTTTTGCTCATTGCTCATACAATTTTTATCCTCTAGTCATGACATTTTCCAAGCGTTAGTTTCTAGTTTTACGGCACCTGCCCTGAAAATTTCAAGCAAAAATATTATGTAGTTTAAAAGTTAGACCATTTGACATGTAGTTTTTGCGAATTATGACGCTCATCTATAAACCTATTGAACGCTATCAGCTTCAATCACGAAATTCCACTACATGTCAAACGGTCTAACTTTTGAAATACTCATTCAAATTTCACGAAATTTTCAGGGAGGCGCCGGAATGCTTGAAAAGAGTGCTTGCAAAATTGCATGGAAATTGATTTAGAATTGACTGACAAATCAGCGAAGAACACCCAACGCTGCTAGAAGTTTTTCTTATACTTTCAAGTGGCATCCTTGGGTAGTGTACCTGGTGGTGATGAAGGCGTTGAAGCGAGCAGCTTGTCTCTGCACCTGCTCTACGGCTTGAATGTAACGAACAGAGGGAGGATCCCACACGTAACATGGTAACAGCATAACCTACACAGATGGTCGGACAAATGTTTTGTAACACCTCCTTGTTGCTGCGTGTTGATGTTCCGCTAGATATTGGCTTTGTGGCACAGTGTCAACATGTTCATTCCAAGCCAGACGGCCATCGATGGTGACTCCCAGGTACTGAGGTAGGCCTACTTGGTATTATTTTCAACCTCAGCGTTGTGGATGGAATAGAATAATTTGCTGGTGATTCGGATGACCTCACATTTAACAGGGTTAAGCTACATAATCAATTTATCATCCCATTCCTGGAGTTGTTCCAGATCTCGTTGCAAAGCTGTGCCCTGACAACTAATCTACTTGATTATACTCGAAAGGGTATCATATGAGGGTATCATATAAACTGTAGATTCGTTGATAGATGCCAAAAATCTCTGTGTCCATCTTGCACATGCGCATCCCGTACATGTTATTAATAATACGTTTATTGGCACTGATACCAGAGCCATCTACAACAAACAAACGGATCATGACTTCCCTGACTGGTTGTGCGTCGCTAGAATTGCATGGTACTTCTAAGGGTGTGTGTCTTTATAATCAATAAAAAAAAATGAAACGAATGGGGTTTTAGGCCACCTTTGTGGCCTACCGAGGATGGTGAGATGAATGAGATGACACTGCCCTTCAGACACAGTTAACGAAATTCGGGCACTGGCGGTCTGAGGCCGAGCACGGCGCTACCTCTTGGTCACAGACGCTCCCCACAATATTGAATCTTTACGAGTGAGCGGGGAAGAAATATTTTGTTTCTTTGAAACTTGAAGGCCAGAGTGGGGCTCGCACTCGCGATCCCCACCTTTCTAAGCAGGCAGCTTTAACCACTGCACCAGGACCCCCGTCCTACGGTCCTTTTATGTTGAATGAATGCTGTTTGTTATTCCATCACGCCATGGTGATGGATTTGTGTGTGTTTTCATACATGCATGCCTTCGTGCACTTGTCATACGTGAGCGAGCGTGTGCTTGCACGAGCGCATGTGTGTATGTTTGCTGTTCCATCTAGCCCTGATGATGGGTTTGTGTGTGTTTCCATACATGCCTGCCTTCTCGCACTCGTCATACGTGAGCGAGCGTGTGCTTGCACGAGCGCATGTGTGTAGGCTATGTTTGCTGTTCCATCTAGCCCTGATGATGGATTTGTGTGTGTTTTCATACATGCCTGCCTTCGTGCACCCGTCATACTTGAGCGAGCGTATGCTTGCACGAGCGCATGTGTGTATGTTTGCTGTTCCATCTAGCCCTGATGATGGATTTGTGTGTGTTTTCATACATGCCTGCCTTCGCGCACTCGTCATACGTGAGCGAGCGTGTGCTTGCACGAGCGCATGTGTGTAGGCTATGTTTACTGTTCCATCTAGCCCTGATGATGGATTTGTGTGTTTTCATACATGCCTGCCTTCGTGCACCCGTCATACGTGAGCGAGCGTGTGCTTGCACGAGCGCATGTGTGTATGTTTGCTGTCCCATCTAGCCCTGATAATGGATTTGTGTGTGTTTTCATACATGCCTGCCTTCGTGCACCCGTCATACGTGAGCGAGCGTGTGCTTGCACGAGCGCATGTGTGTATGTTTGCTGTTCCATCTAGCCCTGATGATGGATTTGAGTGTGTTTTCATACATGCCTGCCTTCGTGCACCCGTCATACGTGAGCGAGCGTGTGCTTGCACGAGCGCATGTGTGTATGTTTGTTGTTCCATCTAGCCCTGATGATGGATTTGTGTGTGTTTTCATACTTGCCTGCCTTCGTGCACCCGTCATACGTGAGCGAGCGTGTGCTTGCACGAGCGCATGTGTGTATGTTTGTTGTTCCATCTAGCCCTGATGTTCAGCGATCATTATCTGTAATTTTACATTGATCCAATAGGATGATATGCTGTACATTCCGTGCATGCATGAGTTGTTCATCTAACCTTTTGTTGTATTACTGAATCTTGTTGAGGTATGTATAATTGAAATTGATGGATTTGTGTGTGTTTTTATACATGCATGCCTTCGTGTACCCGTCATACGTGAGCGAGCGTGTGCTTGCACGAGCGCATGTGTGTATGTTTGTTGTTCCATCTAGCCCTGATGATGGATTTGTGTGTGTTTTCATACTTGCCTGCCTTCGCGCACCCGACATACGTGAGCGAGCGTGTGCTTGCACGAGCGCATGTGTGTATGTTTGGTCTTCCATCTAGCCCTGATGATGGATTTGGGTGTGTTTTCATACATGCCTGCCTTCGTGCACCTGTCATATGTGAGCGAGCATGTGCTTGCACGAGTGCATGTGTGTATGTTTGTTGTTCCATCTAGCCCTGATGTTCAGCGATCATTATCTGTAATTTTACATTGATCCAATAGGATGATATGCTGTACATTCCGTGCATGCATGAGTTGTTCATCTAACCTTTTGTTGTATTACTGAATCTTGTTGAGGTATGTATAATTGAAATTTACTTGCTAATATTAAATTACAATATATTAGAACGAAATGTAGCCTACCGTTTTCAGCCTTTTTTATCTGTTCTTCAAACAAGATAATTTGAAGGAAAATTATTCATTAAATTTGCTAGATTTGCATAATTTTATTTTCAAATGGTGTATGTTTCAGTAATTTTTACCCACTTGAAGTTGTGGGTCGCGGCAGCGAGACACAACTTCATGTGGGTAAAAATGGATTTTTTGTATAATGTAGTTCTTCAAGGCATGTTACAGAGTCAATGAAAATGTTGTCAGTCATATTTCAGAGTCAATTTTCTGTCATGTTTCAGAGTCAATTTTTGTTACTTCCCAGTGGGTAATCAGCATCAATAATTAAGTAATTTCTTCACGTTATTATAATAAAAGGCATAATATTGTTGTCTGTTTATCTTTGCATCGTCAAATTTACATATTCATTAGTAATATAGTCCTGTGTTGTTTTCTATTCATTTTTCTTTCTTTTGTTTTTATTTCAGGAAAATGCATTGCTTATTGTATCTAATGTTTTTTAATAGCGCTGTACATGTATTTAAGTATAATAAGTATTGGAGGTGTGAACTAGTAATCCATCCCGACATAATCTAGTTTTATCTATTTACAAAGAAATAACTTTTATTTGGAAAAAAGAGAGCCAACGGTATACTTATATATATTATTTTAAGTCACAACATATTGGGGACTATTTATACTAAATTACTTTTACCTCTTTCCGTGCGGGGACCGACTTTAGACGTCAGAATCTAACGTCTAACGTCGATCCCCGCACTGAAAGCTTTAAGTCACAGGATATTGAGCACCATTTATACAAAATTACTTTTAATCTATTTAATGTGTGTCGTGATCGCGAGACGTCACATATGAAGCTGGCTTGTTTTATTAATTCACTCCTCTAAGTTTAGTTAAGACCTGACCGTGGGTGGCACCTTGACGTGGTGGTCAGGCTTACTCTGTTACCAAGACACCCTGTTTTATTAAGGCATGTATTTTTTTATACAGAGATGCTGTAATTCAACAATAATGACATGTGAAAGCCACGCAAGTATGAAAACTGCGCAAAAATAACTTTGTTGTAAATCATCACCGTAAAACGCAATGTAAAGTTTCACACAATATTTTGTAAAGAAAAAAATTCACACAAAATTAAATACAGATAACCATTTTATCTATAGTGAATAGATACATATATCAAAACAATATTCTCAAGATAATTATATTATTCAGTGGAATGGAGCAGTTTCGATCAGTTATGACAAAATTATTTACACATCATAAATCTCATCTTGCGATGAATTCATTTAATTGTTACCAAGCCTAGCTACCCATTTTTTGTATTTTCAAAAAATAGTTTTCAATTTGTCCCTTGTATTGTACGGGATTAATGGTTCAAAACAAAACGATATAAATGTAGCACATGGAAGTTTCGGGAAACGAATAGGCCTACAAATGTCTTGTCCAACGCACAAAGCAGATTTTCACTATGAAAGACCAACCACTCACCCATTTTAGTAATGCGACACAATTTCGACCCTTTTAGGCCTCAACCAAATTTCGGCGGATGCCTATTGTCGTCATACGGCGCGTCCGTCTGTGCGGTAGTCCGTCCGCCAGTTTGTTTGTTTGTTTGTTTGTTTGTTTGTTTGTTTGTTTGTTTGTTTGTTTGTTTGTTTGTTTGTTTGTTTGTTTGTTTGTTTGTTTGTTTGTTTGTTTGTTTGTTTGTTTGTTTGTTTGTTTGTTTGTTTGTTTGTTTGTTTGTTTGTTTGTTTGTTTGTTTGTTGTCAACCATTTTGTTATCTTGATTGCCCAACTCATTGGCTCCATTTTTAAGGGGATGTGACGTGGCAGTGTTTTTCAGCAGTCATCTTATATTTTGTCTTTTTTGTTGTATATTAGATTTTGCCATCTCGCTGCTGGCCATCTTAGATAGTTAGCAAACATTTTGTTCCTGACAATTCATGTTCAATCAATCAGAATAGTTCCACTCAAAAGGGCTAAATAGTTCTTGGTCATTGATCACAATCTAAGCATGTAGGCTTATAATTTACATATATTCGATCACAAAAAAAATGATATACTGTGATATGTTATTTATTATACAAGATTATTTTGAGCTTGATGTTTCAGTTTTCTCGCAAGGATTCTTGTATATTAGGATGACACATGTCAGTAGTATGCCACCTAATATGCCACTTGCGCCACAGATGTAGAAGGCTGTGTCCACGTCAAGAGTTACGTCCACCATCCATCCTGGAAACAAATCAAAATAACGTCGCTATTCAAATATCATGTAGGCCAAGCGCCATTCATCTTCTCAAAATACACTTGTGTTTGTCCCAAGATGCATATTTCTAGACCAATATAATATCATGAAGACAATTTCATTGTATGTATTTAACCCTTTAACCGCCAAATTATTCAATCTGATTTTTCACCCACTTGAAGTTGTGTTTCGCTGACGCGATCCACAACTTCAAATGAGTGAACATTATTCAAATTTGACAAAACGGAGGTCAACTGTTTTCAAATAGTGCTGATTGCTGTTACATTTTATCTTTAACATGTTTAAAAGGTGGTACTTAATGTGCTAATAAAAAATGAAAACCCGAATATATGCGACACCGGCGGTTAAAGGGTTAAACTAAATCGTAATCCTGAGCTGTCAAAATACGTTATAAACGACTCCCAAAATAGTTGTAAATATATTGTTTGTCAAATAGATTTTGGTGACGTTAAATGGTGTGTTGGGTATGATCAGAAAAATGGGTTATGTTTTTTCATTAATAAACCTGACCTGTAGTTTCCTCGGATGCACTGCAGTATCAAATAGGAAGTTTGTAGGTAAAACCTTTACAAATGTGCCCGAAAGCTAAATTGTGGCTGATAAAATACTGTGACCTTGACATTAAAATAAGTCAAATTCACACATAATTGAACTTGATGCTGTTTGTCATACCTACTATGTTTTAAATTATTTTTGTGCGTCAAACATCAAATCCCTAGTTCAAACTGTTCATAAGACATTGCGCTGTAAAGCCACCATAAGAAAATTATGCTAAAACATTTATCACTTAGACAGTTAGGGAAAGATACAATATAGGCCTGTAAATACATTTTAGCAGTATAGTTTTTTTATTAAATAAGTTATTTTGAATGCAGTTGTTGCTTGTTGATTGTTTTGGGAAGGCATTATGAGGCCTAGATAAGCGCATAAATAATGGTCAATCACTTAAACAAATCAAATCTACATAAATTTATAGCATTAACAATGTGAGAAAACTTGATACCACAGAACCTCCAAATTAGTCAAAACAAGTAGCAACTATAACAACGTCTTTCTGTGGTACATCATATTTCTAAACCTATACATGTATGCAGAACTAGCATAATGTTTTTCTTGTCAGAAAGTATTGCTGTACTTATTCATAATCCTCTCAGTTAATGTTGTACCGACATTTCTTCTAAACAATTTCTGAAAGTTTTTTCCCTGTTTATTTACACGTTTCGGTAAAAACAACTATAATTTTATTTACGTATATGTGTAAATCTTGTTTATTTACATTAAATAACAGTAAATAACATTATTCACATATATGCGTAAATCCAAAAATGTATGTACACGTTTTTGCACTAGTGTGTCAAACCATTGAAATCTATTTTCATAAAAGTGACAAACCTGTGTTACATACTCACCAATTAGCGGTGTTGAACAGGTGGCTATACCTCCACACAGAGTGATTGCCCCAGCAGTGTGCTCAATATGCTGACAGCCAATGATGGCATTACAAATCGCCAGGAACGTGGATAGAACGTAGCCTAGAACAATCAAATGGCGCAACATTCAACTAAAATCAGATTCCTGTTTCTGTGTGTTGGGCAAAATAAAACCGTATAAAATAAAATGATACAGAAGCCCTATTGGACAATATTTTGATTTCTAGTCTACCCTATCGAATACATCGGTACATCATGACATCACATACCAATGGCTATCGCTACATCATGAAATCACATACCAATGGCTATCGCTACATCATGAAATCACAGATCAATGGCTATCGCTACATCATGACATCACAAACCAATAGCTATCGCTACATCATGACATCACAGACCAATGGCTATCGCTACATCATGACATCACAGATTAATGGCTATCGCTACATCATGACATCACATATTAATGGCTATCGCTACTTCATGACATCACAGACCAATAGCTATCGCTACATCATGACATCACAAACCAATACCCATCGCTACATCATGACATCACAGATCAATGGCTGTCGCTACATCATGACATCACAGACCAATGGCTGTCGCTACATCATGACATCACAAACTATTAGCTATCGCTACATCATGACATCACAGATCAATGGCTGTTGCCACATCATGACATCACAAACCATTAGCTATCGCTACATCATGACATCACAGAGCAATAGCTATCGTTGCATCATGACATCACAAACTATAAGCTATCGCTACATCATGACATCACAAACCAATAGCTATTGCTACATCATGCCATCACATACCAATGGCTGTCGCAACATCATGACATCACATACCAATAGCTATTGCTACAGCATGACATCACAAACCAATAGCTGTCACTACATCATGACATCACAGAGCAATAGCTATCGCTACATCAATACATTACAAACCATTAGCTATCGCTACATGTTGACATCACAAACCAATAGCTATCGCTACATAATGACATCACAAACCAATAACTGTCGCTACATCTTGACATCACAGAGCAATAACTATCGCTACATCATGACATCACAAACCAATAGATATCGCTACATCATGACATCACAGACCAATGGCTATCGCTACATCATGACATCACAAACCAATAGCTGTCGCTACATCATGACATCACAGAGCAATAGCTATCGCTACATCAATACATTACAAACCATTAGCTATCGCTACATCATGACATCACAGACCAATAGCTATCTCTATATCATGACATCACAGATCGATGGCTATCGCTCCATCATGACATCACAGACCAATTACTGTCGCTACATCATGACCTCACAGACCAATGGCTATAGCTCCACCATTACATCACAGACCAATTGCTGTCGCTACATCATGACATCGCAGACCAATAGCTATCTCTATATCATGACATCACAGATCGATGGCTATCGCTCCATCATGACATCACAGACCAATTACTGTCGCTACATCATGACCTCACAGACCAATGGCTATAGCTCCACCATTACATCACAGACCAATAGCTGTCGCTACATCATGACATCACAAATCAATGGCTATCGCTATATCATGACATCACAAACCAATAGCTATCGCTACATCATGACATCACAGACCAATGGCTATCGCCACATCATGACATCCCAGACCAATGGCTATCGCTACATCATGACATCACAGACATATAGCTGTCGCTACATCATGACATCCCAGACCAATGGCTATCGCTACATCATGACATCCCAGATTATTCACTATCGCTCCATCAAGACATCACAAACCAATAGCTGTCGCTACATCATGACATCACAGAACAATGGCTATAGCTATATCATAACATCACAAACCAATGGCTATCGCTACATCATGACATCACAGACCAATGGCTATCGCTTTATCATGACATCACAGATCAATGGCTATCGCTATATCATGACATCACAATTCAATAGCTATCGCTACATCATGACACCACAGACCAATAGCTGTCGCTACATGATGACAGCACGGATCAATGGGTATAGCTATATCATGCGTCACAAACCAATGGCTATCGCTACATCATGACATCACAGACCAATGGCTATCGCTATATCATGACATCACAAACCAATAGCTATCGCTACATCATGACATCACAGACCGATGGCTATCGCTACATCATGACATCACAGACCAATGGGTATCGCTACATCATGACATCACAGACATATAGCTGTCGCTACATCATGACATCACAAACCAACGGCTATCGCTCCACCATGACATCACAGAACAATAGCTGTCGCTACATCATGACATCACAGATCAATGGCTATCGCTATATCATGACATCACAAACCAATAGCAATCGCTACAGCATAACATCACAGACCAATGGCTATCGCTACATCATGACATCACAAACCGATGGCTATCGCTCCATCATGACATCACAGAATAATGGCTATCGCTACATCATGACATCACAGATTAATGGCTATCGCTACATCATGACATCACAGACCAATAGCTATCGCTACATCATGACATCACAAACCAATACTTATCGCTACATCATGACATCACAGATCAATGGCTGTCGCTACATCATGACATCACAGACCAATGGCTGTCGCTACATCATGACATCACAAACCATTAGCTATCGCTACATCATGACATCACAGATCAATGGCTGTTGCTACATCATGACATCACAAACCATTAGCTATCGCCACATCATGACATCACAGAGCAATAGCTATCGTTACATCATGACATCACAAACCATAAGCTATCGCTACATCATGACATCACAAACCAATAGCTATTGGTACATCATGACATCGCATACCAATGGCTGTCGCAACATCATGACATCACATACCAATAGCTATTGCTACATCATGACATCACAAACCAATAGCTGTCGCTACATCATGACATCACAGAGCAATAGCTATCGCTACATCAATACATTACAAACCATTAGCTATCGCTACATATTGACATCACAAACCAATAGCTTTCGCTACATAATGAGATCACAAACCAATAACTGTCGCTAAATCTTGACATCACAGAGCAATAACTATCGCTACATCATGACATCACAAACCAATAGATATCGCTACATCATGACATCACAGACCAATGGCTATCGCTACATCATGACATCACAAACCAATAGCTGTCGCTACATCATGACATCACAGATCAATAGCTATCTCTATATCATGACATCACAGATCGATGGCTATCGCTCCACCATGACATCACAGACCAATTACTGTCGCTACATCATGACCTCACAGACCAATGGCTATAGCTCCACCATTACATCACAGACCAATAGCTGTCGCTACATCATGACATCACAAATCAATGGCTATCGCTATATCATGACATCACAAACCAATAGCTATCGCTACATCATGACACCACAGACCAATAGCTGTCGCTACATGATGACAGCACGAATCAATGGCTATAGCTATATCATGCGTCACAAACTAATGGCTATGGCTACATCATGACATCACAAACCAATGGCTATCGCTACATCATGACATCACAGACCAATGGCTATCGCTATATCATGACATCACAAACCAATAGCTATCGCTACATCATGAAATCACAGACCGATGGCTATCGCTACATCATGACATCACAGACCAATGGGTATCGCTACATCATGACATCACAGAACAATAGCTGTCGCTACATCATGACATCACAGATCAATGGCTATCGCTATATCATGACATCACAAACCAATAGCTATCGCTACATCATGACATCACAGACCAATGGCTATCGCTACATCATGACATCACAGACCAATGGCTATCGCTACATCATGACATCACAGACATATAGCTGTCGCTACATCATGATATCCCAGACCAATGGCTATCGCTACATCAGACATCCCAGACTATTCGCTATCGCTAAATATTAACATCGCAGAAATATGGCTATCACTACATCATGACATCACAAACCAATAGCTATCGCTACATTATAGCATCACAGACCAATTGCTATCGCTACATCATGACATCACAGACCAATGGCTATCGCTACATCATGACATCACAGACCAAAAGCTATCGCTACATCATGACATCACAGATCAATGGCTATAGCTATATCATGACATCACAAAGCAATAGCTATTGCTACATCATGACATCACAGACCAATGGCTATCGCTATATCATGACATCACAGATCACTGGCTATCGCTATATCATGCATCCCAAACCAATAGCTAACGCTACATCATGACATCACAGACCGATGGCAATCTCTACATCATGACACCACAAACCAATGGCTATCACTACATCATGATATCACAGACCAATAGCTGTCGCTACATCATGACATCACAGACCAATGGCTATCGCTACATCATGACATCACAGACCAATAGCTATCGCTACATCATGACATCACAGACCAATGGCTATCACTACATCATGACATCACAGACCAATGGTTATCGCTACATCATTGCATCACAGCCCAATGGCTATCGCTACATCATGACATCACAAACCGATAGCTATCGCTACATCATGAAATCACAGACCAATGGCTGTCGCTACATCATGACATCACATACCAATGGCTATCGCTAAATCATGACATCACAGATCAATGACTATCGCTACATCATGACATCACAAACCAATAGCTATCGCTACATCATGACATCACAGACCAATTGCTATCGCTACATCATGACATCACAGATTAATGGCTATCGCTACATCATGACATCACATACCAATGGCTATCGCTACATCATGACATCACAGATTAATGGCTATCGCTACATCATGACATCACAGACCAATAGCTATCGCTACATCATGACATCACATACCAATAGCTATCGCTACATCATTACATTACAGATCAATGGCAGTCGCTACATCATGACATCACAATCCATTAGCTATCGCTACATCATGACATCACAAACCAATAGCTATTGCTACATCATGACATCACAAACCAATAGCTGTCGCTACATCATGTCATCACAGAACAATAGCTATCGCTACATCAATACATTACAAACCAATAGCTATCGCTACCATATGACATCACAAACCAATAGCTATCGCTACATAATGACATCACAAACCAATAACTGTCGCTACATCTTGACATCACAGAGCAATAACTATCGCTACATCATGACATCACAAACCAATAGCTGTCGCTACATCATGACATCACAGACCAATAGCTATTGCTACTTCATGACATCACAGACCAATAGCTGTCGCTACATCATGACATCACAGACCAATGGCTACCTCTATATCATGACATCACAGATCGATGGCTATCGCTCCATCATGACATCACAGACCAATAACTGTCGCTACATCATGACATCACAGACCAATGGCTATCGCCCCACCATGACATCACAGACCAATAGCTGTCGCTACATCATGGCATCACAGATCAATGGCTATCGCTATATCATGACATCACAAACCAATAGCTATCGCTACATCATGACATCACAGACCAATGGCTATCGCTACATCATGACATCACAGACCAATGGCTATTGCTACATCATGACATCTCAGAACTTATCGGGCGAGCGAAGGAAACGCTCTCAATAACCCACCATGCCCTATCACCCCCACCCTCACATTATCATCTGTACATCATTCATCTCATCAATCGACTACAGCGTTTTTATCGTATTACAATGTCACTTTAAAGACCTTTTGTGCCGAAAAGTGACGTAAAGCAAAGATTTACTACTACTACCCAGACAAATGGCTATCGCTACATCATGACATCCCAGACTATTCGCTATCGCTCCATCATGACACCACAAACCAATAGCTGTCGCTACATCATGACATCACAGACCAATGGCTATCGCTATATCATGACATCACAGATCAATGGCTATCACTATATCATGACATCACAAACCAATAGCTATCGCTACATCATGACATCACAGACCAATAGCTGTCACTACATCATGACATCACAAATCAATGGCTATAGCTATATCATGACATCACAAACCAGTGGATATCGCTACATCATGACATCACAATCCAATGGCTATCGCTACATCATGACATCACAGACCAATGGCTATCGCTATATCATGACATCACAAACCAATAGCTATCGCTACATCATGACATCACAGACCGATGGCTATCGCTACATCATGACATCACAAACCAATGGCTATCGCTCCACCATGACATCACAGACCAATAGCTGTCGCTACATCATGACATCCCAGACCAATGGCTATCGCTACATCATGACAACCCAGACTATTCGCTATCGCTACATCTTGACATCACAGAAATATGGCTATCGCTACATCATGACATCACAAACCAATAGCTATCGCTACATTATGGCATCACAGACCAATGGCTATAGCTATATCATGACATCACAAACCAATAGCTATCGCTACATCATGACATCACAGACCAATGGCTATCGCTATATCATGACATCACAGATCGATGGCTATCGCTATATCATGACATCACAGACCAATGGCTATCGCTACATCATGACATAACAAACCAATAGCTATCGCTATATCATGACATCACAGACCGATGGCTATCTCTACATCATGACATCACAAACCAATGGCTATCGCTACATCATGACATCACAGACCAATAGCTGTCGCTACATCATGACATCACAGACCAATGGCTATCGCTACATCATGACATCACAGACCAATAGCTATCGCTACATCATGACATCACAAAACAATGGCTATCGCTCCACCATGACATCACAGACCAATAGCTGTCGCTACATCATGACATCACAGACCAATGGCTATCGCTACATCATGACATCACAGACAATGGCCATTTCTACATCATGACATCAGAGACCAATGGCTATAGCTATATCATGACATCACAAACCAGTGGATATCGCTAAATCATGACATCACAATCCAATGGCTATCGCTACATCATGACATCACAGACCAATGGCTATCGCTATATCATGCCATCACAAACCAATAGCTATCGTTACATCATGACATCACAGACCGATGGCTATCGCTACATCATGACATCACAAACCAATGGCTATCGCTCCACCATGACATCACAGACCAATAGCTGTCGCTACATCATGACATCACAGACCAATGGCTATCGCTACATCATGACATCACAGACATATAGCTGTCGCTACATCATGACATCCCAGACCAATGGCTATCGCTACATCATGACATCCCAGACTATTCGCTATCGCTACATCTTGACATCACAGAAATATGGCTATCGCTACATCATGACATCACAAACCAATAGCTATCGCTACATTATGGCATCACAGACCAATTGCTATCGCTACATCATGACATCGCAGACCAATGGCTATCATTACATCATGACATCACAGACCAATAGCTATCGCTATATCACGACATCACAGATCAATGGCTATAGCTATATCATGACATCACAAACCAATAGCTATCGCTACATCATGACATCACAGACCAATGGCTATCGCTATATCATGACATCACAGATCGATGGCTATCGCTATATCATGACATCACAGACCAATGGCTATCGCTACATCATGACATAACAAGCCAATAGCTATCGCTACATCATGACATCACAGACCGATGGCTATCTCTACATCATGACATCACAAACCAATGGCTATCGCTACATCATGACATCACAGACCAATAGCTGTCGCTACATCATGACATCACAGACCAATGGCTATTGCTACATCATGACATCACAGACCAATAGCTATCGCTACATCATGACATCACAAAACAATGGCTATCACTACATCATGACATCACAGACCAATGGCCATCGCTACATCATGACATCAGAGACCAATGGCGATCGCTACATCATGACATCACAAACCAATAGCTATCGCTACATCTTGACATCACAGACCAATAGCTGTCGCTACATCATGACATCACAGATTAATGGCTGTCGCTACATCATGACATCACAGACCAATGGTTATCGCTACATCATGACATCACAGACCAATGGCTAGCGCTACATCATGGCATCACAGACTAATGGCTATCGCTACATCATGACATCACAATTCAATAGCCATCGCTACATCATGACATCACAAACCAATGGCTATCACTACATCATGACATAAAAATAATATATAAAAATAATGATGCCGCTATAGATGGAAACAAACAAAATACTTTTTTGTATTTTCAGTACCGGTGATAATGGATATACTGATACCTAGAGACGCTCCGAGGATGGAGCAGTAGATTGCCAGCTTCCAGTACTCTGAGTAGAAGGGCGCAAGAGCAGTAGCCAGCCCAGAGATGAAGAGTGAGAAGCTGGTCAGGTAGAGACTGATTTTAAAGTGTCTGTCAGCAGTGATGATCGCCACAGTGCGCACGAGTACTGACGACAACCCAACAAGACCTATCAGCCATGAGCCCCCTGCCGTTGATATACCGAGTTTCTGATATTTTATAGGCAAAAATGTAAATGTGACTATGTATTCAATGTCAAACCACACATATGCAAACATTAACAAAATGTTTTTTATTGACAGCCAATTTGACCAGCTGTTCCCTATATCTTGTTGTAGTTTTCTATCTGTGAGGCTTAATGATTCATCTTCTTGTTGTCTGATTTTTATTTTATTGCTTTGCTCATTTTTATCTGATTTTTGGTCCATATCTTTGAACACTTTTTCTTCTTCTGTTAGCATTTCATAATCCACTGATTCTATCTCTTTGAATGCAATCCCGCATAATACAGTTGTGATTAATATATATCCAGCCTGAACAAACATAGTCCACTGCCATCCAACCGAAGATAGAAGGCTTCCTATCACAGGACTCAGCATTGTGATACCAAGCTCAAATCCCAAGTACATCACGCCACACGACAGCATCAACTTATCCTCAAAATACCTCTGTACCACCACCAGCACCGTCATGAAGGAGAATCCCATGCCTGAACCTGGACCAAAGAAAAAATAATCATTTAAACGGTATTTTGTATTTGAAAACTATCTCACCACTTTGTCACCATAATTATAATAGAAAATTATTGTGTACATTTAGAATTGTTAACCACTGCCAATTGAAGTTGGACGGCATACCGGCCGCCCAAGATTTACCCGAAATTGTGATAAATGTAAGGCCTAACATAGAGGAGCTGGGTGATGAATTTCATTTCCTCTTACAATGTCCAGCCTATCAGATCTCAGAAAAACGTTCTTACCTATGTATTGCCAAAATAGACCTAACATTCACAAATTTGAAAGTGTTATGTCCAGTGATGCAATTCCTATTAATTTAAAATTGCTCGCTATATTCGTTTGGCATTTAAAAAATTTAATATGTATATTTGATTTATTTCTATCTTTAAATAGTATACCTAGCAGCGCTACTATGTGACAGCATTGTGTCCAGACCTCGGTCTGCAGCCAGCGTGCGCAGTACTGCGGTGAAACGACACAATGCTGTCACAAGCATTTAAGTTGCAATGTGTTGTTTCAAGGCCCCATGTAGTCCCCAGATCTACTCTGCACAATGTCGTATTTCATACTATTTTAGATGACTTTTTAAATACTAGAGTACTCAGCTTCCATTTTAAAACCACTGGGAACGATTTTCCCAAAGGAAAAATCAGGGGGCGGAGCTAATTCGTGACGTCCCAAGACATGCTTGACTGGTTATAATACATGTACATATACATGTAGGTGATGATGTACTGTATGATTTTATGAAACTGACCAAAGTCAACACGGACGCCGGTCCAACGCTGCCTAAATGCAGGTGCAGCACTAGAATTGATGGCCATCACCGCGACCGCTCCTCACCAGCGTCTAGCATTCACTCATTCCTAGTTCACCCTGTCGATGCATATTGAAATGAATAGAAATCTGGTTCAGCTCATGTACAAGTACAAGAAACATGAAACATATACCCGATGCAGTTCCAATGTTAATTCAGATTCAATAATGGGCGGTTTTTGTGTGTGAAGTCATGAGTTGTGCGATACGCCCAGCCCAGCAAATATGCACATTTTCAGTTTTTATTTTTGAAAATAACTGATAACTAGTGGACTAAAAAAATCTGCTAAGTTAGAAGATAGTTCATTGTGGTATATACTTTAATTATAGTGATGAACTGAAATCACTTCACAGGGTCTTTAAATCTTATCATTAGTGCCAAAAAGTGAAGTTGAACTTTATTCTACTACTACTACTACTACCTGCTAATACACATAGCAAGATATAAACCACAACAAGTACAATTTACCTGCTAGCACACCTATCGTGATATAAAGAAAATCAAATCGCTTGACGAGAATACTGAGTAAATATCCAGCCACCATTACCAAGCCAGATACAGAAATACAGATCCTCCAGCCAAGCTGCTTGATGAAAAATGACCTTCCAAACCCTGAAACAGTGGTAAACAAAATATAACACCTGGAGCTCTGTGAACTATTAAAATAATGTGACCTTACAATCACGTGAATTTTTTTCAATATTTTCAATTTAATTTAAGATCACTAGGCCGTGGCCACATAGCTTCATATAAATTAAGCTTTCAAAATTGACAAAATTAAAACTTCTCATCCCACAGGCTCCATTTAAGATTAGTAAAATATAAGTAACAGCGCTTCTCAATGTCACAGATTTAACCCAGTAAAATCGCCAAATTGAATAATTTAAATTTTCACCCATTTTGAATTGTGTCTCGCTACCGCGATCCACAAATTCAAATGGTTGAAAATTACTCATATTAAATTATCTTTAATTTGAGACCAAACATTTGAAAATCTTTATGTTTAAATACTTATTTCGTTTCAAATATCAGCGATTTAACCTGCTAATAAAACAGAATAAAAAGACTTTTGTCATGCTTAGCGGCTAAAGGGTTACGATATATTTCGCTTTAGAATAATTATGTGCTGATGAAAAAATACAGCAATACAACAATAGTCGACATCAGTGATCTAGGGGTTAACCCTGTAACCGCCGGTGCCACATATATTCGGGTTCTCGATTTTTATTAGCACATTAACTACCACCTTTCAAACATGTTAAAGATAAAATGTGACATAAATCAGCAATATTTGACAACAGCTGACCTCCATATTGTCAAATCTGAATAATTTTCACTCACTTGAAGTTGTGGATCGCGTCAGCGAGACACAACTTCAAGTGGGTGAAAATTCTGATTGAATAATTTGGCGGTTAAAGGGTTAGGCGCTGAAAGATTATTATCTAAATCAAGAGACCAAAGGATTTCTTTAAATTTGATATAATCACAAATGCCTTAGTTAGCTCTTTCCGTTTCATTTGAATACCTATGTTATGGGTCTGTGACAATTATAAATATTTTACTCTTCCAGTGCCTGGTGCCTATGCTGCTCTGCAAAACCAAAATGCAGTATCTGCTTACTTGTAAAGTAGGCAGATACTGCCTTGTGGCTTTGCACGGCAGTATAGACGGCAAGATAGGTTTTTCGATGCGGAATGCGAGTGCATTGAGGTGGTTGACAGGTATGAGATTTTTTTAATCTTTATGAGTAGGCCTACTGGCTTGGAACGACAATTAGCATGCATGCCTTGATATGTGGCTTAAACATGTCGTCGTTCCCAGTGAAAAAAATTAAATGTGCACCAGAGGCCAAATTATTTTTCTTCATTGAAAGTACTCATTGTAATGGCAAGCATAATAATAAAGTGTCCTAATATCGATATGCAATCCAAATCCAAGCCCGACGTATGTGTAGATATGGATGCAAAATAACTTATGTGTTACTACTTCCCACCCAAACGTATTATGTGCACAATTCATACTCCATTTCCGGCAAAACAACGTATGTGCACGATTGCAGATAGATCATGCACATAAAAGGCCTTTTGATTCCCAGCAAAATAACGTATGTGCACATCGAGAGTATAAAAACATGCACATGTATATACGGCCTCTTGATTCCCAGCAAAATAACGGATGTACACATTTAGCAGGGTTTCCGCCAGGCGAGGGGAGGTCTCCCACTTAGTACCAATAGGGGGAGTATCCCGCTCCCACTTGGTGGCAAGGAAAACAAAAAAGGTTCTCCATATTTGGCTGTCATTTGAAATAAAGCAGGTCATTCTTAGCAATAAAATTTAAAACTCAATTTGTTTTATCTCACTCAAACATTTGTATTTCCAGCAAAACAACTATATCTGTAGGCTATGTCGAAAATATTTAAACGTGCACCCGGTACATTTTGCTTCTTGTCAATAACTTTATACAGTTGTAAAAGTATGCATAGCTATGATGCTATCATTGATCTTTCTGACCGGGACACCATCAAACAGGACAAGCCGCGCACAGGTTGGCGTGTTACAATGAGTTACAGAGAATTACTCATTCGTAAGCTAGGCTGTAATCCAGTTTGTAATACAGGCGCTCCCGGCAGATGCCGCCAGAGGTCGGTGGGGTCATCAAGATAGGCTGTCCGCGTGGGCTGGGCAGAGGGAGGCCTACGGGGCGGTAAATGTATGTTAAATCCATGTTCCGATTATGATGATGCCTAAGTATATGTTAAATCAGTGTTGTGATTATGTTGATGTAAAGTTGATATATGGGACGGACGTCGGTGGGCACAAGAGAGCGGTACGAGAGCGGGCCTAGATGCGAGGTTGAGGCGGACCAGAGTGCTGTCCAAGGCACAATGGTGCGCGCTCTAGTTTAGAACCAAGCTGATTTAGGTTTCTCTGCCATGTTGGGCAGGGAAAACTGACTATGTAATTGTATCTGTATATTTAATGTGTTCTACAAAGACGAGGAGAAATAAACACGACGTTTTCCTAGAAGAAAGGAGTTGTTGAATTAACCTGGAATCTAGATTGAAAACCAGCCCTTCGCCGTCCGCCGTGTTGTGTTGGCATCGGGATGGCGTAAAGGGTTGACTCTCTTTTCATTGGCGAGCTTGCTAGAGATCTGTGTCGAACGACTTGACGTCACTATTTGACGTCTTCACAAAAGGTATGGCACAGAAAAGAAAGTGTGACGGACAAAAATGGAAGTTTTTGTTTTGGCTGCTGACGCTATGTTATAAGTGTGAGCGCTGGACCAGCAGGACATGGCTGCAGATATTGATCTCTTTTGGCTGGGGAGCAGACAGCAGTGCACGGTGGCCACTGAATGACCAGTCAGTGTTAGAGGGACGGATAACGTCTGCTGACGACGGTTGTGGACAAATATTCATTTCCTGACGGGTTCCAGAAATATTTTTTCTGCCAATAGTTACAAGGTATTTGACTTAAAATTAAAATTGCTACTGAAGCCGATGCTGGAGTTTTAAATTGTGAGTTTGAACAGTGCATAAACAGTATTATAGCAACGTCCACATCAATTAAAATAAACAGTGTTATGGCAACGTCCACGTCAATAAAAGGGCGTCGCCAACTGTCATGGAAAAAAGCACAGACACGTTCAAATCTGATTTTTGTTCATGCGGACCAGAGCAGCATCCTGAGAGCAGAGCTGACAAAAACACGCAGGACAGTCCAAAATGCTGAGATTAGTTTCAGAAGACATCTCTGCAGCGTTGCCAATGACGCCAGACCAGTGGAGAGCAGAAGTGATCATCAAAATCACATTTTGATCGCAGTGGTTGCCAGGGAGCTGCATGGTGCCAAGCTGACATTTTGGGTGTTGAACGGGTTCACCACACTCAAATACACTTACCCACACCTGTGTGGCAGCACAGTGAGGAGACTGATGGGGAAGTGCGCCGCTGAAGAATGAGTCATTGGTCGCAAAATAAGTGTTACATCGGGCAGTGAACGCCCTGTGGTCGACATGTAGTCGATGGCGCTCACATCGGTCCGATAATGCATAGGAGTCGGGCAGTGAACGCCCTGTGGTCGACCTGTAGTCGACGACGTTCACATCAGTCCGATAATGCATAGGAGTCTGATAAATGCTCCTCGGACTCGACATGATTAAAAACAGTGATCAGCACATTATCTTAGTGAGTCGGATAAATGCCGACAGGTTTTCGGAAAAAGGTATGTACATTTTTTGTGCTATAGCTGATAATAATTACACCACCCACATCTCTCGTACGTCAGACTGCATATACCCGGATAACATGGTTCGATTTGCTGAGAAGTATGTAGCAAACTGCTACATTATTCTGTTGAATTTTTTATCAAAATTGGAAGTAATTAGTAAAAATGGTTTATCTGTCATAATTAATGACAAAACGAAAACTTTAAATTTGGTAATGAGTGATAACACGTTCACTGAATTGTTTGTCTATCAAATTGAACCCTTGGAAGGAATATGACGGTATTTAGAGGAAAAGTGGGCAAGGTTGGGACTGGAAATAAATATCAGAATTACCACTCATAATCATGATAATGTGTTTGAGAACAAAGAATAGCGGACATTGCGGCTACGATGGCCCTCCCCAGATTCTTCACATTACATTAATGAAACGTGGTTGGTTGTTTAATAACCCTTGAATTCCTCAGGAGGCATCTACGAGTCAGGTGTCATATTTATCTGATATGCTTATTATAGAAAATAATACAACCCATTGCAATGAGGATAATTCTCATTTGACGTGTTGCATCTGAAAATTTTAACAAAATTAGGTAATTTGTAGACTATTCACTAGGAGGTGAGAATTGCGATAGCAGTTCGCCACTCGTAGTGAATGAGAAGTAAATAAAATTACAGAGCAATCAAAGGGTTAGTAAATTCTGATGGACGCAAAACCGGTGTCCCCAGTACAAAGTGTTACAGGCGGGTTTCGTGGGAAATGTGACTGCTCATAGTGAGAGCTCACAGGTTAATCAGATTATGTTCGCCAAAGAGAGTGTACATGATTTTTGGCTCAACTGATCTGATTGGAATCAGCGCGAGGTGCGCAGCTCTGGAGTTTGGAAGAATTCTCAGAGGAAATATTGTTGTCAAGACGACGCTGCTGGTGAAGCAGGAATTTAGCGAGTGGAGCTGTTATAACCTGGTCTCGCATGGTATCAACATGTATTGTGATAACCGAGTGACAGCAGACCCAACAAATGTGTTCAAAGTCCACGGAATCGCTAGTAAATATTATGTGTATAATGTATCAGTACGGAACCGGTCCCACGTAAGTGACTGAGGCCAAGTACAGAGCCCCTGAAGCTGTTGCGGTTGATATGTGCAGCGTGGGACAGGTTCGAACCCCACACATGCATAGCCAATGAGCTGGTGGCTGGGTTCGAGTATGTCATAGCATATGTGGCAAAATGACGCCTTCTCTGAAACCAACACATTTGTGCTAAACGGTGACGTCACCCAACGACGGGATCAGTTAGTTGTTTTAACGCTGCCCTGGTGACAATTCCCGAGATTCCAGAGAAGTCGCCCATGCCATGTGTCCATGTCATTGGTATATAAATGACGTGGGATTTTATGACGTTGTAGTGGTTATCCACAAGAAAATGTTAATCTATATGTATATCTCGAGAATTGCTGCTGAACGTTGACTGTAAGACTGAGATTGGACACTGGGGCGGTGCACCATCTGCAGGTGAACAGGGACAGCACTAGCTATTCTTAATAATCATTGATTGCAAGCATTAATTAAACTATGTATTATTGTGAAACAAGAGCTCTTACAAACACGCCTCGAGCACCCGGAATGGCAAGCATTATAACAAATTGAGGACATAACACTTACAAAATTAAATGCTCGGTTACCCAGCTGGACATTGGATACGTTCCTCGTTCTGCTGGGCATTGCGGTTGTCTTTGTTGTCGCCGGTTGCTCTAATCATTGGTTGTGCGTTCTTGCTATGGTGGACGTGCCATGCGTCAAAATGTGTGAAAGTTAGGTAAGCTTCAGTGGGAGGCGATATAACCTACCATTCTACCTACAACTGGAGCTCATTGGATCGCAATAACGCTACCAGAGAGAACATGAGAACAAGTGTAGTGGGGACAATCACGTAATATTGTGTGCTACTTAAGTACTGAATTATGGACATATTAGTCTGATATTACAGCTGTGAACAATAACCGTTACCACGAGTATTTAATAATGATTTATTGACATGTACTATCATTGTTGTGCTCTTCAGTGTTGTGCTTATGTGTTCATCTTACTCACATCACATCATTTAACTACTGCTGTATGTCTATGCATAATTTTAGAAGTGGTAACCGGAGTTAAAAGAACATATGCCGTTTTTTAACTTTGTGGGATAGGCCTATGTAAAAGTATGCATAGCTATGATGCTATCATTGATCTTTCTGACCGGGACACCATCAAACAGGACAAGCCGCTCGCGGGTTGGCGTGTTACAATGAGTTACAAAGAATTACTCATTTGTAAGCTAGGCTGTAATCCAGTTTGTAATACAGGCGCTCCCGGCAGATGCCGCCAGAGGTCGGTGGGATCATCAAGATAGGCTGTCCACTCAGACGGACTGGCTTCCGCGTGGGCTGGGCAGAGGGAGGCCTACGGGCCAGGAAATGTATGTCAAATCCATGTTCCGATTATGATGATGCCTAAGTATATGTTAAATCAGTGTTGTGATTATGTTGATGTAAAATTGATATAAGGGACAGACGTCGGTGAGCACAGGAGAGCGGTACGAGAGCGGGCCTAGATGCGAGGTTGAGGCGGGCCAGAGTGCTGCCCAAGGCACGATGGTGGGTTCTCTAGTTTAAAACCTGCTGGTTTAGGTTTCTCTGCCATGTTGGGCAGGGGAAACTGAGAGGGTTGACGCTCTTTTCACAATGTTGACATCCTAGTATGGTCTACCACAAACCTATGCTAACACTTTTTATTATTATTTGCTCCTTGGTGAAATTTCATCAAGCAAATTAGAAGACATGTTTGATGACACCAATTATAGTAGCTCCGTTATAGTTATTGACAGCACATATTAATAAACTAGATTTACTGTCAGAGATTTGCATTATCAGAGTTCCAGTAGGCTTTAAATTAGTCTGGCCAAGTTTACCCCGGAACACTCGCCCTTGTTTACATGCTTATTTTATTGCACCTGAAACGCCATAATTGACTGCAACTGAATAATAATATAAAAACAGCCGGAACCTGGTACATTCGACCTTGCATTTGAGATAACGTTTATATAGTTATATATTCCATCCCAAGGCGGATACATCTCTTGATAGCAACGATCGGTCTGTATAATAGACCCAGATAGGCAAAATAATACCAGTAACATAAATAAACCTGACAGTCAGTCAGAGACTGCAAACCTCCGCCGCGCAATCAGGATTGTAATCCGGATTCTGGATCGTAATCCGGATCATCTCCCAAAATCAATAGATTGTTCCTTGGCCCGAGACACAACTCTGGTGAAAGTTTCATGTCAATCCGTTTATTACTTTGTAAGTAATCCTGCGGACAGACAAACAAACAAACAAACATAAAAAAAAAACAAGACGACTAAAAACATAGCCTCCTTTGGCGGAGGTGATTACTATGCTAAATTCAGTTTCATTTCGCATGCCATCTATAATTAATACATAATCCAGAACACAGAACACTTTTTGTTATTGCTTATATTTTTTGGCCAAGAACTATAGAGGTAACTTCAAATTTTTTTATTCATTTGAGTAATTGTTTATCATATATTTTTTCACATAAATAACAAAGCCCTCCTGCCAATGTGTCGTGTCTCTACTTTGTCCATTATTAAAGAAGGACCTTTATTAAAAAGCTTAGGTATATCATATCGAATTGACTCTTTGGCAAATTCATGTTTGACCTTGAGCATGACAAGGTGGTGTTTATGTCTTGCGTTGTGTTTGTGGATGTCACTAAAGGGGGTGAGAGTTATGGACTTGAAATATGGCTGTAATGTGTAGTTACATAACATAAAAATAATTTTACATTAATTTATTTGTGTACGACTTCTATCTTTAGTATATTTAAAGGTGACCTATCACCCCGTATATGGTATGAATAATTTTGTGACAAATAAATCACCGTCACATGGGCCAATCACCCCATATAAGGAAACAATTGTGCCACATCTTGTGGCAAGTTTGATTTATTTGTCACAAAATTATTCATACCATATACGGGGTGATAGTTCACCTTTAAAGCATTGAACAGTACATGGTTCGGTTTGTGATATATATCTGCGTAATGTGATTACCCTAGCTGTCCGTTTTCATTATATCCCCAAAGTAATATGCTTAGATGTGGTACTATCCGGCTGGAAAATATAATACTCAAAGTATGTGTTGGTACGTATCACCAATTCTCCATCAAAATGACAATGATTTGTAAGTCAGAAAACCATCATCCATTTTTAACCTGAAGAATAGTAGGCCCAAGAACGTTCTTGGTAGGCCATATGACCAGCTGTCCGGGGGTACTGGGATGATTGCTAGTAGTAGTACTTTTCGCCCCCATCCGGGGAGGGTCACAGGGATCTGTTCCGTCTGTCGTATGCTTTACAGCATGGTACGGAAGCACTAGTCTACAGCAATCATCCAAGGGAAGCTGCAGCCTTCACGAGTCTGGCCATAATCTTCGGGCGGATTGCCAGTGGCGTACACTGGTTCCTCGGTTCGACAAGGGTGCTAATGCAGCTCCGGTATCAGTGCGGGCGCAGTCAGCAGTGTAGAGTGCTAGACACTGTGTGTTTCACTTGGGATGAATGGAGTTAATAACCTTTAGCTATTGTTACTCTGGGGACTACCCGACCCGAGGATAGCGGAGCTGGGCGAAATGCCACGGAGTTTCAGCATTAAATTGCACAGCGAAACCCAAGTCTCCGGCCGTCTGGGCATTTCTGGAGGTAGATCCGCTAGACATGCCCAGAACCCCTTATCGGGCGAGCGAAGGAAAACACTCTCAATAACCCACCATGCCCTATCACCCCCGCCCTCACATCATCATCTGTACATCATTCATCTCATCAATTGACTACAACGTTTTGATCATATTACAATGTCACTTAAAAGACCATTTGCGCTGAAAAGTGACGTAAAGCAATGATTTACTACTACTATTACCAGCTGTCCGAAATATATATTATATATACAGATATAATAGGAAAAATTGGGTGAAGTTGAATTGTATTTTGTTTGAAAAAGCAGAAAAACATCACAGTAGTACATAATAATACGCAGATGAGATATTGAAACCAAGATGGACGCCAATTTAATTTGTCAATTAACATGCCTAATTAATTATATGCATAGTTAGAATATTGGCGACTGGTCATCATACATTTATTGGGCTTACTTTTTATGCGTATGCTTCCAATTTGTGCATATTTTTTTACATTTGAGTAGAATATTTATTCCAACAATTTGAACCAATAATGCAGTTGCTGCACCAGTATATACCATATAATTTATTTTGCAGCACACTCAACGTGTTTTTTTCACATTTTAAATATGACTGATTTGAAACAAAGTTCGAGGTCGATCAAATAGATAGCGCAAACAATTAATCACATGTCCATACTATTGTACTATCGTGAGTGGCATACGGGTATTATTATTAGAATCTGAAATAATATATATGTATTCATACAAAAAAGATATATTTGTTTGCACACCCATACTACCATTAACTACACATATCTTATGTGTATACAATTTATGTGCCGTGCCTTGTAGGCCTACTGTGCATTCAGCAAGGACAATTGTTAAGGCAATATGCCAAGAACAAGTCACGTGGATTTGTAGAGACAGACTGATAATTTCAGATCATACATTTTGTAAAAGTCACCTATCGCGATATATATATAATATATTTTATAAAGGGCTACATTTCTACAAGTAGGCTATGCCAATTCATAAAGGGCAAATTTCCATGGAACGTTCAATATCCAAATTAATTTATATCAAATAACATAGTAATATAACAAACTATTTGGAATAGCACACAACTATTAGTGTTAGATATACATGTATTTACACAATACAAATATTTGAATATGATTACTTTCTGATTTCCTTGAGTGGATATACAGCCTTTTGCATACATGCAAAACAACACATGTGCAAGTCAGTGTGAAGTAAAATAACCTATCACTTCTAAATCACTATATTTCGATACAAAATAAAAAGAAATAAAATAGACACATACCCATATCACTGCACTATTATGGATCACATACAGTTTTTGTTATTATAATTATATTATATTCATATAAGAAAGATATTTTGGTTTGTTTGCTTAGACTCAGTTGAATGCACATAAGGCTTTTTGCACTCATACAAAACCACGTATGTGCAACTCAGTGGGGAGTGAAATAGGCCTAACCTTATGTGCATATATTTTTACTTCAAAATCAGTATGTTTGAATACAATATTAAACAAAACTAGAAAAGGAGTTCCCGAACTCCGAGGCCCGGCTGTAGTCTGTTTGAGTGCTTTAGACACAAAAATGGCCTAATATGCTGTAAACATAGCTGTATTGGCTTTCCCCATGGGCCAGAATCCTAAATGTCCAGGATATAATTATTGAATGAACCAAGGGGACAAGTATATCTTCACCGCGTAGGCCTCTTCCTTCCACCACCATCGCTGATACGTCAGTGTACGTGTCTATACGCATTCTATTCATCAGATCCACTAGTCTTCCACTAGCGTCAGCTAGTTGCTCTGATTGATCACACTGTGTAATGTGTTTTGTAAAAATATTCATCAATTCGACCTGATTTTTTACCCGGCCATTAAGGCAATACCTAACAAAAATGGTGTACTTGACATTCTAAATCACATGGTCAGGTCAAAAAATACACCTGGCCAGGCACATGACTATTTTTATAAAATAAACAGCTTCTTTTAACATATTTAAGAAAGGGTAGGATGGACAAGGGTAGGGTTTGACTGAATCACTACATCTAAAATGCTATATTTCGTGTCCAACTTGGGCTGACATCCTATGGATATTTAAGTCTGACATTATGCGCTTCTGTCAGTATTCTGTGAAACTCAATGACCTCGACCTCCTTTGTTTTCACCGAGCTGGCTAATACAGTGAAGTATGGGGGAGGGTTCTTATATAACCTTGTTTTCATCGAGTGACGTCACTGCGTTTCACAGAATGAAGTATGGGGGAGGGGGTGTTATATAACCTTGTTTTCACCGAGTGACGTCACTGCGTTTCACAGAATTGTCTGGTGAGATATAGGCCTACATCTCTACGTGTATCATATGTATTGACTATCTTATTATAGTTGTATTATATAAGTCAGAATATACATTCCCCTCACATATTACTTGTGAGGTTCCATAGGGTTCTATCCTGGAACCTCTTTTATTTTTGTTGTACATTAATGATATTTGCAATGAATCTGATATTAGTTTTCCTATTCTATATGCAGATGATACCTATATATTTTTGAATGGTAAAAATATTGATGAACTAGTACAATGTATGAACTGTGAGTTAAATAAAGTTGTTATTTGGTTAACCGCTAATAAGTTATCTTTAAACATTAAAAAGTGACATTTCATGATTTTCCGCTCTAGACGATGTTGTATTGAGAACCAACAAAATATAAGAATTTGTAACCAAAAAATTGAATTAGTAGAGCACACTAAATTTCTTGGGATCTACATTGACTCTACTTTATCTCGGAGCCAACATATATCCTATTTAAAAACTAAATTTTCTAAAGGTATAGGAGTCCCAAGAAAGGCAAGAAAGTTATTATCTAACAATATGTTAGTTACACTGTATAATTCTTGTTCAGAAGTTTGGAGGGGGGGGGGGGGGTGCTCAAGATATTCATATAAAATCTCTAATTATTCTTCATAAACGATTTATTAGATTAATCACCTGCTCGTCTCGGATGACACACACAAAACCAATTTTTCTCCAATTAAAATTATAAACACTGAAAGCACTGAAAACACTGAGTTATATTTGTACAAAGTTAGATTGTTAATGTTTCAGATTCACAAAAGGCAAGTACCAAAACATAATAATGATTATATATGGTAATATAAATCATAAAGTGCCTATTGGATCTTTTAAAATAAAGCTTGAAAAATATATTATGTATAACTATTGAATGGATATGTTTGAACATTGATTTGTTGTATCTTTTATATAATCCTATCACATATTGTTAACACATGTATCGCTATGTGGGTAGTGATAATTTGTGTGTACTTAAGATCTGATTTTGTTATTTTGTTTGCTCTGCACGCGCATACTCAATGAATGAGTGTTAACATGAAGTTTAATTTAAATGGTATATAGGCAAATCTGCCTTTTTCCCGTTGCCACCATTATTATTACAGTTATTTGTTCATGTTGATTGTTGGAATATTATGACAATAAACTCAATTATTATATATAGTGTCAATGGCTTTTGTAATTTATGTTATTAAATGGCTCCTATGGACGGTAGAGACGATGTATTAATGGAGCCTAACACGTGTCAACACTCCCAGGAAACACGACATTGACCCAATGCTGGTCCAATGCTGGCCCACCATCTGCGACACTGACCCAGCATCAAACCAGCACTGGCTCAATTACAGAAGAGATTCAAAAATATCTGTAGCAGGGCCAACTAGCTGTGCTAGTCTGGCCCTGAGAAGGAGGCTGGTGTATACAGTGTACCCATCCTCCTTCTCAGGGCCACACTAGCACAGCCTCCTTCTCAGGGCAGTACTAGCACAGCTAGGTGGCCCTGCTACAGTGCTTTCAGAATTTCTTCTGTAATTGCTGCGTTCTGATAGGGCCTCAAAATCCTTGCAACTATGAGAGACACATCTATATAATTATGTCTCCCCTATACTGGGCTATATATATTTATACCCAGTATTATTATGACCAGTACATGCAATCAACCTGTGTTTGAGAATCTTTTCTGTAATTGCTGCGTTTTGATAGGGCCTCAAAAACTGCTGTCTGGTGACCCACACCTGACCCTGAAAACTATGTCAGGTTCGAGGTTTTCTTGTACCTATGAGAGACAAGTTCATATAATTATGGGCTACAGTGGTCATTATATAGGCCTAGTATTATTATAACCAATACATGCGATCAACCTGTGTTGTACTATAACAGTGTCCGCTCAGTGATTGTAGCAGCCACTCTTTGTTTGATGTTGGGACATCATCTCAGATTGTGGATTAACATGAACCCAGTGCTTGGTCATCATCAGCACGATACACTGACCCAAAATTGGTTTACCGTTGGTCCATTGCTTGCGACATAGGACCCAACGTTAGGAAAGCATTGGGCCGGTGTAGGCCTATCGTGTTTAAGCTGTGGGATTGACAATGGTGGATTGATGTATGTCAATCGTCTACGACGCTGGCCCAACATAAATCTACTTTGACCATCTATTTCGAATGTATCTTCTGACTTATATAATACAACAATATTAGGATAGTCAATACACATGATACATGTACAGATCTATATATCAACTATATCTCACCAGACAATAATGACAGGAGCACATAATGTCAGGCTTAAATATCCCCAGGATGTCAGGCTAAGTTGGACAGGGAAATATGGCATTTTAGATGTAATGATGTAGTCAAACCCCTCCCTGGTCCACCTCATCCTCTCTAACATGCTAAAAGATGCTGTTAATTTCATGAAAATAGTGACCTGCCTCGCCATGTGTATTCCTAGACCTGACCATGTGGCTTAGAGTGTCAAGGACACCATTTTTGTTAAGCATTGCCTTATTGGCCAGATAAAAAGTCAGGTCAAATTCATGAATATTTCTACAGAGCACATTCCACAGTGCAATCAATCAGAGCGACTAGCTGACGCTAGTGGAAAGATAGTGGATCTGATGAATGAGAATGGGTGTACCTGGTACACACAATGTAGGCCTACCAGCCCAATAGCAATGGTGGGCCAGCGTCGCATCCTATTGCTGGTTCAATGCCGGTCAATCGTATTCGACGCTGGCCCAAAATTGAAACAGAACCGGGTGATTGTCCGTGTTGGCTCTGACTGCCATAGGGGTGACACTTTATCCCCCGAAAGGCCACTACCCGGATAACACGATACATTGGCCCAATTGTGAAATAATGGTAGGCCACCGTCTGCGACGCTGGGCCAACATTATTCCAACCAAAACCATTTAAGCTCTTACTATAGACTTAGACTCAGTAGACGTGCAGCTGGTGGCTATAAAAATCGACTTTAAGGCTCAGAATGTAATAGGGGCAAATTATAGTCCACCTTATTGGAAATTTTCTCCTTTTTTCAATGGTGGTTGATGTGGGGCTGTATTATTGGGATAAATTGGGCGTAATTGAGCTCAAAGATATGTACCCACAAATTTTGCGGCTACTTTTTGTATGTTGTAAAGATCCACCTCCTCCCAAATTTATGTCTGCAATGTAAGCGTTTTGAACTTGATACATCTTCATCATAACTAGTTTCACACTAAACACCATCCCAATCCCAAAAGTGTATCATGTGAGGTTATATTCTAATAAAAAAAGTGTAAAAATCAGGTTTAAAGATTTTACTGTTAAATCAAATAAGATATTTTAAACATCTTCGTAAAAATACACCATAAATAGTAATTGAAAGAGTCCGTGGTTTGTATTTCCTTGACGAAGCTATGAATATCTTAGGAAAAAAATTACAATTCCCAATAATTATTATTCAAACAATTTGCGTTTGATATATATGTATGTTGCAACGTTTATTGATACTATTTTTAGTTCGATTTATTGATCAATGCAATACATATTATGATAAAACACGAACAAACACGATTAATAAACCATTAGTCCATTGCCTAACAAAAATACTAACAATTCTAAATTTATCAAACTAAAACACAGAGCAACAACAGAAAGGACTATGCCTATATAGTGTCATTAATGATAGTTTTACTAATTTTAAAATATTTACATGTATAATTTTATGTAACGCCGTTACGTTATGCAGAACTTATTAGGCCTACATTCATACCAATCAATTACTCTATGAACACAGATCAACACCAAAAATATGTTACTATCCTTATCATTCTATCTAATTGGCATGAAATTGCTACCAATGTAATAACACATAACAATAGTTAATTGAATGTCCATATTAGGCCTAGTTTACTCGGCACTAATACACAAATAGCCCTTCACCATTTCAAAAAAACAACATTGGGCTCAAAATCATGTAACAAATAAAAATAAAAATCTATATATTTAGAGTATAATAGCATCCGAATCAGTTAAATTTTTAATAAGTAGTATAACATGGCACAACATCACTAATATCACGATTTGCTACAGACTAGAGTCAGTGTGTGATACAATCGACTAATAAGGACAAGTTTTACCATTAAACATGTTGAAGTGACTAGACAAACACACAAAGTATGAGCATAGTTGTCTCAATACAATGTAACTTTGAACACTTTTACTCGTCAGTGTCTTCAATATCTTCTTGGACAGTTGTTACATATGTCCATGGCAGCATAAGAGCTAATTTCAATGCATGGCATTCCACTTTGATTGCAAGGGTATCCAGTAGAACACATTTGCCTATGACCACATTCACATTTCAAACTATCAATTAGCTCAGACGCACTACACCCTTCATAGTATACTGGAAATCACATACATTGCTCTTGTATCCAGCCAAAATCAAGAGGTGTACCCAAATCAGAAAACCCAACGTGGGATGCTTTCCATACCCGGGCTTGCCATGCTGCACGTTTTACATGTTGAAGAAAACTGGCTTCACAGGGTGGTATTTTAAACAGAGATAAAGCTTTTTGCTTGGCATTGCGAGTCCTCGACTTGTTTAAGTCATGATAGTTAATTGTATTCCTTACCTCGCTGATCATACAAGGTAGAAACTAGCTTCCTAGCCTGCTCTGATGCCGCATCATCATCAGTGCCACTAAAATTATCTGGGGATTTGGTGATGACTTTCATGAAAGTCTTTTTCCAATCCCAAATATAGCTGAAGCTGTGTCACTTCCCGTTAAGGCATGTGCTTCATGAAGTATTCCACCTGAACTCTCCGATATTTCATGAACTGGTACATGTAACGTCGTTTGTCTGGCGTTGCTGTAACGATTCCTGGTTGTATCCAAATCTGTGAGGTATTAGGCCTTATACAGTTGCTGGTAATAATAAAGTACCAAGACTAGCACATCTGTATCGGATGATCGAATAATTATTTGTCCTTTTTCATGACTCTTCTCAAACATTATGTCTGCATCTATGGCGCGGAATATCATCTTAGTATCAGCTTCTTCGTGTGAGTGAAAGATATGAATTGGTTTTGATGTGCCCTCTGATGTGATATGGGTAACCTCTTCTCCATTACCGCCCCAAACAAGTTATTGTGATTTAGCTGGGTGTTTGTGAGCGAAATCCTGGCAATCATTTGAAAAGTAGCCACAAAGGAACTGTATCAGACATTTCTTGTTGTCGGAAACTTCCAGGAATTGTTTCCATGTTGGAACTGGATGCCCGCCATGAACACTGTTCATCTTTTGTTGGCATCATGCCCAGCACGTTGTCCGGTTTTATTGAGAATTTTGTGCTGTACGTTACCTGTTGTATAGCAAATTGTCGCTAAAACACATATCGCTAAAAACTAGCTTGTTCCCATTTTCCCAGTCGTTCAGCTTGCAAATCTAATAGCATTAGCTCAATAACTTCGAGAAATATGTGCCGATATATAAATGTCGGTGAAACATCAGAGCTTTGTTAATTGCGCTTTTGAATCAATACGTTAAATGCATTGGCATCTATTGTTTCATTTAGTTGAGGTGCGCCGTTCTGTATGTCATTTCCATCACAAATATCAGACTGTTAATCAATCAAATGCTGAAAAAACTGTGGCGAAAAGCCATCCATGTGATCGATTTTCTCATATCACTTGAAAAAAGACCTCATGTAACACCTCATTAGTGCTTAGTACATCAATATCAAACCACGAACAGCACATTTGTATTGCTTTCCAGACAACATTTGATCAACGGTGACAGATGCATACACACCAGAATCAATGAGAATATCACGTAAGCCACCATCACCCCAGAGCTAACCAATTGATGAAATAAAGCAAGATTGTGTGTTAAAGCCATCAAGTTGCATAGTGTGGTTGTTGAATTAATCTGGTAAATACCACATATCTTGCTTTGCTATGCAATAGAGCTGTTGGTCCATTGTTTGCACTGAAAATGACTGACCAAGTGCATGTGACATTTATGTGCATTTCTTCATGACTGTACAGTGCTGTATACGCACTGTTGACATATCTGAGGGTTTTGCATCTACTATTGGTGAATGTCCAACCAGTTTTTTCAGCGATTAATGACTGGTATCCTGACCAAAAAGTAATGGCTGTGTCCTGTGTTTCATATCCACTCGGTAACGAGATCTTTCTATTAGAGAGTAGATGGAGAAGTATCCAGGCATACTTATCAGGCATAATGGAACTGGATGTCTGCATGTTGCTTTTCAAAACCTATCTTTGGTGCTTCACACTACGCACTGTCGGTTTTGCAAATGGGTAGGCCTATATTTGTATTACAGATTTAATTTCATTTGACATGACAAGATATTTTTCTGGCAGACGAGGAATTCTCTCCTGAGTTGGGGCTTTATCTGTTGCCTGTTCGTACCATTACATGTGATGTATTCTTTACATCAACAATTGTTTGACAGGTTATGTCAACATTATCATCACCTTTTTGTACAAGACTGCGATCTACAGTGGTGAGTGACATCCATTGAACTGGGAATATAATTATACCATTCTGCACATGACGTTCATTCTCAGCCGCACTGGTTAAAAAGCGCCTTAACTCTTCATGGCTCACACAACTTCCATAACTATGAACAGTTTCAATGAGTGATCTTGAACCATGGTTATGATGTATAAGGATTGCGATTCCCCAAATAAATTGGTCTAATAATGTTGGTACAATTGCAAACTAAGTTATGCGCCAATGAACAAGCTTTACTTCTAACCTCGTTTGAATGTGCTGTGTCAACTCCATTTCTGTATGATCTTTTATCAATCAGCCATTAGCGCAGCCTTAAAACCAATGTAGGTATACACTAACCAGAGCGTTTCTCTGTGCAATCATATGCAGGAATGGATACATATTATCTGAAGTCATGGTTTCCATTTGAGGATTGAGTATTCCAATAGCCCTATGGAATATCGTCTCGTCAGACCCTGCATCTTGCAGTGGAATTTGTAGACTAGTTTATTTGTGTTTGCTTTGTTATCCACTGTTAACTGTTTTTATAGCATCAGCAAGAGTGATCGAACTACTGAGCAGGAAGTTTAATTTTTCCCTGTCCGTGTTGGGATAGAACTGTTAAACGTTTACCAAACTGTTTCTCAAGCCGTCTATGCAGATTGGATGGTTCTAGGTATCAAGTAGCAAAGGAATATTTTTTTAAGCATGTATAGTAGCTTATAGTTATGGTATATGCTTTCCCCTGTAGTATAACATATACCTCAATCTCATCGACTAGTTTCGAAAAAGCATTAATAGAGATGTCATTTGTATTTTCTATTCTATTTGATATATCTGCAACATAGTTCTAATATCTGCCACATAGTTCTATTATTTACGTTGTCCTAAGATTTACATAGTCCTAATAGTTACATAGTCCTAATATTTACCGCAATAATACGAGTACAATGCGCTCAATTAAAACACTTTTTCTGTATTTATTTTAACAATTGATTTTTCGTTTTATATATATATATACACATTCCAATCAAGTGTACTCTATGAAGTGATATATCCCACTACCGCTATTTACACATGTTTTACACTAATATATTCGCCAATTTCGGAACAGAATTTTGATTTCCCGAGGTGTCACTGGAATGTGACTGTATCATAAAGAGTTTAAAATTCATTAATTACATTCTAAACCATACTATTTTCTACAAGTTATTTCAATTGTTTTGTTTTTTTTAATAATAGAAAACGGTTACAAAATTTTACGGTACAAATTTCTAATATCAATGTTAACTAGTTTCTGCTACGAATACAAAATCACGTGAGACACCATTGGAAAGAGGATGAAGAAATATAGTTGATGATGTGTCAATATTACATGCGGAAGGTTTACATTCTAACAAATTCACTTTAAGGTGAGCAGATAAAAAAAAGTACAGAAAATAACAATTAAGTTTTGCGGGTACATGATTTGAGCTCAATTTTCATCAATTTCTCCCAATGATACATCTCCACATCAACCACCACTGAAAAGGGGAGAAAATTGCCAATAAGATGAGCTAGAATTTGCCCCTATAACATTCTGAGCCTCAAACTCCTCAAATAAGGGTCTAAATGAGAACAAGCTGCACGTCTACAGGCAAAAGAAACTTAATAGTTTAGTATATTCAGACAATAAAGATATCTGTGTTTGCTCACCCATACTCCCATTGAATTCACATAACTTATGTGCATTCAATGGGAGTAGGTTATGGGTGAGCGATGTCATAGTTACAAACAAATGCAAGTGATGCATGTTAAATATATGTATGGATGACCGAAGCATGAAGGATGACTTGTGGTGATATCATCCATAGACACTAAGCACTAGTGTGTTCAGATATACACAATCTTGTCTATACTTCTCATTTGTTTGGCAAAGTAAGACTGCTACGACATGTCTAGTGAAAATTGATCTGTACCATTTAGTTGTGAGACTGGAAATGAACTAAGAGCCAATTGTTGGAACCCGGTCAGATTATTATCTGGATC
This sequence comes from Flabesymbios commensalis, assembly GCA_964017125.1. Taxonomy (NCBI): domain Eukaryota; kingdom Metazoa; phylum Annelida; class Polychaeta; order Terebellida; family Flabelligeridae; genus Flabesymbios; species Flabesymbios commensalis. Next base: position 30,573,223 of record OZ024914.1, read on the forward strand.
CGCCACCTGATAAGGCTTTTGGTACGCTTGAAAAACAAGGTGTGTGTATCTCAATGGGAAGTGGAATAACCTTATGTGTACCAAACAATAGAAAAACAGTAATATTTCATCAACAAAATAAATAAACTATAAACAAGGTATATGAAGGCATGTTATTACGCGTTTCAAACCATATTTGAGGAGAATATACAATATTTATCCCAAGAACCATGTTTACTCACATAATGAAAGTGTTATTGACTGCTTACTCAATATCACAATGAATGCACATACGGCCTTTTTCACTGGGAACAACTACGTTAAATTACATTTACCAGATCAATTCTAAGATTATATATCCTCTCAGTGCACAACGTGAACTTGCTGGTGATACCACTTTACATCAGTTGTGCGTACAGTGAATTTTTGCTATTTTATAGAGATAATTCACTGTATTAGAAAACATAAATTTAGAGGGAAAACATAGATTTACAGAGAATCCATGATCACAGTAAAGTTGCAGCTTTAGCTATCTATGTGTTTTCGCATAATAGCTGAAACGAAGCTTCTCTGTTGCATTGAGTAACATCATTATGATTTGCAAAACAGCTGATGGTCGAGTCACCCAATGAAAATACCAACCTACATTTTGAATATCACGTCTAGATAAGGATGACTTTGAGCACACAAGGCTCTCCCATCATTATATCATGATGAAAGTTACACCTTTGGACCAACGCCACACAAATGATGTACATACACGACACATCACCGGGTGGCCTCCATGCTAGCGATCTTGTGGTCTTAAAGGTGTGGTCAACTGTCAAAATTCGCGGGACGAGGATCCCCCAGAAGGCAATAGTGCTCGTGGGTAGGCCAAGGCCCTATTCCATAATAATACTAAATATGCGTTTCATACCCAAAGCCTCATTAAGAAAAAGTTCTCAAATCACAACAAGTTCATATATACTTGAGCGACATCTATGAGTTAATAATTCAAAGCACTTTGCCCTTGCCCCTACTTGGTCGCTGGCTTGCAAACAAACTGACTGAATTCCTGGGAGGATTTGGAAACTGCTTGACCCCAAAAGCTTGTATTGACACTCAGTAAACACAAAAGATTTGTATGACTTCATGCAATTATGGACCAACGTCGAAAACGTTGGGCCGACATTGTATAAATGTTATACGAATGTCTTGTGTTTGCTGGGCTGCAGAAGGAATTTCTCTCAAACATTGTACATTTATTCAATGTTGATTCGATGTTGGGCCAGCGTCGCAGACTTTGGCCTAGCATTAAAACAGCATTGGATCAATGTCTCGTTTAAGTAGTATCTTGTAATCAGTTTGGTGGCTATATTAATGCCGTCAATTTGTACTCAATAGGCAACTGTTGGCCTATAATTGACCGTCCCAGGCATGCACATTTTGCAGTTGAACACTAGTTTAATGGAGGTCTCCCAAACCACCCTGTAAATTGCTTTCATATATCTTATATTCACTTATTTTCATGGTTGAATAAATACTTCTTCTTCTCACCTCAACCGACGACACAAAAATAACCAAAAAAATCACAATCACAACTGTAAATTTATACTATAATTTCCTTACAGTTAATGGAATTTCATTAGTTATATGGGGTATTTCTTCACGGCACGACATTTTGTGCACCGATAAAAGAGTTACCTCCACCCCCATCACATAACATGTGCTGTGTTCCCCTTGCATTGCACAACATTATAAAACTCCTTGCGTTTTCCCTTCAGTGAGCATTTTAAACCAGTGATTCATTGTGGAATCCGCATGCGTTGACAGTTGATAGGCCTAATCTGAACAATTTTCGAAGGTATCATCGTATACATTTTAATGTGTAAAAACAGTTTCTACAGAACGATTTTCAGCGCGAGATAATAATATTTATGATGCGATATCCCTTGTTTCCAGTCGGTGATTCCAAAGATAAAAACAACTAGCTAGACAGTAACATATGCGTGTAATAAGATACTTCAAACCTCCACCGCGCAACATGGGGTCACTGACGCCACAGAATCCTCCCCTGAAAAGCGATTGTGTATTGGATCCGGATCATCCCTAAAATTTAATAGATTGTTCCATGGCCCGACACACACCTCAGGTAAATGTTTCATGCAAATCCGTTACTCACTTTAAGTAATCTTACTGATAGGAAGACAAACAAACAGACAAACTCGACCAAAACATGACTTTCTGGGCGGAGGTAATCATGTGGGTTAGGCTACAGACTGAAAAATATTTAGGTATCGCATCATAAATTCTGTAGGTCTCAAGATGGAAATCGTTCTGTAGAAAAAATGTTTACACAAAAGCAGCAAATGTATGTGATGATACCTTGGAAAATGACTCAGATTACCGACTGTAGTTTGTGATATCTATGGCGCGGTGCTGTGTGTCTCGATGTTCTGAAAGCGTCGTATATGCCGGGCCAGCATTGAGGGAACACTGCACCAACTGGCAACTCACCTGTTAAGGCGCTTGCAACGTGTGTTATGGCTGTAAGAATGCTAATCTGTGCATTCGACACGTTGAAGATGTTGACGTACTCTCCCAGTATAATAACGAATCCGACATTTAGAACCGACACTCCCATCAGCATCATGAACCCTGAGAACAACACAAAATATCTCCGGCTACACATGGTCACCCTGAAATAAAAACGAGTTAAATTAAAAGGTAAAACAAGATCATGATGATAATGACTTATCTGGTTGTAAATTATCGGACAGATAAGTTATGCGAGTGGTGTAAGATTTTGCGATCAGAGTTATTCAATTATAATATGACAAGGTAAGTAGATAAGGCTCCAATTCAAAACCTGTTTCAAATGTATGGTAACAACTTTATAAACATCCGTAATTGGGTTTTGTCTTTTAGATGGACCCGGTTTATAATGGACTTGTCATATTTGAAACAAAAAGGACATGAGTCAGCAATTCTATTATTGCCTTCTAAAGATTTTATATTTTACTGACAATAATCTATGACAAAAAGTTCTTAACTCGCTTTAGGAGAAGTACCGGTATATAAGGTCTCAGATGTATCACATCGTCAAAGAAGTGGCGAGTTTAATTACAACGTCATCGAGAAAGTGGCTGCTTTCCTAACGGGCCACACATTTTAAAACACGAAGGGGTTTTTTTCGACTTAATTTTTTTTTCATAATTCCCTTGAAACCTGATAGGTTTTCAGGGTCTGCGAGTCTGTTGGCATTGTCCGTTTTCGCGTGCAACCGAAAACGAGGCTATGGCGGCCATCTTTTTTTTTAATTACAAAATTCCTTGTTAACACGATAACTTGACAAATAATTATTGGATCTCTCCAATTTTGTACGTGAAGTTACCCATGAGTATGAAGATCACCTGAATAGATTTTCAGCTTTCTACCGATAATCAAAATGGCCGCCACCTGGCAACTAATTTTTTTTTATTGACTTTTTTTTATTTATTATTATTCCCTTGAAACCTGGTATATGTAGGTTTTCAGGGTCTGCGAGTCTGTTGGCATTGTCCGTTCTCGCGTGCAACCGAAAACGAGGCTATGGTGGCCATCTTTATTTTTTAATTACAAAATTTCTTGTTAACGCGATAACTTAAAAAATAATTATTGGATCTCATCAATTTTTTATGTGAAGTTACCCATGGGTATGAAGATGACCTGATTAGAATTTCAGCTTTCCACCGATAATCAAAATGGCCGCCACCTGGCGATTAATTTTTTTCAACTTTTTTCCGGAATTCCGTCGAAACCTGGTATATATATGGGTTTTCGCGGTCTGCAAGTCTATTAGTATTGTCCGTTTTCATGTGAGACTGAAAACGAGGCTGCGGCGGCTATTTTAGTTTTATCAATTTTAATAAATCGTTCTTATTTTCAATTAATTGCCTTGAAACCTGACATATAGAGAGTCACTGCATCAGCCGAGGGGTATTTTAGTGCTTGCACGGTATTTTTAATCTATTATTTTAACAGGTTAAATCACATTAATTGGAACAACTCGGTATCAGACTGTGTGCCTACACGCAAATTAATATTTTTATTATATTTTGGTGGCCATTTTGAATTGCCTTCTTCACAAGGAAGGACATAAAATTCAGCAACAGCGTTTTTCTGCTTTAGCATATCTAAATTTTGTTAAAAATGGTGGTTATCAGTTTTAATTAGAAAGTGAATTTAATGCCACTTTCTGGTCATCTTTTTTGAAAATCCGTCCAGTCTATAACACGACACTGTTTATATGGGGACAGTGATTGGGAATGAAATATGAGGTGTTTAAAACATCATGATCTGCAAATGTCCGGTCTAAAACTAAACAAATATGAACAATTTTCACTTTAAGTTGTTGACCGTTGTAACGAGACACAAGACAATTTAAATAATATAATTCAGTGGGAAACGGGTTAACTCTTAAAGCGCTGAATTGAATAATTTAAATTTTCATCCGCTTGAAGTTGCCGCGATTTCAAGTGGGTGTAAATTACTCATATCTGTTCATTTTGAGACCAAAAGTTAGCTAATCTTAATGTTTAAGCACAGTTTGTTCACAACAACAATGATTTAAGCTGCTAATAAAATGAATTGAAAACGACTATAGTCGTGCTTGGCGCTCTAACCTTTTCACTACCATACATGACGGAAATTTCCGTCGTCATTCGTCAATGAACGTAACCATAAAATGACACAAATTTTCGTCAAATATATACTACATTTATGTATTTTTCGTCATTTGAAGCTGGAAATTGCGTTAGCAATTCCAGCTTCAAATGACGAAAAATAGAACTCCTACACACCAGTATATCTGGATCCTGGCATGCACTCCGGCCTGGAAGTCAAAGGGTTAAGGGATTCCCTCATTATATTAGTGAAGAATGTCTTGTTATATTTACCGGTTTGCCTTGGCGTCAGCTTTTCACAGCAAGGATTTGTGTAGTGTTCCTATACCACGTATAAACTATCACGCGTGAAAACCACTACACGTCATATAATATTATGTCATTTGATCTGCTGCTACACAGAAGGCTTCACAACCCTGGATGATTATTGAGTAGCTTCGATCATGTAAATGGGAACTGAGACATATTATTTGTTATGTGATAAAGACGCATGAATGAACACGATAATGTGTCACTTTGTATACACAGGAGCCCTCGGGTGATAACTTATAATACACACAAAATGAAGTAAATTGCATACCAAAATTCTGCTCACTTGTTTGCCAATGGGAAGTGATGCATATCAGATTTGATAAACACTCATGAATGAGCACGAGAATATGTGATGCAGGCGTACACACTAGAGCACTCAGGTGATAAGAGCCATAACATATAATATGCCTACACACAAAATGAATTAGATACCAATGCTTCAGCCCTCATTCAGGCGTTTGACCAAAAAATAACCCTTTCACTGCTGAATTTATCTTATCTTCGTTTATTTGTAATTGTTGACGTGGGCCTAATTTCAGAATGAAAGGGGAATAATTGCATTACAGAAGCAATACATCGTCGCCATTCGATATAATTTCAAGACAATTTTTTTAATTCTCACAGAATGCAAGCGAAAAGCATCAAAGAAGTGTGCATATGATTATACTACAAAATATAACCTGGGGACTTTGGTCTGTCTGTTACTAAGTATACAGGGCGGGGGCCCTAGGGTGGTGGTTTGCACCGCTGCCTTTCACGCTAGAATTCGGGGCTCGGTTCCAGGTCTCGGCGATTTTAAATAAACAAAAATGTTTCTTCCCCATCCACGTGTAAAACGAATTTCGAATTCTTGCGTCTGGTGGACAGTGTCATCTCATTCATCTCACCATCCTCAGGAGGTTCTCCTGTCCCAATTTAGCCTATATGTGCACAAAAGTGGCTTAAAGCCCGATTCATTTCATTTTCATTTTCCTAAGTATACATTTGGGATCATTTTAAAAAACAATAGCTTTAATCGAATTATTTCCGGGTTTGTGTAATGTTATACCTAATACTCCTAGACTGATCTGTTGGACTCCTCATTATATTAGTGGATGTACGGTAAACATTGATCTAGGGGAAGCGGGAACACATTGTAATATATGCCAGCTCTCAGTCTGGTGCACTAGGAAGTCTGTCAATTGATAATGCTAAACTTGAATGAATTATAAGTTCCTTCTAATGATGGTTAGAACTATTATTTATGATGACAATCGGACCACGCTGGGCAGATTTTTCATCCGTACCGTTTGATGAAGTAAACAGTAGCGCTTATAGTTGCCCTAGTGACAGACCGGGTGCAGGTGAATCTAATACAGGAAGCTAGTTGTTAAGGGGGATGGACACATCACCCACAACAAGTTATCAGTGCGATACCTTGCTTTATCGAGCATGGCGGCAAACTATTTTAAATAGCGAGATACCTTGAATGTCGCACGTCTCAAAACCGGCCAATCAGACAGCGCTTGACAGCTGGCTGACAGCAAAGCCTGCTTGTTCCCGTTGGTATGATAGATCAGATAGATATATAAGCTCGGAATCTCACGCTGATGTCATTGTGTTCCCAGCTCCCTGAATGGCGGCCACTATATGATTACTGGCCGCCATGACGAAATTCGGTACAACTCACTGTCCAAAAGAGAGATCCCCAACTTGTCTATATAATACATCTAACAACGGGAACTGGTAACTGTGTATGACAGATGAACAAGAGGTCCATTCTTCGTGACCTTTTATGACCTATTTATAAATCTGAAACATCCAATGAGGTTTGAAACTCCAACACACCCCCAAGATGACCACATATACAGAATGACTGATTGTAGTACTCGATATGGTCAGGCTCCTGCGGTAGCACTCGTGTGAGACTGGCTAAGGGAAGATAGATGGACACACCCCACTCCCATTACATTGTCAGGGTCCAGCTTGCCAGCGGCCTGGGGTAGAGATGACCCCACTCACAAATACACGAAACTGACAAAGTGATGTGTAACAGGACCCCGATAAAATGTAGAAAAAAATGACGCCAGAAACTCTCGAGCACAACATTTTAATTGAAAAAGTATAGTAGTGTATTTAGTATAAATTAGTGTAAGAATTCTAGTGAATTATCACACGATACATTCATCGAAGAAATATGGCAAACAACTAAAGTAGAATGATGTTCATTCTTTTTTATTCATCACTAACATTATTCACAACCTCACACAATGAAATTCTGATTTAAGGATACTGAGAGCGACTTGAACCTCTCAACTTATAGCAAGCATTCAACATTCATTATTTATTTGTACACAATTATAATTATTTCAATAGAATATAGCTATTTTCTTGGCCAAATTAATCAAACAGCTTAATATTATCTTTAGTGGCAGAGCGAGAATGAAAACCTGAGTACAATAGTTTTCAGAGAATGAATTAGATAACTTGTTTATGATTACACTGAGTAAAAACAATATAAACACAATTTCTGGAAATATCGGAGATGCTATTTTAAACATAACACCGCTTACTGAGTATGGTTTATGTGATTGAGAAGTAGCAGTTTTACTAATCACGCTGAGTGAACTATATGCCATGGCCATGGAGAAAATAATTATCAAGATCAATCCAAAGTCAACGAGGGAAATTATAGAAAGAAGGTTAAAAGTTGAGCGCTGTCCACACCATGCTACTGAACATATGCTATCAAACATTGTTATTTGAAAAGCAAATACCATTACAATATATGATAAAATAAGAAAAACCCACGTACATGCCAATACTAGCCATGTCCACTTCAACCATCTACATTGGTGTGAAAAAGGAAATGTCATTTTAAGTGACATTATAATAATTAACAGAACTTTGAATATCACTGTACATTGCAAGGAGGTATACAGTAGAGCATTGAACAAGATACATAGATTTCCCTTTCTGAACATCAGTACATTCACTTTTAGAATATCAGAAATTGCTATCCCCACCAAGTATACTGAACATAATATGGTTGATAGCGATTGGTTCACCACAATAATGGAATGATTTCTGTTTTTCATGAATTCTTTTTTCGAAACGATGTTTATCATTTTATTGATTAATATTATGATTACAGATAGTGCAAATGCCGTCAACGATAAACTATACGCCAGATACTTTTCAGGAACACTGTTAATTAAACCAAAACAACTGTATATGTTTTTATTTGGTGATAAACACTCTATATTATCAGGCAATATACAACATATATGATAATCTGACACCTTAATTTGTAGGCCATCGTGAAGTGTTTCTGAAATAAAAATGAGCAGTTGTGGGTGATAATGTATGTGGCGCATATCGATAAAGGACAAACTGCCAGTCTGTCTACCTGATCTCATAGTTACATACTTCAAATTATTTCCTAATACTATGAAAACTGATAAATATTTAGGAAACACCGTCTTGGCAAATTCTAACGCATACAATAAATTGAAGGATACGTCCAAGTATACTATTTTTGTGAATATACTATATTTTAGAAAGTGTATCCGCAAAAGTTTATTATGACTGAAATCCACAACAAGTAACGTGCATGTGTCAGAGAAATTTAACTGTAAGGTGGTAATATTTTGTATCAAAGAATGTGATGTGTTTACATAAACTAAACCTGGTATGCTTAAGTAATCTATGTATAAATTAGGCTGGGAGTATTTTAACATAATTCCTTTCACATAAGTTAAAATATGAAAAGTTGCCCGATCTATGGGATCATGAAGATTACAAGAGATAACATATCCACGACAATGACATTGTTCAGGACAATCGTAACAACCAACTTCGTCATCCATAGAGTACTGACAGTCCTTGTGGCCATCACATATCTGAATTTTGCTGACACAGCGATTTTCTGCTCGGCATTTGAGAGAACCTGGACAAGTCAACTCGGCACATAGTTGTTCATCTTCGCCGTGCTTACAATCAGATTGACCGTCACAGACTGATGACATGTGTATGCAATAATAGCGATGACACTTAAACATTCCAGGACATGTCACGTATCTACATATTGCTTCAACTTCAGTTGACTTACAATATCGCTCATGTAGGCTTACACCTATTTTACACAGCGCAGTTATATTTTTGCAATTATCTTTTCTATGCAAATGGTAATCGTAAGGGATTTTGTATTTTGAAGGATTAGCATCGAAATGGTTTACAAAATATGTATTGTTTTTACTGCAAGTATAATCTATCTCCTTCTTAAATATTTTAACTTTATTTTTCACATAAGTCTTATGCGTCAATTGATCAATTTGAACCCTCCCGACCAAAAGACTAAGATTAATATGCTTAATCTGCGAAAATAAGCAGACAGTTTTTTCGAGCTTATATATCTGATTTATATTAGGCATATATATACCATCACAGATGGAATGAACTGGTATCTTATGTACACATGCTTCACCCATTGAGCACGGTAAACTAACAATCTGATCAGGGAGAGAAACAGTTGTGTTTAGCAAACACTGATTTTCATCACTGCCATCAAAACAATCAACTACAGAATCACATCTATAAATAAACAATACACATGTTCTGTCCTGACATTCGAAGTGGTTTGTGTCGCATTTGTTATAATAGGGTTTGCTTGGTTTTTCACATATTACAGCAGTGGTATTAATAGGCTCATAACAGGGTCGACACTTCACTCCTGTCTCTGAGTGTGATTGCTCTAAAATACTACATGAGTTATTAAAAGACACAAAGAATGAAAGGTGGTTTCTTTCTAGCGATAAGGGTAGAATGAAGTAAATCATTTGAGGCAATCTCTCTTTCTGTGATCCTTTTGCCAAACGTTTTCCAGATAGAATGGTATGTAAAATATTGCTGCCCATCTGAAAAATCATCTCTTTTATTCTATCAGTAATGTCACCCTGTTGTAATCTCGTAAGAAGAGTATCTTTCAACTTGCGGCTTCGCCGTGATTCTCTGCGATCAAAAACTATCTTTACAGAATACAACGATGCATTCTGTGCAGAACAAATACCCGTAGCGTCATGAAATGACAGTGCAGTATCTGGCCATACTATTAATAAACAATCTTCAGAGTTTTGAAGATTAAACCAGCCAGCATCACATTTGTTGTTCTGATGCCGAGTTCTGGGATGAGCTATTTGTGGTTCACTCCTTTCACATATATACGTGACGTCATACGTTTGATCACATGGGATCACCAGCCATACATAGTGCTTCAAACTGTAGTCAGTTATGGCGGCAGTACAGTTTTTCGCAACAGAAAATTCAGGTTGTTTGACATAAGCATGATGTATTTGTGAGTTTATAACATACGAACCATTTCTAAATGCGGGTATATAAGATGTGATGTTTGCAGGATGATCTCGTGAAGGGTCAAACCAAACTGTTCTTGTGACTCTCGCTCCATCTAACCAGCTTGTAAACTGTCCCTGTAACGTAGCACATTATAGTACATAATTCATAAATATCCCGGCAAGCACAAGTCGTTGGCTCAATGTTGGCTTTAATATTGGCCAGCATCGAAGACGGTTAGCCAACATTAAATAAACCTGCTTACTGAGATTTTTAGTTTTTTAGTTCCTGCAATAATATGTTTAAACCAGTCGTTTTATATTTTCATAGGAAAGTATGTTTCGTCTACATCAGGCCTTTGACGTAATGAAATACTTGTTCTAACTGTTCTGGTACCATTGTAACGGTATTTTCAAACTAAAGAAATTTTGAATAAAAATTATAAAAACCATTCCAACAATAAGTTGAGTTAAAAAATGCAATCTTCATTTCATTAAATAGAATCTGTGTGAAGGCAAGGAAGGTACAATGAAGTCATCCTTCAACACTGCCCCGAGCTAGAGGTAAATAACGCTGAAAAAGCTTAAACGGGCCTTGTTGCTGCTAGCTTTCCTGATTTCGATGCCTTTGCGACAAGATCATCACATAATCCATTTAAATTGATATCAATATGATATCCGTAGGCCTAATCGTCACGGACAAAATGTATGCTCACAACCAGACAGAGACATGCATCAATCAATCGCCTGAAGTCTCCTTCGTACATCAGTGTAATTGATTAAGAAATTATATGTAATCAGTCGTAGGAAACTTGATTATCTGGATGCCAGAACATGTTGAGAGATTTAACCTTACACCGCTGACATATTTTTGTATAAACCATGGAAACTAAAGGCGTTTTTTCAATTTGAGATCATTATAAATGGCTTAGTTAGCTCGTTCTCCTTCGTTTGAATACCTATGATATGGGTCTACGGCCATTAGAAATATTTTAATTCTTTCAGTGCGGGGACCGTCTTTATACGTTAGAATATAAGGTGAGAATCTGACGTATAAAGACGGTCCCCGCACTGAAAGGGTTAGAAAAATTGTTTGCAACTTATCTGGAAATATTTTTCTAAATACAATAATTAATATATATTTTCATTAAAATAATTATTATATGTTTAGATTTATTACCAGTTGTGTTCGTTGTAGTCCCAGAAACATCACTTCTCCAAACTTTACGGCCATGTTATAATGCATTCTTCTGATATGTCGATCATCAATTGCGGCGTCATATTGCAGAAGTGTCATGTTTTTAGATTTACAGTGATTTTGAGCTCCAGTCCAGGATAACGACCTGATATAACAAAATATTGTATTTGATATAATTGATGATAATATAATCAAGCGTTAAAAATAGTGAGATTTGTTTTCATTGTTTATGTAAGTTGGCCTCTCCTGTGACTGTCGGTATAGTCAATCAATACTGATGAATGTTGTACTACCTGGATTTTTTTCAAAAAACCCCATTTGGTTGGCATTCTTTAACCACCGTTGATGACATGTACAGTTTGTAATCGTTGTACACCGTCGGTAAACAACAGTGAAAGTTGTATATGGTGGGGCAATTTTTGAACATATATATAAAAATTGACGAAATCTGCGGGTATTAATTAACACGTACGTGAGTGAATATCTAGAGGATGTAGACGTGTAGGCCTCCACGGCACAGATCAATTTTGGGAAAATTAACTAACTGTAGCTTTTAAAACATTGTCACATGACGCTCTAAATTTTAGTTCAGCCTTACTATTCAGAAATGCGTTTATTTATTTCACAATGATATCCAATTATGTGTAAATCAAAATAGCCTATTGGAAGACATGATGAATCATCTTCACAATATACGTTTTCCTTGGCAGTAGGAATATTTGCTACAGTGATTATAAACAGTGGAAAGATAAATGGACTACGTATAGGCCTAGAGGGTCAGATATTATGTCAATATAAAATATGACACTCAAATTATCTTGGATGGATCAGACGAATAAAGAGATATTGAAATAGGCCTAATTTAGTTCTACTATCTATATTCAAAAGTAATATGACGAAGACAAAAGTAATATGGATAGCTACATCAATGATAAAATCTAACTATAGGATATGCTCTAAATAAATTTAAAATTAGTGACATCTGGCCGTTTTAATATAATTATTGGGTACAAATATGAAGGTCGACCAGTCCGATATTTATTAAATAAAACAATAATCTACGCAACGTTCGTAAAAAATTGTTGTTACACTTAAGAAATAGAATTTAGATCTGAACTGTGTGTTCTGAACTCTGTGTGCTGAGCTGCGTATGCTCTACCGGCTAAATCAGTCAAGATGTAATGTGATTTTACATTTACCTGTTCTTGTATAATCTGTATTTCCTTCTCCCAATGGTGGCAACATATTTGTGTGCACCGTTAATAAAAAAGGTTTGCTTGTCAATAATTAATACTAAATGACATCCAGCACATTCTCTCTCCTCTGGCATCAATATATCTACTCTATAACCTCTGTGATAATATCCCGTAGAAATAGAAAATCCTAGTTTTGATACGTACTCAAATATAGTGTGATTGTCAGCACTTTTGACATAAACAGCAAACTTGTAATTCCTGCACTCTGTGGGACACTGCTTATAATTCATGTAAATTTCATGACCAGTATGTACATCTCCATTGTCTTTATAAATAAACTCATGGTAGTTTAATTCTTGATAATTATCTTTTTCTCTTGGTGTAAAAACATAAGTATAACCCATGCAACTCTTTGACAATGAAGGGATGTTTTGTGAGCTTAAAAGAATCTTAAAAGTCTTATCCACTTTGCAAGTAGATTCCATCACGTAAACAGAAACCTGTTGCCAAGGGTTCGATTTCTTACAAAATAGATTTAACCTTAAAGTTCCATTATGTAGATATCTAAAATAGTGAACAGATTTACTTCTGGTGGATGTGTAGCGTGTGTATGTATTATTAATAGGCCCAAAAGGCCAATTATCAGAAGAAGACACATTAAGATCATAATCAAACTGTTTGTTTGGGAATGTATTTATCGAAGAAACATCACATTTATCGATTGTGTTCTTACGACGTACACGAATTTCTACTGTTCCGACAGGTCCAAGTTGGAGGTTACATGTCCTTTGCACAGCCCTTACTAATGGTGGACACACAATATGGTAACATGCCAATAACTCATCATGCCTGAATACCACCTCAGGTTTATAAAGTATTTCAGGCGGATAAAGCTCAACATAGAAGTGTGGACACCTACCCTCTTGTATGGAGGATATTAAGATCCCTTTTGAATAACCAGAAAACCAAACCAAACTAAAGGTAATTGAAAAACCTGAATTCAAAACTATTTTATTTATGCTGCTGCAAAACTCAATGTGTTTTCCATTATTGTCAAATTCTACCATCAGACCACCATACTGACATTCGATACCGAGTGTGTTTATTAGCTGATTTGGTCCGTAGAAACGAAAGGTAAGAATAAAGAGTCCTATTGACATATTAGCAAACGCGTAGTTGTTTATGCAAACGACATTTCTACGTTTCTTTGAATTTTTACGGAGAACCCCTGTATCACTAGTAACACACTCCATGTTTTTATTACGAGCACTTTGTATCAAGAAAAGATAACTATCATTATTTATTGGATACATGTTAATATTTATAAATGCGTAGAATGCCGTAGTTCTCAGTTTTTTATACAATGATGTGCCAGATTTGTTTTTCTCAAATAAAACCTCTGATAAAGGCCCAGGTCCGTCATGAATTAATAAATCACCAACTATACTAGAAGCCGAGCTGACAAATATTTCTATGCTGTTGGTTTTTTTTGTTATGATATACAATTGAAACGTGTTCATCTTAATCGAGAAGTTTTCAGCTCCTAGATTAATTGAAGTGGGCGCAACACATGATAAAGTGTCCACTTGTATAATATCACTAATCCAATCATTGTGAAAGCAACTGTAGAAAATGAACAGTGTGTAGGATTTTTGTCCAATTGTTGTTAGATTTAAATATGCTTTATGCGTTGGAATAAGTAGAGTCCACGGCACACGTCTGCCACAATAAGTACCGAGTGTCTTCTCAGCATAGGTAACATTCATGCCATGCTGCTCACATCTGTATTGTCTTGACGACCAAAACGTAAAACGTATGAAGTGAACGTGAATATTATGACTGCCAATTAATTCCAGTACTATTGCTGATTGATATTGTTGATTGACAGCAGAGTGTGAGCGTTGTGTCATAAAAAGAGCTCCACAATAAACAGCTTGACTTAAATCAACAGTTGATTTTCTCAGCAAACAATGGCGCAACATCATATTTAAACAATGAAACTGTTTATGATATTGTTGTCTCACAGAATAATATCCAATATTTGCGATACAACCTCTCAGGTCATGTAATAGTAGTTGTTTTTGTTTGGCATGTGGCTGGATGGAGGCTGTCCAATACAGGGCGATAACTGGAGGCAGAAGGCCTAGTACTATAATGATGACCAGTAGCCTCCACACAGTATTCATGGCGAACATACACTGAAACAAATCACGTATCAACAAAATATGAAACAATTTATCTAAAATAGTAGTGATTTCTCTATACAGTTTTAAACTGGTAATAAAGTATGTGATTATGTAACCATGTTATGGTTGAACCATATTTCTGATGATCAAAGTATCATAGGTGTTGCACACATATCCCAAAACCAAAGTATAATGTATCACGGAAGAGCTGCGTACTATCCACCGGGGCGTATTATATATGTTTTTTTATAAAAATGTTGACACCTACGTATAATACACAGGTGTAGACCATACACCGCGAAATACGGTATTTCAAATACAATTGTGCATTTTCGTTAAATTAATCAATTTGGGAATCAAGACGCAAATGTAGAAGTGTTTCGGAAATACACCCCAATATAAATATCTATATCTAAATATCAAAATAAATATATAATGTGTATAATTGAAGGGCTCCATGCAAGATATCATCACACTAAGGGCTAGGTGGGTGTAAATATTTTTATAGTAATCTGAATAAATTTGTTTCATTAATTCGTTTGACCCTGCAAGTCTATAACTGAATTATTTTCCCTTTTATTTTTAATTATTTATTTAGGCTACTCCAGAAAAGCATCATCTACGATAAAAAAATGTATTCTAGAAAAACATTATTGCTAGATGAATCTGTCATGCCCTGTAAGTCCCTGAAATTACACTGGGAAATAATACACGAAGCACTGCTTTGTCAATTGAGCAGTTCGAATAATTAACCTTTTCTCATTTTATGTACATAAAAAATATTTCTGTTACACAATTGAGTAAACGTTGGTAAACTTGCCTAGATCTTATTGTTTTTAACAGAAACAATGCATCAACTTCAATAACGGGAAAGCAAACTGACTCTGCCAAAAGCAAACATTCTTTACACTGTGACTGCAGAAGTAAAAATCCTAATATATTGTACGTTGGCTATTTAATGGCCGTAATTGAGAAGTTAATTAACATACATACAGCTAATCCTTTTATTAGAAAGACGTAACCGATACATGTGTCTAAGTATAACCGACCATTCCGATTATCTATTAGGTTTCGTGTAATTTTATATCATGTGTATAATAATTAAAGGCTTCCGTAATTAAACTGAACGATAAATAAAATTACTATAACAGCGTAGAGAACATAAACACTTATAAAATATTCAAAACTTAATAATTAACAGTGGCATTATTTCATTTTCATATATTTTTTAACTTGTGTATAGTAAATAAAGGCTTCCATAATTCAATTGAACGATACAAAAAAATACTATAACAGCTTAGAAAACATACTACACTTACAAAACAATAAAAAAACTGAACATATACAGGGTTTCCTGGAGGCCGTTTTTTTGAGGGGGGGGGGGGGAGCCTCCACTCCTAAGTTTGGATACCCCCCCCCCATAAGTGCACGCATTTCACTGTCCTCAAACCTCTTGAGCCTACAGGAAACCTTCATTTAACAATGACATTATTTAATTTCCATATATTTTTAGTAACTTTGGAATTGAAAGAACGATTCTCCAACTTTACAAAGTGGGAGAGACACGTTTCCATTTTCAAAGTGACGAGTGATCGGTTTTCACCATATTTTTATCACAATATTTTTAATTAGAAGGACAAAATGAGATACTTTAAATATATAAATAATAAAGTTTCATATTCACTTTTACTAACGTAATAAATGTTCACATAATACACTTGAATCCAAGTTAGCCAACTTGCCTGGTTGCCATATTTTTGTTCACAAAATACAATTATTATATTTAACCCTTTAACCGTCGGTGCCGCATATATTCGGGTTTTCATTTTTATTAGCACATTAATTACCACATTTTAAATATGGTAAAGAAAAAATGTGACATCAATCAGCAAGATTTGAGAACAGTTGACCTCCATTTTGTCAAATCTGAATAATTTTCACTCACTTGAAGTTGTGGATCTCGTCAGCGAGACACAACTTCAAGTGGGTGAAAATTCAAATTGAATAATTTGGCGGCTAAAGGGTTAATGTAATCATATTTTATTTTTAGTTTTATTTCATTATGCTTTTGCGTGAACGCTTTTATAAATTGTCCTAGATTGCTTATAATATTGTCATTTGAACAACAACAAAGCAGACGACCAACTTAAACTGTCGAAAGCAATGTCCTTGAGGTGGTGCTCTCGACAGAAGCGCAAATCTTATTAAATCGTAGGCATGTGGTATATTCAATGTTTATAATTGAAAAGTTAATTAACATACATACAGTTAAGCCTTTTATTGGAAAAATGTAAACCGATTCATGTCTAATCATTTTAATTGACCATTATACATACATTCAGAATTTTACTTTAGAATCTGACTTCTGTAGACGTTAGATTCTGACGTCTAAAGTCGATCTCCGTACTAAAAGAGTAAAATATTTATAATGGCCGTAGACCCATATAACATAGGCATTCCAATGCATCGCAAAGCTACCCAATACATCTATATTGATTTTAAAGTTTTAATTTTTTTTAAATAAGATATTGGTCATTTTTATTCTTTGTGTATTTTAAAAAAAGCTATCTTCAGTTGACGATTAAGTACTTGCGTACCTAAAAAAAATTCAGAAAAAATATATTAACGAATATATTCGCGATTAGAGCTTAAAGGGTTTGGTTAGAATAATGTTTATACAAAGATATTTCAGCGTTGTAACTAAGGGTTAGATAAGGTTTGGAGTAATGATATGCCATGTGTAGCAGCGACGTATTGAAAGGAAGGGGGTTCGATTGATATGTGGTTGGCAGTCCGCTAAAAAATTATAAATTAGGGTGTCAAATATTGATTTGTTTTGTGTTTTTAACGATAGATCAAATTACAAACGTGGTCAATATAACGTAGCCTACTTATGAAACAATAAAAGCTGAACATATAAAAGTGACAATAAATTATTTCAATTTTGATTTTAATTCATATCTTCGTGTACACTTATACCTTTTTAAATAAGATATTAGTCATTTTTATTCTTTGTGTATTTTAAAAGCAGCTATCTTCATTTGATGATTAAGTACTTGCGTACTTAAAAATGTTCAGAAAAAATAAAATATATTAACGATTATATTCGCGATTAGAGCTTAAAGGATTTGGTTAGAATAATGTTTGCCCAGCGCCGCAGATGGTGGCCCAGCATTATATCAGCATTAGAACAATGTATCGTATTATCGGGAATTGCCCTTTCTGGCGACGGGGGAGGGAAACCGTCACCCACATAGCAAACATTACCCCAGCAAACACGGGACAAATATGAATAATTTTCACTCAGGTGTGGGTCGCCGTAGACACAACTTCAAGTGGGTGATTCTTTTTTTTTCATGTAGCATTTTAAGGGTTAAGATGTGAGTCACCTGCTTTAATGAGAATGCCAGCTCTAGACAACATAGACGCATTTGTACTATGACTAATTATTGACTGATTTTCAAAGATATGCAACGCCATACCGAAAATGCCTGGACTATGTACATAATGGGGGAGCAATTTGATATTTTGATTACTTACTGGCTTAACAGGAAATATGATACAATAAATATAATTAATGTAGCGGTGATATGAGATAATTGGCCAATGTTGAGTCAGTGGATTTACAAATTAAAATGAATAGATATGAGTCATTCAAACTAGTCATAAGCCGATTTTAGAAAGCTTTTAATCATAAATTTTAAAATCTATTAATCAATCAATAAATCAATCAATCAACCAATCAATCAAGCAACCGACCAATAATCAATTCTGAAAATTTATTGTGAATTGTATTATGTTGCAATCTGGTCAGAGAGCATTTGAAAGCAGTTCAAAGAAGCACAAATGGAGGACCTGTCAAGCTCAATATGGGAATCATACAAGAACATTTTTTTCATCCTAGAGTCCTACCATTTCAGAGTTCACTCTGACATCTAGTGCCTCATTTAATAGGCCATAGCAATTAGACCAGAGGTAAAAACAAATGAAAACAAATTCTGGAAGAACGCAATGCTAGAAGGTTGCATCCATGTCAGACACATTATGATACATAGTAATCATATTCAGGGTGGATGTACTTTTTTAAAAGTCATTTTTTTGGCATCAAAGAAGATAATACATACAAAATGACCGCCACTTAGACCAGATTCTGGCATCACCGACTCGTATTGGTGCAGGGGGTGGTGGAATGCATATAATTATTCTTGGCAATAAACATTAGTGCAGGGGCGGGTGAGGGTTATCTGGAAATTTCATCTTTTTTACATGATATTGACGGGTGGCTGGGGCAAGTTTTTCACATGTGTTTTTCACATGTCTCTTAGAGACAGGTGGCTCTCATGCTTTAAGTTAACACTGAGGACTAAATAAAAAACTCATCCACTTGAAGTTGTGTCTCGCCAGCGCGACCCACAACTTTAAGTGGGTGAAAATTATTCATAATTATTAAATTTGAGACCAAACATTTGCAAATCTTCATTTTTAAACACCAATTCCATTCCAAATAACTTAAAACAGATTAAAACGACTATAGTCATGCTTAGCACTTTTGAGGGATATTTTACCACGTTCTATAGAGGCGGGTGATTCTGCTGTATTTAACGCGTTAGAGACGATAGCTCTTCATGTTTCACAGAAACAAACGTGTCTGTCAAGTCGGCACCTTATCGTTAAAGGTACATACATTGCTCACATCAATTTTTTTTAAATGCAAGCTATAATACAAGTGTCACTCATTACCAATAGCTAGTAGCTCTTAAAACGCGATTACGGTATTTAATAAAGATTATACAACACTTTATTTCTATATGTTTAAACAAACTATTAGCATAATAATCAATTAAATGTCTTAATTGATCTAAATGGCCAGGCATTATTTAACAATGCAATACATTATCAAAGCTGTGGACAGACTTTCTGGGCGCGCCGGAACATTGCATTTCAGCTGTACTTAACTGAAAATACTGTGATTTTGAACGCATTTCATTATATAGGCCTACTATATTCTTTGCTTATATGAGCTTTTGACAATATCCTGCCACTAAAATATCACGATAATGACAAACTCAGAAGTATCAGATACTAGTAGTAGTTAGGTTGAAAAACGTTTTGAAGTGTCAAGTGAATTGAAATGAACAATGTTTTCTTTTTATAAATATCGCAGACTCAGGAGTAAATGTAATGAGTTGAGAACTGTACACAATTTACCAATGTCTTTGCGATTGGTGAATACGGTGTAGCAATTGTGTTCAAATATGCTGTCACCCAGATCATAGGTGACGTTTTAAACACTCTAGATTCTACACTCTAGATTACATTGTGAATTTGTTTTATTGAGTTATCATGGGGGAAATATTTCCAGTGTATCCGATTTACATTGAAAATGGTGTGTAAACTGGTACTTTTATTGTTACCATAAATGAACATTATTTGTGTAAATTAATTGACGAAACCTGTAACGTTCAACGCAGAAAACGTCCTATTTACACAACTGTTAGTAATAATTGGAGAGAAATAGAAATATATCATATTAAGTTTAAACATGTTTAAAACAAAAAAATCAAATTTAGACTGTTTTAATATGTAGAGTAGCATAAATGAAACATGTGATTTTTTCAATCAGTGAATGTGTTTACCTTTAATCATTGACTTACCTAGTTTTTTGCCTTTATGGTCATTGACTTTTTATGCATTTTAATTTTTTTTTAGCAGAATTCGAATAAATGTATAGAAAAAAATTGTGGGATATAACACCAAAATATATATTAATATTAATTTTATTCATACATTTGTTTATTTACATCATATTTATGTACATATATACAGTTGACGTTCTGCTCAAGAAATGTAAAAAATCTAACAACATTTTTCCAGAAATTCCATAATGTTTATAAATCATTTTTTCATACAGCATTTCAACACAGATTCTGAGAAGTGCAGTTGATTTTTTCAAGTTTCATGTATCATGTTCTATCAAAACTAACTAAATAAATATGAGTATTTTCAAAAAGCAAATTAATAATCATTCAGCCAAGCAACACTGTAGAAATTAATTCCTTTTCTGAAACTTGACATTTCAAATGTTCACATATTTAGGTTAAAATAAACGCCAGCAAACACAACATATTTGTATTATATTCATACAACGTCGGCCAAAGTTGTTGGACTGTTTAGTGGGTTTGTAATGAGAATTCAGTAGTTTGTTATAAAATACATATACATATAATTTTTAATGTTTATCTTTTCATTTACACTCCTTTCTTCTGTCATAGAAATAAAAACAGTAGTTAATGCTTTGTCTCTTTATGTCAATAGATTTAGTCTTAACAAAACACACAGTTGTTGCCATAAAATATGCACCTTTACCAAGGAAATATTTACCTGCAATTGCTAAAATAGGAAGTGTCAAATGAAAAAAATAATACAGATGTATTTAGAAATCCAGTATTTTCCATTTAAAAACTTGTGTGATCAACAAAGATATAATACATAGGTGAGGACCCTTATATGCCAAAAATCACACACTTATATAATATTGATCATCGTTACCAAAGAAAAAATTCTGTGAAATCTTATCAGCTATATGACAAAGTAATATCCTATTCAAAAGCATGTTCCATCGAAATTTTTAGACCCTGTGAATTGGCAGTTTTCTGATAATCTGACAGTCAGTAATGTGAGTAATATCCCGAGGTATCATCTTATACATTTGTCTTCGTAGAAACAGTTTCTACCAAACAATTTTCAGTGGGAGAGCTATAAAATTTATGATGTGATACTTCATTATTTTCAGTCTGTCATTTTGAAATTAAATAAAATAACGTGGGCTACCGAATCGAAATATTGTGGTATCATAAATTTTATAAATTTCACTCACAATCATTGTGTAGAAACGTTTTTTACACATAGAAATGTGTATGATGATACCTAGGAAAATTACTCAGATTACAGATTGTAGTTTATGATATATAAGGTTGTGACGCCATTGTGGAGTACCCAGTGGCCGCGCAATGCCATGTGGGCCCCCTTTGTCCCTCATATTATGAACAGTTGTCTTTTCCTTTAACCCTTACAGTGCGGAGACCGTCTTTACGCATCAGAATCTGCCATCTGTAGACGTCAGATTATGATGTATAGGCCTAAAGACGGTCCCCGCACTAAAATAATTAGGATATTTCTAATGGTCGTAGACCCATGACATAGGTATTCAAATGAATCAGAATGAATCAACTAAAACATTTATGATGATTTCAAATTGAAAAAACCCTTTGGTTTCCATGGTTTATACAAAATAATACAGCATTGTGAGGGTTAAATTGCAGCTCGCATCACACGGCTACATCTATGTCCTGTTTATACCACAAGTGCCGGGCCTGCTTTCTTTGCCTTTAGTTTCACCCCAGCAGCGGCAAAGCCTGTCGCTCCCTGAAATCAAAATAAACAATGAGCAATTCAATTTGTTTTAAGTCGGTCATATCAATGGCTTGCTGTTATTTAATTTAGCCTCTAAAAAACATCATTTATTGTAGCATTAAGCAGTATTTCAATCCCTAAGTTACATTATCCTTTTAGCCTTGAAAGGGTACATCTGCCACTGCAAATGCACCCTTTCGATGTTATATCACATTCCACAAGTTATTTTGGGTAAGCTCCGTCAACTGTACAAGACAAAGCCTGAGATAACTTGTGTTCTTTAACGTCATAAAAAGCACATTTTGTTAAATCTCTCATCCACATAGACATGTCTGGACTGAGAGTGCCATCTTGAATAAGTTACAGAGGCTCTAGTTATTTTTAGCACATGAAAAGAAATATTCTGGAACTCAGGAATTTAATCCAAAATTAAAACAATCTACACAATTGTCTTCCAAATGTAGTGGATCTCAGCTTCAAGTGAATGAAAAATGCACCTCCCTGATTCAACACTGGAGTAGTATTTTAATAAAATAATTAAACATACAACTATCAAAATATTTTTAAATAATTACTATGATTCTCTAACATACAGTAACTACAACCATCAGAAAAAGTTCATACATTAGTTTGGTGTTGGCCTATCATCTGTGAGGCTGAACTAACATGATCCTGTTAGATGCTAGGTGACATACTAACCCTTTGTAAAGGGATGATATCCTTGTCTTTTAGTTTCTGGCCGTTGGTAGGGTCCAACATGTCTTTACGGATTAGCTTCTCCACACACTCCATTGTTACGACATTACCACTCGAAAAATAAAATAATAATAATACATAACTTCAACATCTGGCCTAGAGGAACAAAGTGAAAAAAAAACTTCAAAAGTCCTTAAAACCACATGCAGATGCTATGAAAGATTTTAAAAAGTCTGAATTCATCCGGATCATTCCGAATATGTGATCCGGATAACTATGAAATTGAGTAAAGTCATTGAGCCTAGGTTTTAGAACCTGTCAAATTTCAAAAAGATCGGTCAAAAATTGAGCAAGATATAATTGTTTAAATATTGTGTAATGTTATTTCAATGGGATTCTCCTAACACTTAACCCCGCAGTACAAGATCGCGATTGGTCCGATAGCTAAGAAAAGCTACAGCGCATTACATAACTATCTAAGAATCAAGCTGTTAAAAATTCAGATCGATTGGTTCAAAACCCAAGGAGAAATAGATCAGCTATAGAATTATAGTAAAAATAAGGAAGTCTGTATGGACTCTATGGAGGACAACAGTTTGGATGCAGTTGACAGCCGAAACTAATAATGTTTTTGAGTAGGGTTGGCAATATTACCGGAAAATCATAAGACATGACAAATAAATTAACATTTTTTAATGTAAACAAATGAAACATAACTGATCAACAGATGTAAATCAGAAATTGTATTAAAAGTCAGCATAGGCAGATGCCCAATATTTCTCATCATTACCCATTAAAACACATATTTATTCATATTGCCCACTGGGACGGGTTTAATATTACACGGCAGGACTCCTGAGCTGTACATTATGTCCACAAACATCAACAATTGGAAAGGCATTAAGTTATCATTCTTACAAGATTAATTGATTTTGGTACCCTAGTGAGCTCGAAATGAGATTAAGCTTACTGAATCTCAAACTTGTCATTAAAATATTAGTGTAGTACACATGAAGGCCTTAAGTCAAGGGCTTCTGAAAATATTTTCAGAAAAAAATCAAGTCATTCTAAATAGAATGTACACCAAAACAGGTGAAACATGTGAGTGTCTGCATCTGTCAAGAAACATACCGGTACTTACGAGGTTTTGAGAACAGCACAGGGCACAGAATTTCCCAGCACATCGTTTGTCACAGCACATACATATCTAGCCTGTAATACAGACGACATAATTATTATATTCAATAGGGAAATATTGATGACAGATTAAAATGAACATTTTACATGTAATACATTTGTCAGACAGTGTATAGTACACTGTATATAAAAAGGAGAATGATGTAAACTAAATGCACAATTATTAACCGACAAAACCATGTAAAAATATACATGGTCATTACATGTTAATAATACTATATATGATACTACATGTTTCCAGCACCAAAACCTAAAGATAAAATAACAACATATTATTATAAATAGTAGCAAAAAAGACACTCCAGAAAGCATAGAACCCCTGGGTTGTAACTAGACTGAAATATCAGTGTAGAGTAATTACTTTTTTTATAATTATGTCTTAAATATGCTGGTCTTCAGAGTAGAGGGCCAATACATAAAAACAATAATAAAAACTATTTATGGTACTTAGTACTACCCCAGTATGTAATAATAATAGTAGTAGACAGGCGTAAAGCATACCGTATATATCATACAAGTAGAATGTTGGCATGAAATATCATTATAGTATTTTAAAATCCATCTTGCCATTTTATTTAACCACACTGTTAAATTTATGGCACATAGATTTAATTATATTTAATTCACAAGTAAGGGAATCAGAGCTATGTGCATCTGAGTTATCAACCCTTTTATGTACATGTATTGGGTAAATTAATAATGTTGAAAGTAGAGGTGGAATTATTTTATATCAAAAAAGTAAAACTCAGAATTCTGTCAATTCCAGATGCTTTTTCTTTTCCTATCTTGATTAGAGCTTTCTCTACTTCATCCATTTGAATTTTACCATTGAGCATGTCATTTGATTTGTCATATTTATATCTATCGATAAGTATTTTTGCAATTGTTTGCAATTGCTGATCGAGTTATAATTGTTGCTATCTTTGTCAGTAAAATTTGATCCCTTAATGCAAGTACATGTATTTATAGACTGTTTTATTAATGTTTTTTTTTCATAATTGGCGATGCATTCCAAATATATGTATACAAGCTTTATACTCAGTCAGATGGTCATATTCTTTCATAGAATAATATGTATAACAAAATTTGTTATCATACTACGACTGGCAAAAAATAATGAATAAAAGCATGTCAGTATTCACCTTTCCCAGCAACTATGTTTATCCTAATAATAACATTTGCAATAATAAGTCAACGAAGGTGATAGCTGTAGTGTTCATATTATGTCGCTGAGACATCAGACCATACAAATTTTATTTGACCACCATTTAAAGCAGTAGATTTTTTCATATGCTATAAAGTCTGGTAGACTACTTGTGTGTACTTTAAGTCCCCACAAATAAAAATACCATGTAATGATTGTTTATATATATATTTACTTATTCCAGTTTAATAATGCTAAAAATATCCTGCTTGATACTAATATAACTAGAGTCCATCGGCGGTATTGTATAAAATACAATAAAACAATATTTTTTACTATCAGTGATGTCAGAATTTCCAATGTAAATTGCAGAAATCAACAAATGACTACAAAAGGGTGTTCTCACAATGCTGCCACAAAGTCTGTGGTAAAGTCAAAACAACATCTATGTTAGCTTGCAAATATTCAGTCTCATAATGATGAAATTATATAGCAAGTTACCACTTTATTGACAGCAATTTATATTCAGAAATTATATGATTAACTGTACATAATGCTATAATTAACATAATGTTATAATGTCATATTTGTCAGGTTATTGAAATCTTGATGTTCATCAAAATTTCAATAGGAACATCAAGATTTCAATACGATACCTGACAAATTCACCATGTTCAAGCATGATGCTGATCACACAGCTTATATTACGGCTTGAGATATCAATATTTACCTGTTTCACAATGACTGCTTTTGAGCTGCGGTCATTGATAGCTGTGAATTTGACGTCAAATAAATCTTTCATTCGCAGCGTCTTTCCACTCATAGGACACCGAACCTTTTCTTCCTGAGAAAAACAATAAAGATTATATTGTGTATGGAATTATACTTCTGTTTTATGACTCAGATGTATCAGTAGACTACTTGTACTATGTTAAGTAAGTATAACCCCCTACATGGGCAAAGTCCGAAATTGCAGGAAAAAAAAACTATGTGGTTAAATTTCTACTACTGTATATAACCGTCTATAATGGGATGTTTTTTCTGTATTTTGAATCACTCGGCTGTCATGTGCGCTGGTGAGGACTCACTGCAGATAACCACTGCATACCCCCACACACCCTCACAATCAATCGCCACACTGTGATGCCATCCATGTGGTAATATATCACTGCCCCTTTTTTTCTATTGTTTACAGACAGGATTGTCTTGCCGAAAAACGAGTGAAATAATGCTTAGCTAAGGTAATCAGTAGTTTGCCAAAGTCTATACAGTCACCTAGAAATATTATACTAACATTGCTGTTCATCAATACGACCAAAGACTGTGTAGCTGAAAATACCTGATATGATGTCGTAAATCGTAAGTATCCTAATTAATTTGCATAGCACTGTATGATGCATTATTATACCATGAAAATATTTATAATACATTAATATAACATATAAATATAAACATAAAACTATCATTAATTTTGCATCCCTCATTTATGCATGCACCTCTCTTAGGCATGCATTCAGAGATGGCATAACAGGTCCATGCATAAGAGGGGGACTACTGTACATACCGGTTTCTTGAGGGCTGTGGCTTTGGCTGATGGAGTGAGACATGGAAGCCAGAAACTTGGTAGTTTCTTGTTAAGACCTTCTTTCATATTGGAAATACTCTCTGCTCCACCAGAACTAGATGACACGTCTGTAAATTAATGTTCAACAGTCAAATCATTATAATTATTTTTCTAACTAATGACAAAGATATATCAAAAATAGTCCCATGCAAATTCAGTATATACCATATGTGAAAGGTAGTTATGTAATGAACCAAAATTAATATAATGTCATAGCATCTAAGTGGGTATATCATCTCTTACAAATTCGAAGTATTTTTCAATTTATCCAGGTTTTAGCTTTCTAGAAAAAATCAATAAAAACTCAAACAATAATTGACTTTCAGGAAAAATTTGTCAATTTAAAATTTGAGATAAGTGATGTGGGTCATTGTGATAGCGTGTGATTGTGTGTGAACTCCTAAACCTACATTTTCATCTATGACGTGGAGGCTTGAGGTCTGCTTAGCTGGTTGTGTGTGAACTCTTAAACGTACCTTTTTCGAATGGCGTTGAGGCTTGAGGTCTGCACATCTGGTTGTGTGTGAACTCCTAAACCTACATTTTTCATCTATGACTTGTAGGCTTGCTGTCAGCTCAGCTGGTTGTGTGTAAACTCCTAAACCTACCTTTTCATCTATGACGTGGAGGCTTGAGGTCTGCTTAGCTGGTTGTGTGTGAACTCCTAAACGTACCTTTTTCAGATGGCGTTGAGGCTTGAGGTCTGCACATCTGGTTGTGTGTGAACTCCTAAACCTACATTTTTCATCTATGACTTGGAGGCTTGATGTCAGCTCAGCTGGTTGTGTGTAAACTCCTAAACGTACCTTTTCATCTATGACGTAGAGGCTTGAGGTCTGCTTAGCTGGTTGTGTGTGAACTCCTAAACGTACCTTTTTCAGATGGCGTTGAGGCTTGATGTAAACTCAGCTGGTTGTGTGTGAACTCCTAAACCTACCTTTTTCAGATGAAGTGGAGGCTTGAGGTCACCTCAGCTGGTTGTATGTAAACTCCTAAACCTACCTTTTTCAGATGACGTGGAGGCTTGATGTCAGCTCAGCTGGTTGTGTGGTAACTCCTACACCTACCTTTTTCAGATAAAGTGGAGACTTGAGGTCAGCTCAGATGGTTGTGTGTGAACTTCTAAACCTCCCTTTTTTATCTATGATTTGGAGGCTCTAGAGTTCTGCTGATCTGATTGTGTGTGAACTCCTAAACCTACCTTTTTCAGATGACGTCGAGGCTTGAGGTCTGCTGCTGAGCTGGTTGTGTGTGGTGAACTCTTTCACCTTTTGTTCATGGTCTTTATCACTCTGTTTCTGGCTGTCTGACTGTAATGCAAAACATCCGATAAACAAAACTGTTTGTCAAACATAACTTGATATAATTATTACAAGACAAAAGGCAGTAATTGGCTACTTGATAAGTAAGGAGTTACTGCTCTTTGGCTTTGCACATCAGTATGCTGCTTACCCCTTCCTTAGCTTTCTGTTTGGAATATTCTTTCAGTTGACGAGCTATCTCTCTCTTCTGATGAATGATGTATTCAAGAACAGCCTCTTTATCATACAGAAAACCCTCAGGACTACAACAGTTGAAAAATAACATGAACATGATCAGATGATGAAAGCACAAAACATCAACCCGTCTTTTGCCAGACCTGTATAAATATATATTTTTGTTTCATATATAACTTTCAAAATTAACAAAATACCCCTGAATTTGATAGAATAGTTATCAGTACTACATGTACTCTAATAATCAACATAATCAAGGCTGTATTTTACTCACGTGATGACAGGATCACGACAAGGTTGTAATGTCAGACAGCAGCAGTCAAATTCCTGAAATATGAAATTTTATTCATAAGCAGTGTTTTATCATTTTACAACGAAAATGTTCCATTGCAGAGAAGTATCAATCAGAGTTTGTTAACCTTCAAAAGGCAACCTAAATAACTCAAATAATATTGACAGATTAAAAGTAAGAATGAATTGGCCTATCATACATAGCATGTAAACATGTTAAACTATACCTGAATAGAGTCTTTGCCGAGCCTAGCAGCTTTGCTACCATAACCAGATGCTGCAGTATCTCTTTTTCTCTCGTGGTAGCTGTAGACAGCACTGGCTGTGCAGTTCTTAGCGTGTCGAGTCATGATAAATCAAGTTGATAACGGCTTCCTAAAATCACAGATTTTAGACATTCATACACTGTTGACCCTTAGAGCACTGATGGCAACGGCAGTAGACATTCTGTGTTTTTATTAGCACCTGTATAACCCCTGATAACGAGCTGTTCACAGTAATATATGCCTTCAATCTTGAAACACTGATATATATTGGGACGTAAATTTCACAATAGATACATTTTCAGTCGCTTGAAGTTGTGGATCGCGGTAGCGAGACACAACTTTAAATGACTGAAAATTTTATTTGAATAGCTCAGTGATCTGAGGGTTAACCCTCTATTTATTAAATTTTTATCCACTTGGAGATGTGTCTCAGTACCACAACCCAGAACTTCAAGAGGGTGAAAAATACATATATTTGGTTAATTTGAGACCAAACATTTACAAATCTTGATGTGTAATTAGACACACATATCGTCCCCACGGACAGTGATCAAGTCTGCTAATAAAAAAGATCGTTTGCGAAGTTTTGATAAGTATTTAAGAAGTTAGACCATTCGACATGTAGTAAATAAATAAAAATGTTGCCCTCTATAAACCCATTAGCTTCGTCTCAGAATTTTATTACATGTCAAATGGTCTAACTTCTAAAATACTTAATAAAACTTCGCGAGAATGGAAAATAGTGTGTGTACAATTTCATGAAAATTGGTTGAGAATTGACTGAGAAATCCGCGAAATTCAATAATCCTGATTGATGAATTTAATGTGAATCTGACTATATGATGCAACATGCTACCACATGATTTGCAGCGCCACCTGGTGAATAGGGCGGCAATTTAAGTTGCAGCAGGTTCCGACATTGAAAAATGTTTTACCAATAGTCTTTAGTGGCGAAAATAGCCTCAAAACAAGAATACTTTGCAAAAAAGTACATTCACATCTATTTTTGCTCTCTTTTAAAATTATTTTACACCTTTTAGTACCCAGGGTACAGCCCTGAAAAATAAATTGAATAACTAAACAAAATGGTGGATTTCTATTTGGTACCCCAGGGTACCGCGTGGTGCATCATATAGTCATGTTCTGCGGTGAGGATTAGGATAGTATATAGAACACTCCCACTATGCCGATGGAAGCTGACGGCAACTATAGACTACTAGGCTACTATATACCCGCCGTCAGATTACCTTGTATCGCATGTTTTTCGCCGATTTCTCAGCCAATTCTCAACCGACTTAAAAGAAATTTTGTAAGGACTATTTTCGAGTCACGCGGCGACTACCGTGAAATTTTTATCAAAAAATGTTATATAGTTCAAAAGTTAGACCATTTGACATGTAGTAAATTTGTAATTGCGATGTCCCTCTTCAAACCCATTCAACTGGTTAAATTAAAGTTTGTATAGTAGTCTACTAGTGAGTCCATAGGCATAGGGCCTAGATCAGCACACAGTTACCTGTTTCCGTTGCTAGATGTATTACAGTGGTACCCCTGTCCAACGTTGCCCCTCAAGAACGACTGCTCCCCTTAAACGACTGTTTTTCTGTGCACGGATGCTTTTTACACTGTTAATGACCCCTGAAGAACGACGACCCCTCTAACACGTTATACGACGGCAAAAATTTGGCTGACGGCCGTCACTTACCTCACCACAAACGACCGTTGGGTATTATTACTGTAACAAAAAAAAAAAAGAAAAATCAATATGTAAGACGTCACTCAACTGGCAAGTAGACTGTGTTATATAAGCAATGACTGGCTCCATAAAATAATCATGCGTTGTTTGTTTCCCAAGCCAGGCAGTTGATCAACATTGGGGGAGGGAGGTTTGCGCGTGGTGGCTTTGGCCCACTGCTGGTTCACTGGCGACGGTCACTGCTCAACCTTTAGCTAATTCTGTATCAATATATTGTGACAACAGTCAGTGAAAATGCCGTCTACATGACTGACAGCTCATGCTTTTTGAAGTATTGGGAGGGGTGCGCTGACAGACTAGATCACACGGCGGTGCGTAACATAATTATGACGGCGTTTTTAAGGAGCCGCGCGGTCTGCAACTGCACAATAAATCACATGTACGTGGCACCTATTATTATTACATTGGGTCAGCAATTAAATACTATAATGTTGGAAAAATGTTTCATCAGCGCTATATGTTTCTACTAATATGGGCATTAAATGGAGTCATATCTTAGGCATATCTTTATATGACCATTGGACGCTACACGAGGCGTTGGACAATGTTGAGTTATTGATGGGCCGACATCGCAGACGGCGGGCCAGCATTCACACAGCATTGCGTCAACGACTCTAGTTTACTGTGTATTGACTGCCAGTCAAGTTGGAGGTATCCAGCACTAAAACAACGTTGGATCAGCGTCTGGAATTCGCAGGAAATTGACGCAGATATGCACGCGATCAGCCCAGACACGGGGGAGCGCAGGTGTTAATAGGATGATTATCGCATAATTGACACCCTTGTGAGCCAGCGGGTGCTATAATGACAGCACTTGCACTAATTCAACAATTGTGTTAAGTCTTATTTATTTTAAATTATTTTAATTTATTTGAGCATAGTATTGGCGTGTGGTAATGCATAGTTTGCTTCGCTTCCCAAACAGAGACATATGGGCTTATATCACTGACCATATTGAGGCAAACATAGTTAAATGGTTAACTATAAAAATGATAGTGATAGTGGGTTATAAAATGCAATTAAAAAAAAATCAAGAGCCAAACAATACTTCCGTGATGCTAGTGACAAAGTAAATAAATACACATAATATATATGGCCGAATATATATTTCTCGTTTAGAATAATAGGTGGAGGGGTCATATATGTCAATCACTTGTTGTGGTCAGCAAGAGGAGGGTACTGATCACTCATTAGTTCAGGCCAGTTTAATCCCGCCTCTTTAGTCACACCTCCTGGTCCCTATTGGCCGAAACAAATATTGATTGGCACACAGTGTACACTCCTCATAGACGTGCACGTGTATAGACAATAAATTAGGCAATTTAATTATATAACACAATTAACGAGTTTATTAAAAGTAATGATTTAATGTGGAATATGTTATGCATTATACATCATATATGTATTTATTGCTATATGTACGCAATTAAATATATA
This sequence comes from Flabesymbios commensalis, assembly GCA_964017125.1. NCBI lineage: Eukaryota > Metazoa > Annelida > Polychaeta > Terebellida > Flabelligeridae > Flabesymbios > Flabesymbios commensalis. The sequence continues at coordinate 30,605,387 of OZ024914.1, forward strand.
TGCGGAGATTATTTGTTTACAATTTAAGGTTAAAAAAATTATTACTGGCAAAACAAAATAGCCTTTTGCCGACTGCCAGCTAGTGCCATTTATTCCTTCAAATATAATATGCTTGTAACCATAATTTTATATCGAAAGCGATGAGACTATATGAATATCAACTGTTTATAATTAAACTCAATAATATACGCCTCAATGCATGGCAGAGTGATATTGGGTCAGCGTTGCGGGGATTCCGGGACAACGTTGATGATACCGGCACAACTATGCCGCAGCATCGACCCAATGTCATATGTTAGCGAGGAAGGATCTTTTCTGTCTGAACAGTCATCACAAAGTGTGACAATTGAGCACTGGAAAAGACGACAAACATAATTGATCATATAAAATGAAACATATATATATAACAAAATTGACAATAAAAAATCACAATACAAGACGAGAAGTGGTTCCTAACGTTTATCAAATGACGTTTTTTTTATAATTATTTTCGCCGGACAGAATTTTAAAATGTGGTACTCGAAGGGTTAGGCAATGATGTCTGGCTATAATTATTGTGATAACAGCGGTGACGGTGAGATACGCCTGCCCGTTGTCAATTAGGCCTATAGTGCATTGCAGCTGAACGAATGTTTAAACGGTTATTAATTTAACACTTTAAGCTCCCTTGTCTATGCACCACATAATATATTTGTTATAGCAAAATGTATTAAAAGATGGTGCAATCTATTATGATAAACGGACATTCATTCTTCTAACCTATCTTTGAGTTACAATGTCCTAGTTATGTTTTCTTTTTTAATCCGCTCATTACAATTCACCACGATTTAGAAATATCTCCAGGTGAATTTTCAATTCTTTCAATTTGAATTCACTCATGATAATTCAAATATAACTGGTCCCGATAAGTGTCACTTATGGTACTCATAGGTTTATTCGCTGAATCGGTGGTGTCACTAACTCATGTAATCACAGTCCTCATCGAGCTGACGAGGAGGGGTTAAAATATCTATATATAAGGATAGGGTACTTTATTTTAGCTCATCAGTTTTTGAATTTGATTCTTAATACTTATGTGATTTTCAAAACTAATAATCATAATGAGCACACCGCGTAGAAATAAGCGCAAAGTATTGACGCTTGAAGACCGAGTGAAGGTCATTGAGCAGTCAAATAAGGGCATGTCTGCAGCGAGCATTAGTAGATAGATAGACTGTGGTAAAACACAGATACAGAACATAATAAGAGACAAAGCATCAATCATGGCATTGTGGGAGAGTGGTGAAGCAGACCAGAAACTGTCAAAAGCCCGTAAAGTGTGTTATGAAAAGTTGGACGAGCCAGTATGGGAGTGGTTCAGTGTGGCCAGATCCAAAAACTTGCCTATAACAGGGAGAATGATACAGCAACAAGCAATTACATTAAGCCTTCCGCTTGGACATGATGATTTCATGGCATCAAACGGCTGGTTAGAGCGCTGGAAGACGAGACATAAAGTCAAGTTGTCTGTGCTCAGTGGAGAGGCAGCCGACGTGAACCCAGAAACAGTTGACGACTGGATAAAGCGTCTACCAACTATATGTGATGGCTACAAAGCCGAGGATATATTTAACGCAGACGAGACTGGTCTGTTTTACCGGTCCCTCCCAACCCGTTCAATGGTGGCGAAAGGTGATAAGTGCAAGGGCGGCAAATCTTCAAAGGAACGAATGACTGTGCTCCTATGCTGCTCTGCTGCAGGCGAGAAGCTGCGTCCCCTTGTCATCGGACGTAGCCAGAAGCCCAGATGCTTCCGTGGCTATACTGGCTCCATCCCTGTCACCTATAAAGCTAATAGACGAGCCTGGATGACCAAGGATATGTTTTCTGAATGGTTGGACGCCCTTAACAACAAAATGAGAGCACAGAAAAGAAACATTCTTTTACTACTGGATAACTGTTCAGCACACCCTGACATTGAGCTGTCAAACATCAAGCTTGTGTTTCTGCCACCTCGCACTACTTCACACCTCCAGCCGTGTGATGCCGGGATCATTCAAGCCGTCAAGCTGCAATACAGAACTAAGTTTGTGCGTCATCTGCTGTTGAAAATGGATGAGGCTAACACAGCTTCAGAGCTGGCGAAATCTGTGACTCTATTGCATGCCATCCTCTGGCTGAAGCATGCTTGGGATTGTCTGCAGTCATCCACGATAATCAAATGCTTCAGAAAGTGTGGTGTGTCAGACGACATGACACCTGTACAGGACGCAGAGCAAAGTGTGGACGAGCACGTGCCAACACCCATTGAGACAACCTCTAGCGATGTGTTAGGTGACGTCACTTGGGACGAGTTTATGTCTTTTGACAACGAGCTCGCTGTAACTAACAACAATGACGGCGATTGGGAGGATCATATAATAGGTAAAGCCATTGCTGCTAATGGATCCCAAGTGTCTGACCCTGAGATTGACGAAGAAGAAAATGAATCAGCTGTCGCCAAACCAGCACCTGTTGTGTCGAGACGTGAGCTTCATAGTCACTTAGAGAGGGGTCTTCAATATGCTTTACAGAAAAACAATTCAACACTTTTGGAGCTTATTAATAAGACAATGACGGTGATTGAAACCAGTCAGCTGAAGGAGGCAAACAGAAGTAAACAGAAAGACATTCACTGCTATTTTGCCTCTAAACCTAAGTGCAATAAATAATTTGAGATAAGTCAATGAAAAATCACTTACTAAATAAAAAAAATGTTTTTTTATACAGCAAATATGTTTTGTTCATTTTTTTCTTGTGTTCAAAATATTTCATGCCCCTGACAAACGACCACCCCTCTCATATGACCGTTTTTATGTGGCAGTACCTGGGGTCGCATAACAGGGGTACCACTGTATATAGACAAGTTGGGAATCTCTCATTTTGGACAGTGAGTTGTACCGAATTTCGCCATGGCGGCCAGTAATCAGATAATGGCCGTCATTCAGGGAGCTGGGAACACAATGACATCAGCGTGAGATTCTGAGCTTATATATCTATCTGATCTATTATACCAAACGGAAACAAGAAAGCTTTGGATCAGTTGAGGCCAAACCTATAGGTCGTACGCCCAATAATCAATATCGCGAACCACGTTTTTTGCCATTTGAAAAATATTTGGTGACTAAATTCAATTTTTTTCAACTCCATTCAACTTGCCAAGTTATACGGCGCCTATTTTTGCCGTTTTTTCGGCAAAAAATACTTTACATCGTCTGATCCTTTCTTTGTCATGTATGATGACAGGTGCAAGTCATTCATCATTAGAGCAGTGGGCGATATTAAGTGAAATTCGGGTAAATCGGTATACATAACAAAGAAAGGATAACCCAAGTTAAAATAATTTTCAACCAAAAATTATACCTGGAGATCGCCGGACATGTTAGTGAGTTGAATAGAAGTTAAAAAAAATAATTTCAGCCAGTAAATATTTTTAAAATAGCAAAAAACGTGGTTCGTGATATTGGGCGTACGACCCATAGTATTAGTATAGCTATAGGGCCCATCCCTGGTCCCACAAACTGACAAAGTCAAAGAATCTTATCTTAACTTTTTCTTATCTGCATTAGAAAAGTTAAGATCATATTAACTTTTCTAACCCAATGCAAATAAGAGGGAGTAAAGATGATCTCAATTTTAAGATGTTTAGTGGGACCGGCCCCTGAACCACTGTTGTTCCGTTAAAACTATCAAATATCGCTCATATCAATATTGACAAGAGTCAGTCGTGTGTAAAAATGGTTCATTATCATGATTATGTATTGTAGCTTTTTGTACGTTAACAAATAGGAATCAGATATAATTAGCAGTTCACAATTTACCACAATGTATGAAAAATGGAGAGATTAAGAATGCTATTTAGACTATTAAGCAACTTGAAATTTACTTCTAAAAAAGTTGAGCAATCAATCAACAAGCTAGCCAAAATAAAAGTAAGGCCTAAGACACGGCATTTTTCACATATAGATGTCGCTCGAGTCGATCCCTGACTGTGTCTCTCTGAACTCATTGAGACCGGGTGGCACTTTCAGATGTTTAAGCTACATAACTACTGTTTTTAATCTGCACTATTTTTTTGTTACAGTTAACTGCACCAAATTCATTCTTTAAACTTTTTTTTTACGCAACCAATTCTACCGGCAAATAATACTCTGTGTCAAGAGTGATTGCTGTATTAGAAGAAGAAGAAAATCCCCGCTCTCTGGCAGCCCGCAGTTTACATCACTAAAGGGGGCCTGAGGCGGGGCCTGCATGAGGCCACCATGCCACCCAAACCTCTTTACTCGTATTTTATTTGAATGTCTACAACCGCTAAGCGAATTTTTTTAAAGTACATGTTAAAAATAATTATTTCATCAGTCTGTAGACCTTACCCAGCAAGCACGGGACATCGATCCGATGAAAATGTCAGACCAATGTTGGACCAGCGTCGTGGACGCTGGCCCAACATTGGTCCAACATTGGGTCGATGTCTCGTGTCTGCTGGGCATAGCCACTATTTTTATACATAAAACAAGTAACGTTAACTATCTAAGAATAAATATACAAATTTTGTAGCCTGTGCTTAGAGTCTACTTTTAACTAGATAACGGCTGTAACTACATACTGGTACCTACTATGAACCAATCTACTACTACCAATCTGATTCTAAAAAATATTTGCGATGGTGGTTCACCGTTATTCACATTATCATTAGGTGAATAGCTAGGCTACACATAGGCTACTTAAAGATTCATACAGCTTTAAAATGCGCATGTGTGGGACGGTCAAGTGTAGGACTACATTAGCCTAGGCCTATAGAGTACACTTTGACAGCATTATTACCAGCGACTGAACTGATTACAAGATACTACTCCAACGAGAAATTGGTCCAATGCTGTTTTAATGTTAGACCAACGTCTGCAACGTTGGCCGACATTAAACCAACATTAGCATGGTGAATGTGCCCTCCCTGCAAACACTGTACGTAATATAACGTTTGTTAAGGTCCCATTTTCGTCATTCATGCATGAACGTAACGAGGACGTGCTAGCTGGGACGTAGTCATAGTAACCCTAACGTCACCAGAACGTCTCAATAACGTTACATTTATGTTTTACGTTCTAAGGACGTAAATGGGAGTTCACAGAATTACGTCCTCAGTACGAATACTGTTTTACGTCATAACGTCCCCACATCGTACAGCATTTCGTACCTAGGACGTAATTTATAACTCTGTGAACTCCCATTTACGTCCTTAGAACATAAATCATAAATGTTACGTTATTGGGACGTTCTGGCGACGTTAGGGTTATTATGACTACGTCCTTAGCACAACCTCGTTACGTTCATCCATGAATGACAAGAATGGGACCTTAACGAACGTTATATTACGTACAGTGTTTGCAGGGCTGTTGGCTGGGAAAGCTCTTACTGTCAATATGCTGGAGGTCAACTGTTTCCAGTACCCCATACACAACCTTTTGTGTTGCAACACAAAGCCCACATGAGAGAAATGGTGAATTACTTCCTCATAGATGTCGCTCAAGTATATAGAGTTTATATGACTTGGGAACTTGCTCTTAATGCGGCGATGGGTATGAAACGCATACAGTATTATTATCTTGGCTGATAACTGTGGATGTGGGGTGATATGTCATTGTGGAATGTCCAGGGTCCACTGTTGCATTCTGGGGACCACATTGTCCCGCATATTTTGACAGTTGACTACACCTTTAAGTAAATGCCTCAGACCACCATTCTCCATCATTATGTAGGTGAAAATCCCTATCTATCACTATGTATGAGTGGGGCCTCAGGCCACCATCCTCTAATATTGTGGCCTCAGGCCACCATGCATTCTGTATCACTATTTAAATGTGGGACCTCAGGCCACCGTCCTCTATCACTATGTATGAGTGTTGCCTCAGGCCACCATCCTCCATCAATATGTAAATGTGGGGTCTCAGGCCACCACCCTCTATCACTATTTAAAAGTGAGACATCAGGCCACCATTCTCTATCTTTATGTATGAGTGGGGCCTCAGGCCACCATTCTTCATCACTATGTAAATGTGGGGCCTCAGGCCACTATCCTCTATCACTATTTAAATGTGGGGCCTGCATGAGGCCACCATTCTTTATCATTATGTACGAGTGGGGTCTCAGGCCACCATCCTCTATCATTATGTATGAGTGAGGCCTCAGGCCACCATCCTCTATCATTCTGTAAATGTGGGGCCTCAAGCCACCATCCTGTGTCACTAATTAGATGTGGGGCGTCAGGCCACCATCCTCTATCATTATGTATGAGTGGGGCCTCAGGTCACCATTCTTTATCATTATGTAAATGTGTGCCCTCAGGCCACCACCCTCTATCACTATGTATGAGTGGGGCCTCAGGCCACCATTCTCCATCACTGTGTAAATGTGGGGCCTCATGCCACCACCCTCTATCAGTATTTAAATGTGGGGCCTCAGGCAACCATTCTCTATCATTATGTATGAGTGGTGACTCAGGCCACCATCCTCTATCATTATGTATGAGTGGGGCCTCAGGCCACCATTCTCCATCACTGTGTAAATGTGGGGCCTCAAGCCATCATCTTCTATCACTATGTAAATGTGGTGTCTCAGGCCCCCATCCTCTATCACTGTGTCAGTGTGGGGCCTCAGGCCACCATCCGCTATCAATATGTAAATATAGAGGCTGAGCCCACCATCCTTTATCATGGTGTAAATATCGGGCCTCAGGCCACCATTCTCTAACACTATGTATGAGTGGGGCCCCAGGCCACCGTCCTCTGTCATCATGTATGCATGGGGCATCAGACCACCATTCTCTATCATTATGTATGAGTGGGGCCTCAGGCCACCATTCTCCATTACTGCGTAAATGTGGGGCTTCAGGCCACCATCTTCTATCACTATTTAAATGTGGGGCCTGCATGAGGCCACCATTCTTTATCATTATGTATGAGTGGGGCCCCAGGCCACCATCCTCTATCATTATGTATGAGTGGGGCCTCAGGCCACCATCCTCTATCATTATGTAAATGTGTGCCCTCAGGCCAGCGCCCTCTATCACTATGTATGAGTGGGGCGTCAGGCCACAATTCTCCATCACTGTGTAAATGTGGGGCCTCAGGCTAACACCCTCTATCAGTATTTAAATGTTGGGCCTCAGGCAACCATTCTCTATCATTATGTATGAGTGGGGCCTCATGCCACCATTCTCTATCATTATGTATGAGCGGGACTTCAGGCCACCATCCTCTATCATTATGTATGAGTGGGGACTCAGAACACCATTCTCTATCATTATGTATGAGTGGGGCCTCAGGCCACCATTCTCCATCCCTGTGTAAAAGTGGGGCCTCAGGCCATCATCTTCTATCACTATGTAAATGTGGGGCCTCAGGCCACCATTCTCTATCACTATGTACCAGTGGGGCCTCACGCCACCTTGTTCTATCATTATGTATGAGTGGGGCCTCAGGCCAACATTCTCTATCATTATGTAAGATTGGGGAATCGGGCCAACATTCTCTATCATTGTGTAAGTGTGGGGCCTCAGGCCACCATCCTCTATCACTAAATAAATGTGTGGCCTCAGGCCACCATCCTCTATCACTATATAAATGTGTGGTTCCAGGCCACCATCCTTTATCATCACGTATGAGTGGGGCCTAAGGAAAACCATCCTACATCATTATGCATGAGTGGGGCCTCAGGCCACCATTCCCTATCACTGTGTACATATGGGACTCAAACAACCATTCCTCCTCTAGGAGAAGAAGGAGGAGGAAGAGGAGGAGGAGGAGGAGGAGGAGGAGGAGGAGGAGGAGGAGGAGGAGGAGGAGGAGGAGGAGGAGGAGGAGGAGGAGGAGGAGATGGCTGAGTAAAAGGTGGTGGAAGAGTAGGAGGAGGATATATAATTATGTTTGGGCTAAGCCCAAACATATTGAGTTTGCACAAATTCTGGCTACTTTTTTTCTTCTGACTCAAATTTTATAGTACTATTTCTCCCTCATTTTTATCCCGTCGACTTCAAACCTTGACACAATGATCCTTATGTATTAATGTTTCATGCTATGACTTTTGTAACAGGTAGGGATAGTTTAACTGGATCAAATCCAGATTTTGGTGTCCCCAAAAAGAGGTATCTCTATTTAATGAGGGAATGCCATTTTAGCTTTTTCCTCCATTTTGAAAGGCTGATCATTCTTTGAGTTTTCAATATATTTAAAATATCTGCTGATACCCATTGATTACATCAATAGATTCAGGCTGCAATAGGGAGAGTGTGTCCAGGCTGGATCACCCTATTAACCCTTTAAATGCTAGATTTAATAACTAAATTACATTTGCCTAATGCTGTTTTAATGTAGGGTCAGTCTTGCAAACGGATGCCCATCATTGAATCAACCTTGCATGTTCACAATGGTCAGTAGTACCCTTTTATGTGCTGGATTTGACAATTAAAATAACAGTTGTAATTCTAGCAAACGCAAAACATCGATCGAAGTTGTTTTATTGTCTGGCCAGCGTCGCATACAGTGCTACAACATTCAATGTGTTGACTGGGGCCACTCTGAATGTGTTTCCATTGGACAAACAAGTATCAGTGTATTTAAAAGCTCAGTAGGAACTTCTCATCTCTACAATTTTAAGTCTGAATTCTGAAGGCAAAAATTCAAATTTCTTATTATGGACGTATGCATGTCCGAAATAAAAAATCGGGAATTTCGTCTCTATATCTAGCCTAACTGGTAGATGCGCAGCACAAAAATTTAAAAAAAAATTTGCAGTTCTAGTCTATGGACATGTTTACATCATATGGTCATATTAAGAAACTAAAATAAAATCAATGATCTTTTTATGCTTTTAGCCTGATAGAGGCCCTATAACCAGGGAACCATAGGCCTAATGCCGAAGAAAAATGAGACAATGACACTTGAAAACTGTTCCGCTCAACTGGTCAAAATTATAGTGAAGATAATTGGACATAATTTTTTTTTATATATATAATTCGGGTTACTGCAGCGGTAGGTCTATAGGGGTTGTAGTAATAAAACGTATTTTCGAATCGTATACTCTTGAACTGGTGTGTGCAAAAGCCGCTACAGAATGAAACCACTGACCCAGCAGACATAATAGAAGGCGTTGAGAGGTTTCTGTGTTAGTGCTGGCCTACCACCGGTTACGTGTCGTATGTTTACTTTTGTGGATGATATACATAACTTGCAGCTACAGAGATTTAAAGAAACAAATGTTTCTTCCCAACTCAATCGTGATGATTCAGTATTGTGGGGAGCCATCGTGACTGCGAGGTAGAGTTCTCGGATTTTTCGACCGCCTGAGATCAGATTTCAAATCCTGTGTCTAGAGGACAGTGTAATCGGATTCATCTCAACATCATTTTAGTGCATGGTTCTCATGGCACCTTATACTCTTTATGTGCACAAAGGTGGCCTAAACCCCCTTTCATCCAAGTAACCCTCTAACATACGAATAAAAACTTAATTGTATTCATCATAGAATATAAATATGATTGTGTCATTGGTTGGAAGATAAAACATGGGGGAAATCCTAATAATGAATTTATGAACCGCCCAATTATCATGATTATATATTATACGCTTCTACAAAATAAATATGAAGAAGTAAAAATGAAATCGTATATTAGCAGGCCTACAATTCTACAACAAACATATACATGTTTCTAATACATTTATCACCCCAATACATAGTTTGTGATAGAAAAACAGAATTCACATCATTCCCTCATATATATATCAGAAGTAAACTTGCACGAACCTAATATGTGCTCCTGTTTACCTCTGTTTCGCCCACTTGTCGTCATAGATAATAAGTTCCAGTCGCCATTAGAAGGAACTTATTTATGTTAGATTTAGCATGCATTTAGCATGCATGACAAATTCGATGAACACAGTCATGTCCGCCAGAGTTTGCACATACAATGTTAACTTATTGTTCCCAGTTTCTCTGGATCGCTGGTGCCTGTTACAATGGTTTATAGATCTATAGCAGTTTCAATTTCACATATTTTTTAGAACATTACAACTTATGTGATAGATATTACAATGTTTCACTGCAAACAATGTTTATGGCGTTGGCCCAACATTGAAATAACTCAGGATTATAAGTTGCGAGGATGCATTTGTATCTCGTTTGACAAACCGATCGATGGGTAGACCTGTTAATCTATGGCTATATTTTATAGGTCAATTTTACACTTGGGTAGGCCTACTTCCCGTAAAACGATGTTTCGTGATCTGTAAATATTTGGCGAAGACCTCTAAACGTTTTGATCGAATTCGCCGGGCAAACATTACATGTGAGTGAGTGAGTGAGTGAGTGAGTGAGTGAGTGAGTGAGTGAGTGAGTGAGTGAGTAAGTGAGTGAGTGAGTGAGTGAGTGAGTGAGTGAGTGAGTGAGTGAGTGAGTGAGTGAGTGAGTGAGTGAGTGAGTAGTGAGTGAGTGAGTGAGTGAGTGAGTGAGTGAGTGAGTGAGTGAGTGAGTGAGTGAGTGAGTGAGTGAGTGAGTGAGTGAGTGAGTGAGTGAGTGAGTGAGTGAGTGAGTGAGTGAGTGAGGCGATGAGGGAGTGAGTGTTTTAATGAAAAGTGTGTGAGTGTTTGAATGAAAATTAAGGATTAAAATCTCGCTGATTGAAAACACGCTTCACCTTTAAAAAACAGGTTTACCATTTAAAGCCCTAATGAAAATTAAAGAAGATACTTCAGGTGAGATTGACACTCAGAGGGTCAACTATAACCTGACACCTAAGACACTGTCTCACCAGATACACAGAGCAATATTTGCTGAAAGCAAATAAAGATAAACATGAAAGACTTGGCAGATGACCAGGACCTTGATTTCAACGTAACGTACGGACGTTAATCAAATATAACGTAGAATATTGCACGGGTGAAGGCCACAAGTGGTTGAATTACCCGTAAAAATGAGGTGTTGGTCTAATTTTGTTTTAATGTAGGACCAGCGTCGTGGCCGGTGGACCGGCTTTTGAGACACATGGTGGGTGGGTGGGGGGGGGGGGGGTATTAATTCAGTTGGACGGGGCACTTGTGAGGGCCTAATAGTTGGAGCTTTATGTCTGCCTGTGAAGTCAGGAGCTCGCGGGTTTATCCCCGCTCGGGTATTCAGGTTTGAAAGGAAAAAAACGTTTCTTCTCCGCCCACTCATTATAGATTATCATATAGAGAGCCTCCCTGCCCGAGAGATAGTAGTGTCGGCCTAAATTTGATTCATACGTTCTGCCGAAGATATGAGTCAAATTTATTTTAAAAAGCCGGTAACAAGATAGGTATAGCACCTTAACCCTTTCAAACCTGAATTTACCATTGTCATCTTCATCCACTACAAGCCGAGAATTTCTGTCGCAATTCTCGACTTGTAGTGGATGATGACGATTTGAAGAGGGTAAAAAATTAAAAGAAAATTACCATGCATTAGTAAAACAGTTTCATGGAAATTTTCATTCAAAAGCCCCTAGTTGTAGGAAAAACAAAGTCTGTTTTCAGGGATGTAAAATGATGCTTTAATGCATCGTGAGGGCTTAAAGGGTTAAGTAAGTAAGGCCTACTATGGGCCAAGTAACGTTACGTTAGTGGTCTAATCCCGTCCAATTGACGGTAATAACGGCAGCAGCGAATCCTCAGTCATTATTTAGGCCTAACTCTTTGTAGGCCTATAGTTAATGATCTGCCGCCGAGTTATGCGCTTAATATTGATGTGATGGGCCTACATATAGCCTACAATCAATTTATTCTGACAAATACATTTATATTAATTGCTCCATCTTTTCTTCTTCTAATTAGGTCTAAACAAATACATTTTATCACAGACAGATATATAATAGGGCCTACCAATATGTGAGGAGAGACAATATATTTGTGAAGAATTAAATATAACTCCACCCTATTTATTCATGTAGCACACACATGGTTAACAGTCACTAGTCTTATGTTTATATAACAATTATGCTGCATGATTGAATATCACTAAGGTCTGATGTATGACATATGTCAACATCAAAGCCTCTTGTTCCGCCGATATCAGGAATGAATCAAGACGGGCTGTGGTACTTAAAAAAGTCTTCTTTAAAGTTAAAGTCGTCATATTTAACCCTTTAGGTACGGGTGCGTCATGAGGCAAATTCGAAATGCTATATCAGAACATACATATTGCCTAAAATCTATAACATGAGCATTTGTGAACCTGAAATAAACATTTAAAACACCAAATATTAGTATCATAAGTCTGTGTTTTGACCGTAGGATTTTGTTGTCACACAATTGAACCTGGCAATAATTCTGCCCTCACACAAGCGCGTATATTTAAATATATTGGTCCTTGTAAGGCAAGGTCATAACCAGTGTTTAAGATAGCAATGTTTTTGTGTACATGCTATAGCAAAATAATATGTGACAGTATATAATAAAACCAACCGTTCATTGGTTATAGTTAGTGGTATACTTATCATGTAAGGCAAGGTCATAACCAGTGTTTTGGATAGCAATGTTTTTGTGTACATGCTATAGCAAAATAATATGTGACAGTATATAATAAAACCAACCGTTCATTGGTTATAGTAAGTGGTATACTTATCATGTAAGGCAAGGTCATAACCAGTGCTTAAGATAGCAATGTTTTTGTGTACATGCTATTTTAAAAATGCACATGGTAGATTATAAATTTTGTGATATGTACACATAAAATAAAATAACCGACAATTCTCTGTCATCTGTTTCTCACCAAAACCAGAGATAAAATATCTACACTGTGCTCCACACCATGTAGCAAAAAAGGACACTCTAGCTGGATGGAAAGCGTTGAAACCTAATCAAAACCTCCAAACGCTTTAGCTGTTTATTATATAAAAGGACATACACTAGGGTATGTGTATAAGAAAAATAAGGAAAAAAGTAAAAACGTATATGGAACCCTATTTTGAACATTTACACATCTAGGCCCACATACATCCCTAAATGAAAGTACTACTATTAACCTAGAATGCATCTGCTGACGTCAGTTCATATAGCCGTCGCGCAGCTGAAAACTGCTACCTGGATAGATATTCAATACACTAGTATAAGTTAGGCGGGTTGGCTCGTCAGTTGCCAACACATGTCTTGAGTATCGACAACAGAGCGCTCCACCCCTAGTTATGCATGGCTGGTGACAGCTCAAATAGCCGTCTTACAGCTGATTAAAAATACACAGGTAGTTTAAGACACAAAATCTTCCGCTACATTCGACAATTTACACAAGCACAGGTCAGGCTCCAGGTACATCGATTATTCAAAGTTAATATAGTGAGATATAATTCAGACTCTTCCTAAAAATATGCAAGCCACTATAATCTCGGATAACAAACGGTAAAGTGTTCTATAAGCGAGCAGTAGGCCTACGATAAAAACAAGTAGGCTTACATTGGAACTGAACAGTCTTGCACAGAGGTAATTTGAATAGCATACCCTGTTGAGCAGATCTGAGGCCATTATGCAGACAACCTAGCCCAAAATTACTGGAGTAATCACAAGATAGTTTACATGAAGGTAGCTGTATAAAAAACACAAGTCGATTATTTGTCGCTGGAAGCTTATTTTTCGACGGTGTGTTATTTTTCAGGGTCTACTTGTATGGTTGAAACTAAAATATATATTAAACATTTAAGCTAACCACGCACACATGTGTTTTAGAGTATAAAAAACGGAGTTTATCCTAATAAGCAGGACAAGACAGCGCTGTGGTAAATGCCATCTGAGATCTGAGGCACTGAGCTAATGTTGGTATGCGACGTTCGCCGAACATTGAAACAACATTGGGTGAACGTCTCTTGTTTGCTGGTCTCCTAATTACGATAGGAAGTGGTAGCTTACCTAAAAGTAAATGCTTAAAAGCAATACCATTTTGAATTGTAAGCTATCTACGTGTAGACCTATATGTCAGAAATTTTATTGACTACCCTTTATAAGTGGGTCAACATTTCATATCCATCTATCAAGAGTATTTAATGGATCAGATTATGAGAACATTGTTTCTGACGGTTGTCAGCTCTATCGTGCAAAGGCAAAGAGAAGTAACTGTTAATTTTTCAAGTAAGCAGTGTTACTGCTGTTTAGCAGTGTTATTGCTGTTTGCCTTTATATGTATGAGCTTGCCGCCACGTGACAGCCTGTGACAGCCAAGTGTTTGCCGTCCTCGACCATCTGTGACAACACCACGACACATCAGTCAATAATGATCAGATCGGGTGTCTCACATGGCAAACTTTTTGCCCAGGTTTGTTTTCTCTCGGTCACCGTGCCAGGGCCAGATCTCAGCCAAAACTTAAGTCGATCCTAATTGGCTCAATGATAGCCATGCAGGAGTCCGCTTCAACAAGAAAATTAATCTTGATCATTCAGTATATTAGAGTTCTCCCAGGGGTAGACCCACCCTATACTTCCATTTATTGACAAATGTAGTAACAATTACGCACTTCATCAGTAGGCTACGACTGCGCAGAGCGGGACACTTTTCGCTTACGATCACTTAAATAAAATCTTGTTGGCGCGGCATACTGATTCACGTTAGTGTCAAAGCAGGGGAGACACATTTTAACCGAACACTACTAGTTATCACTAAGAAATGAGGAAGATTTTCTTTGTTTATGATAAAAGACTAAAAAAAGTCAAGACAAAATCTCCCTGGTGAAACGGGCAGCCAGAACTCACGTTGATCCTAATTTTTTTCACTCTTAGGCCTACACTTGAGCAATACGTTAAAATGTAAGTCAGTGCAATGTTCGCTGATTGGCTCAGGCTGATGCCTGCCCCAATCAGCGAACTTAAAGCCGACTTACGTTTTACTTAAGTTTGTTGATTGTAGTCCCTATATTACGGTACTTAAGTTGTCCAGCTTAAGAGCGATTTATAATCTTGATCGAGAAATGTTAAAATGCGGACCCTGATCTTAGTGACGTCCCCGGTATTTGCAATGAACTTCAAGATGATGCATTTTAGTGGATCATCTTTACTTGACACATACAATAGTCACAATACAACTCTATGGTTTAGTATTCTGCTGTTGCGATTTCTCAGACCGGATCGATATAATTATTATGCTTACACATAATATACTTATATCCAGACAAACTAATTCGTTTACAGGACCAGACTGTCCATGTCCTTTGTAGCACATTTTCTATTATATTTGAAAATCCCTATGAATACGTTCACAACAAATAGGATCATTGTTAAATACACCATACTGCCACCTAGGCCCTATACATATTTATTTTGATTTTAACATAGGTGGTCGAGCTATAAAAAAATATTTTCTACGAAAAACCTTGCACAAAAATATATGCACAACTGATACGCAATGTACAGGGCAAAATCATTGTCTAAACATCGGGGCAAAAGCTGTACAACATCTGAGGCGTTGGACCAATGTCAAAGCAACCTTGAGCGAGCAGGCAGAATTGCGTAACATAAGCCTTAATAGTCAGATACTGTAGATCTGGTAATTTTCACGTGTTTAATTTTTCGCGAATTTCCGATTTTAGGACTTTTCATAAAGTTTGAAATTCGCGAATTTTCTTTTTTCTTTAGTGGTGCTATTATAATAATAATTTTTGCGAGATTCTTGAATTCGCGAATTTCTCCTACTCGCGAAATTAAAACCGCGTGAATATTACCAGATCTACAGTATACCTTTTCAGCCCGGTAGAAAAACGTTTAAATATTCTGGTCAGACGTTCCGAGTGTGTTTATAACAGGTTCACTTATCCAAGGTTCGTTCAATGTTGGACCAACTATTTCCCTGCTCATTTGTCAGGCAGTATCTTTTATGCATTTAAAGCTGGAATTGTCGATGAAAATTCCAGTTTCAATGACGAGAATTGCTTAAACCGTATATAATGTAGGCCTATGGTTCTATAGTAAGGCGAGGTTTAATTATTACCACGACACGTGGCCAGACTGCATGCGCTCTCAGAATGTCAAGACCGCTCCTTGCAAACACGACACAATAGTGGCTTAATGTTGGGCCAGCGTCGCAGACGGTGGACCAACAAGAAACCAGCATTGTCTCCTGCCTGTTGGGATTGGTGACAGTTCATTATCCAATTGACGTGTGCAGTGCTCTGTGAAAGTCAACACTCGAGGATCAGTTGGCACTATATATTATACGCCTCTACTCAATCTTACACCAGAGATCTCAAGCAGTCCTACATCACACAGAGAGAAAATTTACTCACTCATTCTGCTGGACAAAGTTACACCATTAAGTGGTAAGAAACAAATAATAATAGGGGTCTCACGAAAAGCGTATTTGGCTGTCTAAGTGCTGCATTACGCTCGTTGGCATTTATTTGTTCATTTCAAGCCGACATTGAAGCGGAAGTGCGACCAGTCGCTAGTTTCAAATCAGTAGGAGAAAACCAAGCCATAGGCCACTTGGTTATAATTAATGATGCTTTGTTTGATTTTTGTACCTGCAAATCGGGTGCATTATTGGAAATATTTTTGTTCTGAAACAACAGTATAACAGCATATTTCGATTGCCATTTGAGATTTAAAGAAAACATTGGTTTGAGAATTGACTTCAACGCATAAAGTCAATTGGAAATAGACTGTTATAATAACATTTGGCTTAAGGTCTACTCCAATCGATCTCTAATATGAACATAAAAATACATCTTTTTCTTCATTGCAGATTTATATCCTTGACGTGAGACCTGGCATGAGATGCCTAACTCACGTAGAGGTACCGGCATGGCAGACCGGCATCTGGACCTCCTGGACAAGGCTCGAGGAGACCAGCGCCGACTCAAGCTGGTGTATGTGCGTCTGGATAGAGACAAAATGATGGTGCTGCAGCAGCACGACACACAGCTGTGCCGATTGAGGTACGAGCTGGAGAGAAAGATCCCGAGTAGGTCTGTGCCGCTGGACGTGCTCAGGATCCCGGCCTGGAAGCTGAGCGACGAGATGCGAGAAGAGGAGGAGAAGCAGAAAGCCAAGAAGATCGAACAGGAAAAGGCGAAGAAAAAAACGGAGAAGAAATTCAGTCAAGTTACGCTCTAGATGAGGAACAGAACCATGTACCAGTAAATACGTTGGCCAAAGACTGTTTCAAGACAGCGACGCTGCATTGATGGTTGGCCCATAGTTGAAACATTCTAACCCTTGGGCTAACGTCTCGTGTGGTATTTTATTCCGTGATTGTATGGTGCCGACGCGAACAGGATAAACCTTTATGACGATGTCACAGAAGCTGGCACAATTTCGAGTCAAAGCCGGGCCATCGAGCAAGACTGAACATAAGCTGTGCCAACGCTACCCAGTGTGACTTCGTGTATTGTCATAATTACACTACAGTAGAACCTGCTATGAGCAGCCACTCTAATAAGCAGCCAACCTCCTATGGGAGGCCAGTTGGCCATCCCCCAAAATGATATTTCCTATACAAGTGAACCTCTTATGAGCAGCCACCTGCCTTAAAAGGCCACTTCTTCTGTGTCACAAGGGTGGTTGCTCATAGCAGTTTGTACTGTACACGTTTATGCCAATGTTGACAGGGGTAGGCTTAACAAAAAATCATCAGTGAAACTGTATTTAATGATATATTAGTAGACCTACACCAAGACACTACAAGTGGATACATGAATGCATCAATAACTGCATACCAAGGGATACCAATAATCAGGTTCCTTAGTGTCATTTTTTTAGCATATTTACCGGGCGGACAAAAGCACCAAATTTGGTATCGTACACAATTTTTCAAGGGGCAAATGATACAATTTAGTCGGTGAGCTTTCTTAATAAATTTGGCTCTGCTTTTCCAGACGATCTAAAATTCAAAATGGCCGACAAAATCAAAATATTTGTCATCACATTTCTCGGTAGATGAACATTATTTTCTCCATATAGGCTACCTTAATATAAACCTATAAGGAACGAAGAGAAACCTTAATTGTGATACATTTTGTATTGTTCCAATCGGTAAATAAAAATATGTTTATACTAATATGAACCTATGAAACCTTTCTGAGACATGTATTTTTTTGCTTTTAGTTATTTGAAAAAAAAATATCACCTAAATGTAAAACCAGTGTTCATTTAAAGGGAATCAATCAGGCTAAAATCATCAAAAAATGGGTGATTTTATTCTGGTTTTTAATATGACCATATGATGTAAACATGTTTATAAACTAGTACTGCAAAAGTTTTTAAAATTTTTGTGCTGCGAATTTATCAGTTAAGCGAGATATGGAGACGAAATTCCCGTATTTCCTATTTTGGACATGTCAAGCCAAAATAAAATAATCAATTTGTTGATGATTTTAGTCTGATTGATTCGCTTTAATTAAAGTGAGCTCCTCACGTGGTATGTGATTTCAGCATGTTCTATAACAAAAATGATTTCAAATCATTTGGTCATGTCATAACGTGAGCAGTGAAGAATCTCAATCTATCTTTTGTAATAACAAGGAAAACAATAGAAAACACAATAAAAAGAAAAACGAATAAAAAAATTATTAAAATTTAGATATCAAAATTAAGTAACATTTTCTCAGACACCCTGAAATACATTAATGTAAGAAGATGCCTCCGGATGGGACTCTTAGCTAGGATAATACAAACATTGACTTTAACACTTCTTCGAACATTGATACGGATGTCGCACCTCCGAGCTCGGTCCTATGAGGCGTCGTCAGGCGCAACAGGCATTTAATTGAAAATACATTGAATAGAAGTTATACCATTTTGTGCAGCTGGCATACCATTACAGTTTAAATTTACATCAAAGGTGTAATATTTCAGAAGGATAGAAAGGCACAGCTCATGTCACTTCACATTTGACGCAAAAAAACTGCAAACTTTATAACAAAGCGTGACAGTGTAAAATACACAAAGGTTAAATGAAAAGCAAATAACAAAGGTATGATAAAGGCGGAGAAGAAGGTGACCTGCATTAGATGTGCACGTTTGATCTGAACAGCAACACGAACAATGATAACTATAAGACAGCAGACTGCTTGCCAACGTAATGAGTTGAATATCATGGATAGAGCCACTTAAAATGAATAACACATTTAAGAAATCGGAGTTTTTGGAAACAATAAAAAAAATTGAAGTTGAATCACAGAGAACTATGTCAGATCAAAGAGTAATCGTATAAAGTATCAATGGAAAGTTATCACATTGTCTAGAAGGCCTGATATATCTCATAAAACCTGAAGATGCACTGCCTCCAGCAAATGCTACAGAACTAATTTGCAAGGATGTTTTCTGTTTCTCTTCCTGAGGTGACGTCTATCATATTTTGTTCAAAATACATAATTTAAATTTAGGTGATTATGATTACAAATATTTTTTGATATAAAGCAACAAATTAACACCATGTTTGCACTACAGCAATTATTATGTTTGGCACAATGAAGAGAACTATATTTACTCTTCTGAAAGTCAAACATCATGAGCTACATCAAATCCTACTCATGAACGCTTGAATGTTCATACAACTTATTCTATAATTGCACGATTCGGGCATTGTTGTAATCTATAAGCAAAAGAAGAAACATCAAAAGAAAACATTGACAAAGCAATGCCACGTATGAATTACAATTTTAGATTGTACCTCTTCACGAAAAGTGAAGAAAATCGGTTGCTTAGTATCCTATTGTTCTTCTGTTGAATTGTATTAGGGCTTATCTTCCGTTGTGTATTCATTAGACATGGGATCATGACGATGATACATGTTTTTTGCACTGATGTCTCGGCAACGGATATTGCTAGTTGACATGAAGATTCAAAATGTTTGGACATAAAAAAAAACATTTTTTTATATCTTTAATATATGATATTTCCCAAAAGAACATATTTTGGCCAAATTTGGTGCTTTTGTCCGCCCAGTAAATATATTTCCACTAAGGAACCTGACTACAATTAAAATATGTATTTATCTAACCAATTAAGGGAGCGATCTTTCACAATAAAATCAGGGTTCCCCACAATGCCGGAAATGCCGGCAATCCGACCGGATAAATTTTATGCCGACCAGCATGTAATAGGTCACATCCGGCTGTTATCCAGCTGGTAGATAAGCCAATATTTTGGTCGCCAGTGTCATACTGTGTTGGTTTCGCGATCAGCGTGTACGACTGATGTGCGCGTATATATTGCCGGTGTACAGTGAACACAAAATGTAGACAAAAAATACGTGCTACCTCCCCCCCCCCCCTCCATAATCCCCTCTTCTCTTGGCCACCGGTCATGTGCGGTATGCTACATAACATAGATGTCCCAGCAAACACGAGCATCGACCCAATGTTGGGCCACCTTCTACGACGCTAGCACAACATTGGACCAACATTGGGTCGATGTCTCGTGTTTGCTGGGGTAGGTCTACGCCTGGCGGAAGCAGCGCTGTGATGTCACAGTGTTTCCACCGCTGTGCCATGTCAGTCCAGCGCTAAGCTGCCATTGGCGCGACGCTGGCGGAGCAGGCAGTACTCAAGAGTGTGATAACAGGAGGTCGCGTTGACCAGTGTTGACGGGCCAACACTTCACCGTAGTGTCACCGCGTTGGTAAGTGAGTGATAGGCCTACTAACCCACAAACCTTGTCACGCATACACAACAACACTTTTAAAAAACAGAATAATAACTCTCACCAACAAACAAAAACGGATAGAACACCAAGAAAACATGCATAGGCCTACACTCAAATACACAACTCACAAACCATCAAATCAACAAGACAAAATAACAGACAGCCAATTTAAACAAGCGAACTTTCTTAATTTCACAAATTAAGATTAGACGCTTTTAATACATGTAATAGGAACTTTCTATTTTGCAGATTATCAACTTCAGACACTTTTAGACCATTCCACGCCACTTTATGTTACAACTGTAATTTTATGATTTTATGTTTATGTAACTGTGATTTTGCATATCAAATGCTATTAAAAGTGCTCAATAAACATTGTCAATTATATACTTTGTTGTGTTTTAATGAAAAAACCTTCGATTTTTTTATCACGCGCGCGCTCGCAACAATGAACATTTCATTATGCTGCACGGGCGCGCTAAGTTAAAATTTTTAAGAGAACGACCAGATTTTTTTTTCCGTGGGGAACCCTGATAAAATGTTAAATAAGAATGTTAAACAATGTGAAACAAGAATGTTACAAAATGCACTTCATGTTTTTTATAAAAACATAGGGCCTACCACAAGGCTGGTGTACATAAAAAAATATTAAATATAACGCTATCCATACCAGGTTTCGAGGTATGTTTTAGTATTCCCGCTAACAAACTGTTTTACTTCAATTGGATACCCCACCCTCACTGCGACTTGACTTTTGGTAAACAAATTGCTGGAGGGGATGAGGGATTATGTGAATTATAAATAGATTTAGTTAGGTCATGCTGAAGGTGTAGCCAAAACAAATGGCAGCGAAGAAGCACAATGGGAAAGATAACTGCCTCTTCGGTCACAATAGGGTGAAACTAGAAATTGCTAAAATTTCTCATGTATTTTAATGGTGGTATATTTGAGATCTAACCAAGAAGGCACACTGTCAGTTAGTATTCTTTTTGAAAAACACATTTTCTAGGCAACCCACTGATACCAAGACAAGAGCCAGGCGTGTTTACCGGTCAAGGTATCAGCTCAATGTTTAGTCCACAACGCTGCCTTTGCTATAACATTTATGAAGAAATGGACAAAAATATCACATTAATGTCAATTATTGTTGGTTCAGTGAAAGAGAGAAAGGGTACAAATGAGCTGCCCAACAACATTAATCCCGAGCAAAAGATTACAACTTTCCCGATGTCTCTGGCATTTGGCGTACCAGCCATGTACGTAGGCAGAACAGAGAAATTGACAGTTAAAGACTGACATTTGCCTCAAAAACTGAACTACATGGCTATCTGTCGACAAGCCAAAAATTGAGACAATACTTTGTCAAGTCTATATATAATTTATTTATTATCACAGAACTGAAGACTAATCAAGAATGACGACATCATTTGCGGATTTACGTGTCCTTTGTGACGAATGGGTCAGTTGAGAAAGAGATGCTAGATGACTGCCCTCCTGATTCGTAGTCAAACGTTTACGTAACCTTTCTAGTAAGTTTACAGGACTTTCACGTGTGCTGCAATCTAATCTAGTGGAAATGGCAGTGTTTGTGTGATTGCTGCCAAGATGATCACGCATATTAAACACGGAATCATCAAGTGTTGACTCACTCTCGGCAGTCATATTATCTGTTGATGTAATCAGGGATTGTTCACATGTGGAGTTGAATGGGCTGTCGACAAAATGTACAGGGCTTTCTTCGGATAGATTGTATAACTGATGGTTCGCAGAGTGTGGTATCAAAACTGGTGTACTAAATTCCATGTTTTCAACAGACATCATACTCTTTTCTACAGATCTCCAGGGGGTAGTGGGCAAACTATTACCATATTTAATCCAGCTGGGTGCAAGACTGCTTGAAGTGGCTGTTTCCACGTCAATGCCAATATGATCACGTGTTAAATAGGTCACTTTTGAATACTCATCATATTCCTCTCTGGTGTTTCTCGATTCATCCACAGAATCATCAAACTGGGACAAAGAGAAATTATCATGGGGTGATAACTCAGATTCTAAACTTGCTATTTCTACTTCATTTTGAATAGTACCACTGACATGAAATGAATTAGAACTAATATCTACATTATGTATATCATCCATACTTCTGTCTGTTGAAGTGTTAGACAAACTATATAGCTGCAATGAAGAGGAATTCTCATTACAACAATATTCTGCATTAGCTGCTCCAAAAGACCTTTCTATATTTGTGTCGGTCATCGAATTACCTTTATCATTGGTGTCTCCATCGACATCAAGATGTGTACTTGTATTATTTAACAGGCTATAATTTGATAAGTTGCTTATATTGCTCAACAATGACATTTCCAGCTGAAAGTCCCCCACTTGGCTCTGATTAAAACGTTCAGATAATGTATTATTTGTGAGATGTGGAAACAGAAGGGAATGTGATTTAGGTTTACAGCCTGCAGTATTTATGTCCTTTATTGAACATTCTGAAGTGTTCTGTTGTTTGCAGTTATCGGTATGTTCAGTTTTACAGTCATTCAACTCATCAATATCTACAGATCTATTGTATTCTGTATTTTCATCATCGTCCGCATCACTCAATATGGTAATAGGACTTGCACATGTGTTCCCACTTTCTTTAGCGGGATTGCGATATTGCTCCAGAACTGTCAATTTTTGTTTGGAAGATGATAAATGTTGTGTATTTATCACATCCCTTCTTTTCTCCATCAATGTATCACTTTGGCCTTGTTTATCTGCCTTTGTTGGTAAATCAAATTTAATATTGTCTACACACTCGCTGCTAAATTTCCTGCTCACATCAACTGAAACAGACTGGGTGGATGATTTTGTCTTTTCTTTGTTTTCCTTAGTTTTCTGTGATTTTTGCCACTGAGTAGCCAGTCTTTGACTGAGGGGGACCGTATGATCATCATCAGCACTGGAAGAATCACTATCACTAAGTTTTAAGGCTGTTTCTAGTAAGTCACAAAGATCTGCTGCTGGTCCAGGGATATATTTTGTTGGGTCAGGGAGATGTGCTGCTTGTACAGGCTTTTCAACAACATGATTACTTGGCTTTACTTTCTTATCTCTGTGAGAACGAACTGTGTGATGGCTACTTTCTGGCCTTGTTGTTTCACACGGATAATTTTCTTGCTCTAATGAACTGATAAGTTTCTTCTTATGTGATTTTTCTCCATTGATTACTCTGCCACTTAGATCACTGTGTGATTGTGTATTTTCATATTGTGATGTCACTTCCACAAGAGGCTTGTGGTCTATAATATCAGAGTCTGTACATTCAACATCTGAAACAAAAAAAAGATACCAATAATTCCCAATAATGTCACATGTCTGTCTCTGTAGATTTGTGTACCGTGAATAACATTCTCTTTGAAATCTTAAACTTTCTACCGTCATTTAAAAAATCATAATAAATGTTAGCAAGACCTTGAACTAAAACAATAATTAGATTTGTTAGTAAGTCATAGATTTATCGTGAAACCTTATTTCTCATTATTTCTATTTATGTTAGGCTAGAAATCTTGCCACGAATTAAAAAGACTAAAAATATAAATTGTATCTTCCTCAAATAATCATTAATGATTTACACTCAATTTTTACTATTACGTGCTGGTTTCCCTATTAGGGGTGAAAATGTATGAAACATAGTTACCTTTAGTGGAATTTGTTTTTTTCTTTGTTTTCTTTGAAGCCTTCTGTTCTTCAAATGCAGTCACAAGGGAGGGAAATGCTGCCATAACAAGATCTCTGTCTTCTATGGTTGTGTAGTACTCACCGCTACTTGAAACATCTCCTTCTGAAAATATGTAATTGTTATCAATAAATCAATACATCTTAATTTGTACGTAAAAATAGAACAATTTCATACATAAAACCTTTAAATAAAAATATTTAAATATGGTATTAACCCTTAGTACAATGAATGTCATAGGTTACCATGATCAACATTTACAATTCCTAATTGTTTCTGATGAAACACCACAGGATGAATGGCTTGTGTTAGCTAGGATACATGCAATAAAATAGTCACCAGCAGCAATTTGTAAACATAGATAGACTCACCTACTTTACTCCAGTTAATTTCTAGACAGGCAACGCCTTGTCTGACACGAGATTTGACAATACTGCAAGAGAAGAATGAAATAGATGCTATTTAAGATACTGACTTTTGGAATATCAAGCACTGAGTACATATATACACATACAATAACAATAATGTCTTGAATATGTGGTATTTTTATTACTTATTTTTTCTACTTCACCTATTTGTTGTCTTGAAAAAAGTTGACAACCGTATTGGCAGTTTCAATTGAATGTTGCCTCGAATCAATACATCATGCTAATTTTCTGTTAATACATTGTGACATCATGTTCAAACATCCAAATCTTTGACAGATTGAACTAACATGTTGTATGTTGAAGATAAATACCTCAACACTATTGAACAAGAAATAATTAGTGATAAGCTTATTCTAATTATCAGGCTGACCTATCGGGCTTGAGTGTTTTCAGTTTGTTTTGGGCTCCCATCGTCTTCAGCTGATGAAGGTCATAGAGAGTTACCAGGGGCAACACTTTCTCAAGGGCATACTGGTCAGTCCATTCCATGCGACTCACAGCAAATCTCTGGTGAATCAACAAATACAGTTTAAAAACAAGTAATATTTTTCATGACTTGATTAAAACAGTCCCATTTTCTTCAACCCTTATCCTGCTGTTTTCTTTAGTTTTTCGTGCATTTGAAGCTGAAATAGTTAAACACAATTTAACCCTTTAAACCCTCATGATGCATCAAAGCATCATTTCGCATCTCTAAAAAAGACCTAATTTCCTACATTATGGTAAATTTCCATTTTGAACATCATTTATGTACCACATGGCATATACATTCCAATAAAATATTACACCAGTCATCTGTCAAAATAAGAAGCTTTTATTTGACATTTTAATTAATATAACAAGAGGACAAGCTTTTATTTGACATTTTAATTAATATAACAAGAGGACTGAAGTCCTATATCATCCCCCGCATAAATTAGGTTGGAGTTTTTTTCAGTCACAAATATTTAAAAAGTGGACTAGTGGCGGATATTTTAAATTTCAGTGAAATCACCTGCACATTATTTCCGACTTCAATTTTTGAGTTTTTGCGCCCCCCAAAAAATTGAAATTGATCTGTGGCGGCCATTTTGAATTTCAGTAAAACCTTGAAAAAGTCACCTGCACATTTCCATATCATGGGGAATGTGATAGTAAAATTTGAATAATTTCTGACTCTTAAGTTTCAGAGTTTTTGCGCCCACAAAATTTTTTAGAGTTGACCTCTGGCTGCCATTTTGGTAGCATCTCTAAAAAATCATTTGCACATCCCCATGTTGCTAGGAATGTCATGTGAAAATTTCAAAAATTGACCAGCAGTTTTTGAGTTTTTGTGTCCACAAGAAAACGTGACGCCGGACAGAATCATGGTGTGACTAAAATCCCCCTTCCCCAACGGCCGGGGGATAAAAAGGTGGCAATTGCTTCAGCAATTCCAACATCAATGTGACAAAAATTATAATAAAGGTGATTAATGTGAAAGTTAACAGAGCTTTATACAATGCAGGTGTGACCATGGTGGTTTGTTCAAAAATATAGGCATGATTTCAGTGACAATCCAGACAAAAAAAGTACTTACTTGAAGATGAAACATCTTCGGACGACTACATTTTTCTATGCGAGATTTTGAATGATTACTTTTGCCAGCTTTCAAAAATTCACTAATAACCTGCAAAAAAAAATTGACATGTATTACGCTATGCTTTTTTGTACATTGCTGAAATATAAAAATTCAATTAGCATGATTAGGCTCAGGATTTAGTGTAACTATATATAAATATTTGTAAATACTCTTAGCAATTAAAAGTTCAGGCTTCAAAGTCGATTCAGGTCAAAATATAGGATTTTTTATAGGTTTATTTCATCAAAATATAGGCTTTTACAGGTTTTTTTGACATAAAATTATAGGTTTTTATAGGTTTTCTAGTGACACTAATGTACCCGCCATGTGAAAATTCATACTTTTTTACTATTTCAAAGTCATATCTACCATATTTCAGGAAGTATACTGTATAGTACACACATCTGAATACCGTAAAAGGTGGAAAATAATGCGCACCTTTTTTCCTACAGATCGGCGCCCGCGCGTTATAGTCCAGTGCGCGTTATATTATGCATATGCGTGATGAACTGGCCTCGATGACCAAATTGGCTTGTGTGCACTCGCCCGTAACGAGTCACCGCCATTGTCAAATGGGCGATGCCATAATAATGGAAAAATTAATTAATTTTGATCAGTCACTCGGCCACGTGGAAATAGCTGCTACTGGCGGTGGATGGCCACTACACACAACATACCCCCTGAGTTCTGAGTTCTCAAAGTCAGCCGCCACTCGGTAATCAGAGCATTGCCTTATTGAAGGTGTGACATTTTACTGCCACGGGCCGCGGTTAGCCGGCCACTACACACAGTCATACCCCACTCTCACAGTTAGCCGCCATTCGGTAATTAGAGCATTGCCTTATTGAAGGTATGACATTTTACTGCCACGGGCCGCGGTTACCCGGCCACTACACACAGTCATACCCCACTCTCAAAGTTGGTCGCCACTCGGTAATCAGAGCATTGCATCAATGAAGGTGTGACATTTTCACTGCCAACGGCCGCGGTTGACCTGCAAATAATTTATGCAAGTAATCATGATAATGTTCGATACATTTTCATGCTAGAAAATTGGAGCGGGCGTTTTCTTTTTCTGTCAAATACGTCAATAATTGTTCGATACATTTTCATGCTAAAAAGTTGGAGCGGGCGATTTTCTTCATAAATAGACGTCAATATTGCTCTATACATATTCATGCTATTTAAACAAATGGTGCTGCGCATTTTTCTTTTATATTATTATTGACTTTAACAAATTACGTGCACTAAATCCAAGGAACAACTAATTAATTTGGCCCGGCCTAACAGTCGAGGATTATTATTTTAGTTTATTTTTCAAATCGATTACATAAAAGTGCATGCACGTTAATACGCAGGCATGCGGTACTTAATTGGTGTATTTAAATCGTTTTTTTTAAATCTCACACTTATACTTCTCGTTTCCAGAAATAAATCTAAGTGTGAATAGGCCTATATAGCAATACATGCTGTTGATAAACCATACATAAATTGTTAATTTAAATCATTTCTGTCGATAAATTCGTTAACTTTGTATTTAATTAAGTTGCACAATATATTGTCTGAGTTGACCTCAGGTTTGCAAGTCAATCAATGTAAGTGTCAGCCAATAGAGGTGAAGGGGTGTGGCTAAAGAGGAGGGGTGACCTGTGACCTGAGCTAATAATTGATTCGACCGTCCCCTCCTGACGTAAATGGTGATTGACAGCTAGGCCATAACTCCTCCCCCTCCTCCCCAGGAAATATATTGACAATAAATTGTCTTTATTTATTTATCTCCTAACAAAAACTAATTCTGACATTTTATTCACGGCTCTCACTTGTTATTTAATCACATCATTAAAATACCATCGACTAAACATTTTCAGTGATAGGATATATTCTGTAAGATTATTATTGACATTGGGCAGAAAAGCAGCCGCAAATCGTAATGACTTAATAATAATAATAATAAGCCAATAATTGATTTTATCTTACAGTCACAAATTACATATCACCATCACCATAAAGTACAGACGAGCATTGTGAGCTTTAAGCGCCAACAGATTTGTGACTGTAGTTGTATTTGTGTACATATAAGCCTATTTATGCCTATTACGAAACATGCAGTAATAGACCGCCATTGAGCATAGCGTCCCATGTCTGCGATATGAATCAACCCTTGTTGTCCCGTAAAGGCAATAATATGCTAGCGGACATTCCTGATGCAGTACTGTATGTTTACAGGTTAATAACAACGGGTTAAAAAGACTGATATATACAATCCCAGAAAACACTTTAAGTAATTTAAACCAATGCCGATTTAATGCTGGGCCAGCGTCGGGTACCGTGGGCCAACATTAAATCGGCATTGATTAAACGTATCGTGTTTGCTGGGATATATTATGACGCATTCGCTGAATAGCGGCCTATTAATGCCCGCTAGCGTCCACGGGGTCACAGTGACAGGTACTGTTGAAACAACACCTGACAGTCGTTGCCTGCAGTTCATAATACCTGACTTGTATTAACACCATTCACATGACACAGCTAATCCTGCCGACGCGGCTTCAGAGTCGCCACTTCCTAAATAATCTATCAAATTAAAATGACTAAATAGTCTTATCAAATTAAACTGCACAATTAAACAGTGCTAAAAGGAACTTATTACCTGCTGAAAATAGAGACTGTACACGGCTGCCGGGTTTCCCAGACAATAGCTAATCTTTGCTGACGTGCGCCACGCATCCTGTAATGTTTGGCGATTGACGGAGATTTAGCGCGCAGTATATAACGGAGCGCGTTATGTAAGGAATTTACCCTGTAAAGGGTCACTTTTACCCTTCTGCGCGTTATACAACGGGGCGCGTTATTTTCCGCCTTTTACGGTACACAGTATAATACATTGTGTGAGAAATGCATACTTTTTAATACAGGTCTGTCCATCGTCATTTACCGGGTGATCAGCTTATGGTTAAATACATGTAGTATGGTCTTTCAAACTTATATAGGCAACAATACGAACTGCTCGCCTTAACGGAGCCATGTTCAATCAGAGGAGGGCTGGAGTGTTTGAATTGGACAAATTATTTATTGCACTCACTAAATTCTTCACACAAGTTTAGCTATGGAGGTGAATATATATTATTTATAGAAAAAAAATTGTCCACATAGGTTGAACCAATATCAGGCAAGGTGTAGTAAAATTTATGCCGAGGGAAGCGAGGCTGGAATTTTTTAAAGAAATTATGTAGCTAATAAGCATAAATAATTATTTATTTCAGACTAATTTGCGGAATTAAATTATATTTTAAGCATTTCTTTCTGAAACACA
Organism: Flabesymbios commensalis; assembly: GCA_964017125.1. Lineage (NCBI taxonomy): Eukaryota > Metazoa > Annelida > Polychaeta > Terebellida > Flabelligeridae > Flabesymbios > Flabesymbios commensalis. The sequence continues at coordinate 30,635,097 of OZ024914.1, forward strand.
AATTATTTGACACAAACACATTCCCACAATTAAAATATAGTTCAACATAATGTTTTTGTTCAAGCAAAATCAAAATATAGATTTTTATAGGTTATATAGGCTATTTTCAGAAAAATATAGGTTACTTTTTCAAATATAGGTTTTTAAAGGTTTTTATAGGTTTATAGGTTTTACTTTGATGCCTGAAAGTTGTGTCAATAGCTCTTTTTTGCCTTTTTATAGGTGATATAGGTTTGAAGGTAAAATCCTGACAAAAGGTTTAAAAATGATATTTCCAGGAAAAAAAAAAAAGTTCTGCACTGGCTATAGACACCTGCAGATGCAGTGTTGAAATAGACTTTTCAAATAAAAAAAGTGCCTAGGAATTAGATTTATCCATAATAATGGTCCAGAACGGTCAGTGATGGAGCTGTTGGCAAACGGCCCAATTTGAAAATCCTGCACATGTGACTAGCAAAGGGCGAAATATCTCACTTCCAATCATGACTTTTTGAAATCATTTCTTATCTTTTTTTTAGGCAGGTTTAATCACACATATTGGAAATGAAATGTATGTTTAAACATGAAGATTTGCAGATGATTGGTCTGAAAATTAAACAAATATTAGTACTTTTCACCCACTTGAAGTTATGTGTCACGGTAACGAGGCATAACTTCAAGTGGGTAGAAATATTAGTTCTGTAACTTAGCGCTTAAGTGTTAATATCCAAATATAAATTACCATATAAACACACAGTAGTAGAAATTAGATTAAAATAATGTTACAATGAGTAAAAAAAAAGACAACCCTCTCATCAGGAAAGCCTGGAGTGTGTAATGCTTTCTGCATCAGTGAAACTTCTACAGGTCCGATAGGGGAGCTGGCTTGCGTGATATGCCAAGAACAGCGACACTTGTAGTCATAACTGTTAGGCTCACAAAGAGAAAAGCTATCACACATAACACACCCTGATTTCTGGTGAGCACGAGAGGAGCCTGGATAAAAAAAAACACAAAGTCAGCAGCTGGAGAGAAAACAACAGGCAGTGAAAGTGCAAAAACCGTTGTATTTTAAGCATATGATTAGATAAGTTCAGGACCAAATTTTGCCATCAGTAACTGATGTCAAAAGTTGGCTCATAGAAGTAGTTAAAGCATGCACGTAGAAACAAAAACAGGTATTCAATAGTTGATTGATCCTTTACTTGCTGTTATTTAATTTTCACCCACTGGAAGTTGGGTCTCGTTATAACGACACAGAACTCCCAAGCGGATGAAAAAAACTCACATAATTACATGTACAATTTGAATCAAAACACGTTAATCTGGCAAAATTCAATGCAAATTTTTCCTTCAAATTTTCTTGTTTGACAGATTAATAGAAAGGTTAAAAATGAATATACATGTACTCGTGATTAGCACTTGAAGGGCTGAGAAAATGTGAGATAAGTCTTTCTTGGATCTTATTTTTACAGCAGGGTACTTACACACCATCCTCTTTAAAATTCAATGATATCCCATTTTTTTTTTTATAATTTTTTCATTTCAATGAAAATTGTGTAGGCCTAATCAGTGTCTGTGAAACTATTTATCTTCACTGCTCTGCCATTTGGCTGTAGTACATCTATGAGTGGACTCAGACATAGAACCTGTGAATTTGTTATGAAATCAACTAATCATTTAAAAAAGTGGCGACAAAAAATGCAGGCAAATTTATGTCAAAAGTGAATTTCTCAATTTCCAGGATTTTCCATTGGGAGTTTCAGATACTATGATTTTCCAAGCATGGTAAACTCTGTGACATTCCATGACTTTACAAATGTGCATAGGGCTAGCACACATATTACAGTACAAAGCTACACCCCCCAAAAAATTATAAAAGCTGTCTCCACCCACAATTTTTTTTTTTAAACGTGATAGATCATAGTTTAGAATAATTTGATCAAGTTAAACAATCACCACACCCGCCCCCCCCCCCCCTCCGCCCCAGAAAAAAATGAAAACACAATATGTTCATCCCATGTGCTGGTTCAATGTTGACCCACTGTCTGCAACTCTGGCCTAACATTGGACCAGTACAGAGTGAACGTATGCTTAGTGAGAATGTTATACCTGGATGCCTGCAGTTAGTACAGTGAGCTGGTTTTTGTGTCAATAAAGCCGCCTGCGATAAGTAGTGTTCAGGGTCTTTTCGCCATTTTAAAAATCTAAACACATGCATGAAAAACATTGGTAACTTTACTGGCTGTAAAGTAACATATATAGCTGTAAAGTAATATATATAGTAATTTGACAGTAGGCTTATACCCTCATCTATTTGAGTGTAAATGGTAGAGAATGATTGATTGATATAATTTGATCAGAACCATCACCAAGTTATTCAATTCAATCCTAAAGAAACTTTAGGCATTTTCAACCTGAAATGTAATGCTGCAAATAAAAAATGAAATTGGAAATAGTAACATATTATTCAGCTGACTCACTTTTCAAGGATTGGTTGCTTATCTGTTTCTGCTAGAAATTTCAAGGCAATCTCTCGACCTATGCCTGCCACACCTTTGGGACAGTAATCACAGCCTAGCAGCAGTGCCAAAGATATGAGACGATCACGGTCCAGTCCCAGCGTTCTCTCAATGTCTGTCATTTCATAACATTCAACATGGGAATCCTGCAAGAAGATTTTCCACTAAAATATACCACTATATGACATTATTCTCAATACAGGCGGGAGTGTGATCAACGCATACAAGTATAAAATCCCTGGGTCACTTGAGTGCCTTGGTTTAGGGGTCATGCAAGCGAAGGTGTGACTCCACTAATAAACACCATTTGGTGCCAAATGCTGCTATACAAAAATTAAAAGGCAATACAGTAAATAAGTAAATAATTAACAATTACTGTCATTTTGTTTTGCACTGCAGAAAAGCACTTGGACGGGACAAATGTAAAAACTGGAACATGTTTGGTATGAATCATCCTTGACAGTTGATGCTGTAACAAGAGGACTGAAGTCCTATATCATCCCCAGCCATAAATTAGGTTAGAGGTTTTAGCGGTCACAAGTATTTGAAAAGTCGACTTGTGGTGGACATTTTAAATTTGAGTAAAATCACCTGCACATTATTTTTGACTTCAATTTTTTAGTTTTTGTGCCCACAAAAAATTATAAAGTTCATGCATGGCGTAAAACCTTGAAAAGATCACATGCACATCTCGATATCATGGGGAATGTAAATGTAAAATTTGAATAATTTCCCACTTAAAGTTTTTGAGTTTTTCCGACCTCAAAAAAATTGAAATTGATCCATGGCGGCCATTTTGAATTTTAGCGAAATCCTAAAGAAATCACCCGCACATCTCCATATTGTGGGGAATGTGATTGTAAAATTTGAAAAATTTCTGACTAAGTTTTAAAGTTTTTGCACCACAAAAAATTTTGGAGTCGACTTCTGGTGGTCATTTTGAATTTTGGTAGCATCTTTAAAAAACCACGTGCAAATCCACATATTGCTAGGAATGTGATGATATAATTTAAAAAAAAATCGACCAAACTAATTTTCTGAGTTTTAGTGCCCACCGAAAAATTGCGGTTGATCCGTGGCGGCCAGTTTGAATTTCAGTAAAAACTTGAAAAAGTCACCTGCACATCTCCATATGGTGGGGAATGTGAATAAATTTGAATAATTTCTGATTTTAAGTTTTAGAGTTTTTGTGCCCACAATATTTTTTGCAGTTGACCTCTGGCGGCCATTTTGAATTTTGGTACAGTAGTCACCAAGTGCAACCCTGCACAAAGAAAATAAAGAAAAGTGAAGAAAACTTTTATGAAGAAAAAGTTTTCTTCCCAAGAAAACTTTTATTGGGAGAAAAAAGTAAAAGTTTTCTTCCCAAGAAAACTTTTTTTTCCTCATTTGTGATAGATGCCACTGATCCTCAGTTGATTAAGACAATAAAAATAAATTATTTTTGTAGTTTTTCAACTTTCAAAACATTTTATTTTTAATCATATTTAACATAACATACAATGAAACAGCGCTTTGGATGACATTAACATCTAGTAAGAACTATCACAAATGAGGAAGAAAAAGTTTTCTTGGGAAGAAAAAAGTTTTCTTTGGAAGAAAACTTTTTCTGTTTTCTCCCAATAAAAGTTTTCTTCACTTTTCTTCATTTTCTTTGTGCAGGGTTGGACTTGGTGACTACTGTAGCATCTTTAAATAATCACTTGCACATCCCCATGTTGCTAGGAATGTCATGTTAAAATTTCAAAAAAAATTATCCAGTAGTTTTTGAGTTTTTGCGCCCACAAGAAAACATGACGCCGGACAGAATCCTAGTGCGACTAAAATACCCCTCCCCCTACGGGCGGGGGATAAAAAGTGGTCCATGTCTCAAATAAATGGGGTGGTCCAATAAGGGATAATCCTTGAGCATTATGTTAATGGGAAAAAATTGGGACGGGCAAAAAGAAGTCTGAGACGAAACCTAGGTTATACAGTATAGATATATTATATAAAGTATACTACATAATAAAAAACTAACTTAGCAGGATAAAGATTAACAAAACAACTTCATGTGGCAGGTGTATACTGCTTTGACTGTTTGTTATACTTCACCTTCCTGTCTAAAGTGAAGTTTCTGTACACTGTTTGTGCTCCATATAAGAAAGCATCTCCGTCATTTGTTAAACATGCATCCACAAACTGCAAAAAAAAAAAAATTGAATAAGTACACCTTATACAGCCACACACCTCTTGTGTCTAGACAATGTGGCCAGTCTGCAAATGTTTTACAATCGCATTTCATCTTGGAATGTTCTTATTTGAGCACAACGATATCGGAACATAGTCTTTGTGATAGATAAATTAAAATAATATAAATTTGTCTGGGAATTAACAACATTTTAAAATTTGATTGATTATATTTACAGTGGCAATTTCATACAGTGTAAATGTGGCCTATGCAGGCCTCAGAATGGCTGCCGAAAAGTAGACAGTCCCGATGACATTCAACTCTGCCGTGTAAAATGAAAATACAGTATCTTCTCACTTTACAAGTAAGCAGATACTGCCCTTTGGTTTTGCATAGATGTACTGATGTACCCGCCATTAAGCATCGAGTATGCAGGCGATTGTCCTGTGTCACGGCGCTAGGTAATATCCATGCCTCACATTTGGATGGCCCGTGGACAATGCAGACATTTAAAATTTGAGGTTGAATTATACAGAGGCGTAGACGTTTTTCAGGTCATCCAAGGCCTCAAATTTTAACTAGTATTAAGGTAGCTTTTCATGTACATGTACACGTATTGCGTTTCAATCAAGTTTATAGTAAACTAGTGAAAGTCTTTCCATGTGTCCATATTGTGTATACCGTACTGCGTAAACCATTCGTATACAAATCGCTCCTGGGAGCGATTTGTATACGCATTACGGATTACGGCCTGAAAATAAACGCACACATGGAAAAGGGCAATACGCATTACGGAATACGGAATACAAAACTCAATACGCGTACATGGAAAGCTAGCTTTATACATGGCGTTGCATTATACGCGAGGAGATACGGTATGCATCAAATCATCATATAAGATAACATAGGCAGAGTCTATTAATAATATATTTTTTAATGTAACTCTTTTAATGTAATGTGGACAGCCTCTTTTAGGAAATAACTCTTATAGCCCACAAATATAGCCTACAAATAGCCACTCTGCATAAATAAATCTCGTTGAAAGGAAGTAAATTCGCATATCTCAATTTTTCTTTAAAGAGACAAAATAACAGTAGTTTTAAATCTGTTTTATTACCTGATCAAATCACTGTTATTGGGAACAAAATGAAATTGAAACATCTTAAAGTAAACAAACATGGGTGATTGTCACACACCTGAAGTTGTGGGTTATGGTAGCAAACACAACTTCAAGTGGGTGAAAATTAAAATAAATTACCTTAGCGGGATCAGGGTTAAAACAAGGAAGGGTATGATTAGTGTTAAAGGTTATAGCCCATTCCCAAATGCCTTAAGCTTGAAAAGTTTTAAATTTTAAAATTGTGTTATTTAGGATAATATCATCGTAAATCTATATCGTCTTTCTCCACCCTCCATTGGAAAGAAATATATACCCGATAAGTATGTATTTCTAAATGTTCACACAATTTCAAACAACTATGACATTAATTTAATTGGGATTGACCATAAACCTGCATGCTGAAGGTCTAGATGAAGGGTCCGATGTTGATTTGTTTTTTTCTTCGAAAGGGTCAACACTGAGGAAAATCCCATCCATTTTGTCATTACACTAGCCATGAACATCCCATGAATATTGCCTGTGTATTTTGGTTATGTTAACGATGTCCCGCAAAAATTTAAAACTTGTCAGTCGGCTGAGTTTAGAAAGAAATAATAAAAGTGGTGACTCATGTCTTTTTTCCTGTCAAATATGAAAAAGTCCATTATAAAACGGGTTGATCTAAAAGACAAAAATGTAATGACCGACATTTTGTTATAATTATGCTGCAAATGGATGTTTTTATAGGTTGTAATCTATCCCAATGTTGTCTTCACTCATTCAAACACTCAAAGAGATATAAAAAAGCTAAAACAAAAACAAGCCATTTGCCTGAAAATGCGCCTTTAATACAGACTATACAGACTATTCCAAATGAAGAGGTTATCTATACCTCCAGTAGAATGTTTGTGTATAGGCCCTATGCCTACAGTAAATGTGATATGTTTGTCAAATGTAGGGTTATATTCAATAGGGAGGTTACACTGTTTTTTTTCCAATTCACAGATGTCTTGCTTACACTTTGAAATAAATTATTCACGTTAACAATAAAGACAAAAACATAAAGAAAATATGTCAATCATGACAGACTAACCCCGTTCTTATTCAGCTGAGCGCATGTTGCTTCCGCTTCACCAACACTCTGTACATAAGGTACACCAAGATGCTCTAACAACTGACAGCACTGAAAATAAGTGAATAAAGATTTTAAATTAAATAAGATTCATATAGACGATATCAGATAACATAATGTTTAGAAATGCAATGTCTCTTAATCATTTGCTAGCTGTCTAAGGTATCTGTTGTATTTTTCAAATGATGGCTTGTTGGAATCTAATGCAAAGTATGGCACCAACAATCCCATTTTAATTTGTAAATCCGTTAGTGTCAGTCTGTAGGGAAAGGCTGAGGCAGCCATCTTAACTTAATTCGCAGCGGCGGTGCTTGAATGATGCCAAGCAGCATAAGCATAATCATAAGCATCCAGATCATCATGGTAATACAGACATAGATGCTTTTAAAATTAAGCATAGCCTGAACCCTTAAAGCACGGGGACTGTCTTTATATGTCAGAATCTGACGTCTGTAGACAAGACAATACCCTCATTGAAAGAGTAAACATATTTATAATGGCCATAGACCCATAACTTAGGTATTCAAATGAAATAGAAAGAGCTAACCAAGACATTTATGATGATTTCTAATAGCAAAAAACCTTTGTTCTCAATGGTCTACACAAAATATTTCAGCACTTTAAGGGTTAAAGGGTTTAGGCAAAAGCAGTAATCAGAAAAGTGTGTATTGACCCTTTCAAGCCTGAAATTACCATTGTCATCTTCATCCACTACAAGCCGCAAATTGCTGTCGCAATTATTGACTTGTAGTGGATGATGATGATTGCATGTGGTTTAAAAATTCAAGAAAATTGCCATGTATTGGTAAACCAGTTTCATGAAAATTTTTGTTCTAAAACCCTTGGTTGTAGGAAAATTAAGTCTGTTTTCAGGGATGTAAAATGATGCTTTAATAAATCGTGAAGGCTTAAAGGGTTAACATGCCAAATGTTACACCATGTGTACCTCATTTAGTACACCTTTGAAATGAGAGCGATTTTGTTTTCTGCATGCGCCAGCACTGTTTCCACGACCTTGACCAAATTTCCCTCCTCTCGCAGACTGGCGGCTCATCATCGTCCCCCATTTTAGCTCTGGTGGGTCTCCATCGACAACAAAGATAGGTGTAACTCCTAGGTGTAGTAAATTAGATACTCTGAAGAAAATATGTCTGAAAATTTGAAAACAAAATATAACACAACTTAACCCTCTGTGAGGCAAGTCCCTCAACTAAACATTTGCTGTGTTGAGTGTGATAAATGAAAATAAATGTTATTACTAATAACCCCTGTCAAGCTGCGGAATTGTCAGTTATTATTTCTCACTTATTTCAAGCTGAAAATGACACAAAATATATTGCCAATTTATTGCATTTTAAAAGTGATTAAATATATAATATATAAATATACATTTATAAAATACAGTATTCTGTGCATGTCAATTAAGTGAGCTATAAATTCAATGCAATACAAATTGGAAAGTCATAAAACTATTATTTAGAGTACCATGAGTACTGGAATAATACCTGAGATGTGGTTTATGAACACCTGCCATCCGTACTGCCTGCACCTCACACACCCAGATGGCCAGATCTATGGCTATTCTCTTACCTCGCAGCTCTGTCAATGGTTTGTGGCACTGTACACTGGACAGGATAGGCCACAGATCCTTAACTCCCATTGTGTCTGTGAAAGTGAAGCAATGTTTAGGTCATAAACTGAAAAATCGATACAACCACAGTATTATTGCACCACATGGCATATTTTGAATAAAGAATTGTGTATCCCATCACATTAAAGGTCTGAATTAAGATCATATTTGGGCAGTGATGGGAATATATATACCTAAGATCGCAGAACAGTTTTCATATGTAACAACAACATATTTATTTTATCAACACCATCATTGTGTTACAATACGGGCACAGAGTAGGATACTCAAATGTGCTGCATGTGCCAAAGATTAATACGTAAATAATTCAATACCTCTGACCTCAATAAAATCCTGGCCAGATTTGTAAATATTTTAACCCTTGACGCACTAGATTAAATAATGTAAATGTTCACCCACTTGAAGTTGTATCTCACTACGGTGACTCATAACTTCAAGTGGGTGAAAATTACTCACATTTGTTTAATTTGAGACCAATCATTTGCAAATTTATGATGTTTAACATATATAAACACACTTTTTGTTCCCAATAACAGTGATTTGATCCGCCAATAAAATGGATTTATAAAGACTATCGTCGCACTTAGCGCTTTAACAGTAAACATGGTTAAAGAGCATTGCATCAGTTGAGATCTCATTTTTAGCAATAATCAATCGATGCTGATATTATTAACAACCGATTTTAAAGGATCATCGTTTATATCAGATCACTGTTGAGTTAAAGACAAACATTGTTCAAGCTCGAATCATTACAGTACGAAACAGTTATAGCACGATATATTCTGGTGTACCCCAGGTCTCTGTCCTTGGACCTATACTTTTTACCTTAAATACTGCTCCCCTCAGTCAGGTCATCGCTCGGTATGATGTAGAACATCATCTCTGTGCCTACGACACACAAATTTCTATATCTCTATCTGGTTCTGAAGCTTTAGAATCCCTAACTGATTTTAAATTGTGTGTTACTGATGACTTCAGACTTGGATGACGAATTCGAAGCTAAAGCTAAATCCAGGTAAAACCGAGTTTATCATCATTGGTTCTATAAAACAAAGAGAAAAGTTCGAAGATCTATTCCCTACATTGAAAGATTGCAGCGGGTACAAAATTGTCTGGCACATGTAGTCTGTGAAGTGTCTCGTTTTAGCAGATCTAAGCCTTTCTTAAATTTTCTTCATTGGCTACCAGTAAAATGCTGCATACGTTTTAAACTCTGTACCATCACTTTTAAAGCCTTGCTTTTTCACCAACCTACATATAACATGTATAAACCCATCAACTTCATTCCGGTTTATTCTCAGAATTGCATTAGGCCTACATGTCAAATAGTCTAACTTTTGAAATGCTAAATGGAATATCGCCAAATTTTCAGGTTTGTTGCCAAATGACTAGGAAATAACGGTTACAAAATTTCGTGACAATCGCTTGAGAATTGACTGACTGGATACCGAATAGCTCATTTTCATATTGGACCATTCTCATCCGTCGAACAGACTATAGGCTTACAAAAAAAGTCTATTTCACCAGATCCTGGGAGTAGCCTTTTTTCAATTTGCTCGGTCGCTGTTCGAAATTTTTCAACAAATTTTTTTTCGGATCATTTCTCAATCTTCCCCTAACATTGCTGAAAATTTGGTAGAATTTTGTTGTGTATTTTGCAAGTTAAACCATTTGGCATGTAATAGAATTCTTGTTTCATGGTAATGGTGTCAAAGACAGCTGTAATTTTGACAATTTATTACATGCCAAATGGTTTAACTTCGCTAATATTACACACAAAAAAATTACCAAATTTTCAGGGATGTTGGGGGAAGATGAAGAAATAATCTGAAAAAAAATTGTAAAAAATTTTATATAGCGATCAATGTAATTAAAAAAGGCCTCTTTAAACCCATTAAACTAATTCTAGATGGTCTACCTTTTGCAATATTAAATATAATTTTGCGAAATTTTCACCGATGTTAACTTAGGATATGACTTGAAAATTGCCTGTGCTAAATTTTAAGGAAATTGGTCTTACGCCTAGTTATAATACTAGATCTATCACATCATTTTCGCCACATATAGGCCTATTGATATAAAGTCTTGTATTTTTAGACCTTGTTAGGACAGGATAATTCCTTTGTAAACATAAAGTTATCAAGCTTATAGTCGTTTTCTTTGGAAAAAACACCAAAGCATGTGGTCGAGATAGCCGTCCAGACGAGGGAATCCCTTTCCTGTCAATTTTGAAGGGAATTCCCATAATCACGCGGGTCACGTGGCTCGACTGACCAATCCACACAAAAGAAATGAGGTGTTCGCGCCACAGTTCAAAACAGCATTTTCTCTGAATTTTGGCATAAATTAGGAAGATGCCGCTGTTAAAAGGACGATTTGTGAGTCCGGTAAAGGCTTCTGTCAATAGTTCAAGCAAAGAGAAGATTTATACGATACCTCACACCAAGGAACAGTTCACATCGAAAGAGTATCCTTTCTGCGGCTTCATCATTCATGGACCCCACTTCCAAGATGGCGGCCCCCATGTAAAATATTGCCGAGTCCAATAAAATTGCATTTATTAGATATTCTAAGATATAATTGGAGTTTGCGTTGGTCCAGCACCATTTCTTTGGCATTTGAGATCCATTTTTGTCGGCTTTAGAAATAAATGGGTTGAAACGATAATATTAAAAAAAATATATTTTGCACTCCAGCGTTTCAAGTGTCAAAATGCTTGTTTACATCGTGATCGAAACCACGTGGCCGTTTTAATTCAAGTTATTTATTGGTAAATAATGTCAAATTATATGTGAAAAGTAATGGCTTCAGAGAGAGTCCTGTCAGTGGTCCAATTATGTCCAATTCGGCCATCTTGTCACAGACACAAGTCAGATTCTATTTCTACCAGTATAACGTTATAGCCTATGGCTATGCTATAGCCTGTGTAGGTCTAGACTAAACTTTTAGTACTAAAAGTCACTTTAAATTTGCCACTTTTGCAGACTCTTTTTGCTAATTACTCACTTAATTTTCATCAGATTGTCATGAAATTTCCCCCCTTGTTGTTGGCAGAGAAATGAAAAATATATTCCACATTTTGCTGTCATTTCAGTTACGGAGTGGCTAATCGTACGGCAAAGTTATAATGGGAGTCAATGGGAGCCGGTCATTTCGTAAACGAGGCTGCCCATAGACCAGGTGGAGGCCGACCGCAGATTAACGTACGTACTTTGAAGGACGTACATACTTCGATCTAGGTCGACCGTACTTCCATTGACGTACGCTTCTCGTCATCAACTGGCTTTAGGGGTACCTATAAATATCATGTCCCGTAGCTTGTGTCGCCTCCTGTCATTGGTTAGCCCGGTTGAGGATTGCACAATGGTAGATAGCCTACCATTCTAGTTGGTGGGGAATTCCCAATGTGCTTTCACCAGGGACACATGATAGCTCAAAGTTAGTACTTTTTAAATACTACATCATTTTTGCTTATTTTGCAGAAATAGTAACATTGCCAATCACAACTACATTATAATTTCGGAGAAGTGTTATTCAAGTTTCGATTGTAACTTGTTTTGAAAGATTTCTATGTTTGTAAAATTAAATATTGACATTAAATTGTCGATGGGGTTTAGTGAACTGTGAATTTTTTTCAGTCTTAATACTTTGATTGTAGTACGTACGTCGATTGACGTACTTATCGTACGTCAATCGACGTAAAAAAACAATGAAAACTATTATCTCCCTGATTATCTGTAGGTCTATCTTGTACAATACAGATTGTTGGCGAGATCCAGCTGAGATCATATTATTTATCAACAATGCCAGTGTTTGGGGCCGTTTAACCCTTATGTTGCCGATTTTTTCAGACAATTTTTCATTCATTTGAAGCTGGAATTGCTAACGCAATTTCAAGCTCCAAATGTCGAAAAATAATTATTTTTATGAACAAATACATCTTTAAAATGAATTAATAGATTAACTAAGCATCTATCACAAAACATTTTAGCATTTTGAGTTGAATGTATTGGTCTGAAAGTTGCTTGAAAACGGATATATTCGGTCCCGGCAGCATAAGGGGGGGGGGGGGGGGGGTTAAGCGATGTGTTACGGACCGTAGTCAACACGTACAACGTTAAAAGCATTATGAAGGGTGGGAGGGGGTGATGCAAGGTGAAAAATCTCTCAAAAAAGCTTTACGTAGTTGTTGAACAGCCCCTTAGGGTAGTCAGGCAATTTTTTTAATTTCAAAATATCATATATACTGTATACCAAATTAAATTTATTGCCATAGCAATTAGATGGACATTTATTTTAATGCTGTAGGGCCTAGGTGAAAAATCAACTGAGTTATCGATATTTCTTTTTTTTCGATATTATTTATTTTTCTGCTCGTTTTCACGTTTTTGTTCTTGGTGGTTAACGTACATGATGTTATAAACACACATAAAACAGACTTCCAGACACAAGAATATTTTATTATTGCAATAGCTACATCAGTGCATGATATTATAGTGATCCAAAATGTTTGATGCTTAAAAAAGCAATAGCAAGCCATATCAGAAGCATGTTCCTTTTCCATCTTATACTACTGCGTAGTCCTTCATTGTTTTAATGACATGAACAAAGGGAATGTACGGTATAGCGGATTGTAGTATCACCCCCACAGAAACCCACAACAGAGACACACAGAGGGAGAGAGAGGGCAGAGAGTAAGAGAAGGGGGAGAGAGAAATAGAGGAGAGTGTGGAGAGGAGGAGAGAGAGTATGAGAGACAGAATAGGAGTGAGCGTGGGAGAAAGAGAGGGAGATAGGAGAGAGAGCAAGAGATGAGAGAATGCGATGAAGAGAGTGGAGAGAGAGTGGAAAGAGAGTAGGAAAGATAGTAGGAGTGAGAGTAAGAGAGAGGGAGTATGAGAGACGAGAGTAGGAGAGAGAGTGGGAGAGAGAGAATAGGAGAGAGTATAGGAGAGAGAGAGTAAGGAGAGATAGAAATAGAGAAGAGATAGTGGGGAGAGAGATAGAGAGAAGAGAAAGAGAGGACTGAGAAAGTGAGAAAGAGAGTTCTAAAAAGAAAAAAAGAGAGAGGAGAGAGTCGAACATTTTTTTTTGTCTTCTTTCTCGCTCTCTCTCTATTGTGGATGCATGTGGGGGTAATACTACAATCCCTTTTATAATGTGTCCAAACATGCTACAGGAAGCGGTTTGCCTTTTGGGTTACACTAGTGCTTATTTCTTGGGATTGAGTTTCATTTCCAGTCTGAAGGTATGTTGTCAAATGATTTGGTAAGCGGTTACCCGAAATATAAACAAAATTTGTCAAATTATGTATAAATTTGTAAATGTTGATAGTCTACTGGTACTTCAGTGACGTATAAGTTAATTTAGACTGACATATTTTTTATTTATTGATAATTCAATTATAACCCTATCTAGGCCTACTTAGTCTACTAACTATAAACCCTTGCACTGCCAGGGCCACATCTGAGAACTTTTCAAACCAAATGAAATTGATTAAATATTTTGGGACACTACTAACAACAACATCCCCATTTTTATAACGGACAGCGACATTCATAGTCTCATTATTGAAATTAGTCTTTTAATAATGCTACGAAACAACAGTAGGCCTATAGTCTTATACTATATGAATGGGGTCTGACAAATAATAACACAGAATAGTTAGCTAGCAGGGTCGTGCCCAGGCTTTTTTTTTTTTTTTGGGGGGGGGGGGTCCAATTTTGGATTGCTGGGGTATTTACTGCTTGAATTGATATTTGGCATTGAGCGAATGGGAAACGCAGGTTAGGGGGTCTGGGGACATGCCCCCTAGAATTTTATTCTATTGTTAGGTGCAAATTGGTGGAATATGGTGGATTCTGTGGTCACAGGGGGGGGGGATTGAGAGACCCTCTTGAACCCCCCCCCCCCCCCAAATGACGGCCCTGAACGTTAGTAAGATATCACTAGAATATATTTTAAAGACCTTCCTCACTAGGCCTATCCAAACACCATACCATAAAACAATGATGGTAATGTTGGGTCAACGTCGCAGATGGCGATCCAACATTAAACCAGTATTGGTTCTGCGTTGTGCTGCCACTGTGCCAGTGCTGGGCATATTTAAAATACAGTGTTAGGGTGTGAGCGATCAATAATTATCGGAAGGACCGGTCAACCTACTTTTGTACAATGTTGGACCAACGTTGAGCCGACGTTGTATACATGTTATACAAATATTTTGTGTTTGTTGGGTTAGCCCTACTAGGCTAGGCCTACTAGTCTAGTAGCTAAGTAGGGCAGACCAGGCCCGGCTGTGCTTAAGGCTTAGCCTTAGCTTAGAGGCCTATACCGTACTTCGATTGAAGTACGTACTTCATTCAAAGTATACTTCGATTGAAGTACGTACGTCGTTTGGCGTCTATCACTGTCGTACGTAGATCAAAGTATGGCTGGTGTCCGTACTTCAATCGACGTACGGATGTACACCACCCTAAAATAATCTTAAAATGTTGAAAACTCAAACATAGGAACTACACAAATTTGGGCTCTTACGATAGCATACATATTTTTCTGTATAAAAAAGTAATTCCCAACGTTGGCTCATGACAATACTCACCGAAAAACAATGAAGGATGTTGCCAGAAATCACAGGCTCTCTTTCTTTGTAAATTTGCCAGAAGTATAAACATGCGCCTAGCCTCGTTTTGGTATCAATCGACACGTGAGGTCTCTATGAAAGATTTCCCATGTCAAGCTATTTCTATTTATAAATGGGAACGATGCAATCTCACGCTGAAGGGGAGCCCTATTATAAATGTAAGTGTACGTCAATGGACGTACGGTCTAGCTAGATCGAAGTACGTACGTCCTTCAAAGTACGTACGTTAATCTGCGGTCAGCCTCCACCTGTGGACTGGAGTTACATTAATTATAAAGAATCACGTACGATTAGCCACTGCCTTTTAGTTAAAGTAGGCCATTTTAAGCATTTTAATTGGAAACTTTGAATATTTTTTCTCCTGGGGGAGGACCCTCAGACCCCCCTCCTTTTGGACACCCCCCTCTCAAACATTCCTGGCGGAAACCCTGAGACTTACGGCAACTTCCCTGAAAATTTCAAGAGTTAGACCATTTGACATGTAGTAATTTTGAATTATGACGCTCCTTTATAAACCCATTAATTTCATTCAGCTTTAATCTCGATAATTCTACTACATGTCAAATAAACTAACTTTTGAAATACTGACTCAAATTTCTCGAAATTTTCTGGGTAGACGCCAGAATAGTTGCAAAGAGTGCTTGCAAAATTTCATGTAAATTGATCAAGAATTGAGTGAGAAATCGACGAAAAACACCTAACGCCGGTGGAAGTTGACTGCAACTATAAAAGTAAAAGTCACATTCTTCTTCTTCTTTGCGTAGCAGAGTATAACTTCCAGTTGGAAGGATGGCTACTCTGGGTGTTAGCATGCGCTTGCAAATTTTGCTTAAAAGTTTGGTACCCATAGGCTTGGTTGTAAATAGTTTGTCTTATCATATTGCTGGTGTGAGTACTGGTGCATAAACGGTTTATGGGCAGAGCTACTAACAAAAATAAACAAAGGGGAAAGAGTAGCTTGCCAACAGGGTGCATGTTAGCCCTATAAATGTCCAAGCCGATTTTATCGGCTTTATTTAAAATTTACAATTGTCAAAGCTGATTTTATCGGCTTTATTAAAATAAAGTTGTTCTGAGGCCGTTTTTCCCGCATCTCTCGTCATGTAATGACTGTAAATGCATGACATGTGTCATTATGTAGCAGACATTCTAATTAGCTGGGAGATGCCCTCACGGACCAATCAGAGATCGTCTTACAATCTGACCTAGTTCGTCATCGCTTCCGCTCCGGATGTCAACAAATTGACGATTTGTGTTTCGCTTCAATGTTTAACATCGACTTTGATCAAGTTCTAATTATCGAATGTTTTTAAAAATGTGTCACTTTAGAAATACTAATATGTTGAATCATTTTTTTCATATCCATTTACTATACAGTAGATCCTGTCATCAACGACCTTTTGTCTCCATCGACTTTTTTTCTTGCACGGAACATTTTTCTATAGTTAACGACCTGTGATCAACGACTTTCTGTCTAACGCGACTTGCGACCTCAAATATCTGGCAGAAGGTCATTATATTACTTGTGTCCAACGACCTCAACATTTTTCGTCATACGACTTTTGGAAACATTGATGAGCAAACCACATGCATGTCAGATCTGACTGTGTGGATATCATGGTTAACAGAGAGGTATAACGCTGGAAGATCAGGCTGTTGTCGCAAGAGGTCTATCTACCTCAGACTGTAGATGCTGCTGCACAGCAATATCACCTCGCGCCGGTAGGAAATCATCCAACCCTCTATGTCCAATGATCAACTAAAGATATGCCCTATGAATCAATGTAATGCTCGCATTGGTGGAAAAGTATAAAAAATTGTTTATTTTGCATAGCGCTTATTAAACATGTTTTAAAATACAATCGTATAAAATTGTTCAGGAAATGTAGTAAGAAGATACGCTATGATTAATTATACAAATATTATTGTCTATACCACACTAAATGTCAACTGCTATTCAGTTGTGTGTTTGGCTGTAGACAGAGCCGCAGCGGCGTCGTCATAATTCACTGACCAGCAAACACAAGACGTTGACCCAATGTTGTTTTAATGTTTTATGCAGCATTGGGTCAATGCCTCATGTACACTGGGTGACTATACAGCTGGCACGAGACATTGATGCAGGGTTGGCCAACATTAGAACAACATCGCGTCGGGACATAGCATGACAACTAATCCCCCAGTCAATTTAACATGTTTAATACAATACACTGCCTTAATGAGCCGTCCACGTATTCACACATACCGAACGTCCTATATCAGCGAGGTCCGGCCACATATACCCAGCTGACACAAGACGTTGGTCCAGCGTCGTAGACTGTGAACCAACGTTAAACCAACATTGATTCACCGTCTTGTCTGTTGGCAACGGTGTACGTCTGACCAAGTGTGACCAATTAACATATCTGTAATAGGTCTTAGAAACATGCAAATATGACCACTATGATAATTTTTGATCGTTATATGATCAATTCTGTCATGTATAACACGATTCAATTATATCACAATTTGACTTATTTGAACCCCAACGATCGTGTAAAAACAATTTCAATATATTAGACCAAGTAAGCAGGTGTAACATGACCACAACTGTAGCGCTCATAGGGCTACATTTCCTGTCCTACAGTGACACATTTTATGTGAATATACAACGCCTCATGCCTGTAAAGGGTCAGAAGATACCTGGACTTGTATAACGTGTGCTCTGTTAGCGTGATTAGCGTAGCTAGTGGCCATTCTGAAAAACACCGTCATGATCAGTGATATTTGAACAGGCATTGAAATGTTTCAGCAACCGCGTGCTTTGATACACAATGATCACCAGTCGATGGTGGGTGAATGCCGCCGTCATCAGCCCGACATTGAGCCAGGCGGCGCACTCGCAATTTTTACAGCAAAAACCTATTCCTGTGACCAGCGACTTTCTGCCACCAACGACTTTTTTTGTCTGGCAGAAGCAAGGTCGTTGGTGACAGGATCTACTGTAGCTATTACTATTTGTTCAACAATCGCGCAATGAATTGCCAACAAATATTGAAAATGCTCAAATCCGGCGACTCTATTTTGGAATTAAGAAAAAACCCGAGTGGAAGAAATTGGCGGACATCGGCTTGCATTCGGCGGCTTGGCCTAACGGCTCTATATGAATGGGCATATCGTTAGTTGTTCCTTGGTCTAAACTGTAACTGAAGCCACACCCATGTTTTAAAGTAATGTTGTGTGGCTGGTCACGGCTTGGACTATGCAGGCCTATCATATCCCAATACCATGTAAAACATAGCACAGCTGGTCATTTAGACATGGCATTGCTGCACTATCCTGACTATGCTCTAAATCGATCTTTTCCTGACACATCAAATGTTGAAAACACAAAGTCTAGGGTCTTCTTTCTCAGAGATGCTTATTTTATGACATTTTTCAACACCTCGTGTCAACAAATGTGATCGACTTCCCCTTAGAGCTATATGTAATTGTATAGCAACAAGCCTGTTTTTTGCTACTTTTTAGCAAATGGCAGACATTTTGGGTGGCCATCTTGGATTTTTTGCTCGAAATGTGGTATTTCCATAGCAACCATTGCATAGCCAAAGACAAACTAAAATATAATTTACATTTTATATAGTTTTAAAAAGTTTTTGGCTAATTACAATAACAGGTATATGTTAGATCGTGGATTTTTCATGAGAAATAATTAATGAGCTCGATACTTCTGGCACTCCCGTTCTGAACACTAATCGCTCTAAAATCCTTAAAATTGATTTTTTTTTACCCCAAATTTTTTTTAAGCTACTCAGTTTATAACAGTGATCATTTCTAGATGTCAAGTACCACACAATGCTTTTGTATACAATCATTTATGTGGACTCAGCCTGTTTTAAGCGACATGACTGGTGATTGGTGGCCATTTTGGGCGGCCATCTTGGATTTTTCGCTCACCAGGGGGAGTTGTCATAGCAACCACTTTGTAGCCCAGGACCCACTCAAACTAAATATATATGGTTTTACATGTTTTTTGACAAGAAAAACATAGCCATATCACTCTGTATCTAAAAAATCATTTTTCTTCAAAAATGCCTGACATTGTACAGACACAGCTGCCGAGTCTTGGACATAGCTAGGGTTAACACAGCGTTGTTTTTCTATCCTGTGTTATCTTGGAAAGGCGAGCACACCTTTTACCGCCTGGCCCGAGTATAGTCAAATCTATTTTTTGCTTTAGACATATATTTTTTACTCGGGAAATAACTACACATTCTTGGAAGGCAATATATTAATTTGTTGGCAATTTAATTTGTATACTGCCTCGTAATGTACCATTAGATTAAAAAAAGATTAAATATATATTCTATATACACCTAGTATTTAAAAGGTGCCTATGACACTCTCAGACTGCCACGTGGAGCCTAAAGACAGTATCTGCTTACCAGACAAGTAAGCAGATACTGCCTTTCTGTTTTTCAGAGCAGAGCAGACAGATCTCCACAATAAAACTTCTGTTGTCGTAATATTGGGCTTATGAAATTATATTTAAATAAGAATGTACGTCAGCCTAACAGTTTTTAATATCACGCATAATTGTGATGATTTGCGACATAATATATACATTTGACATGGATGTTTCCGTATAATTATAATAATTGTGGGGTAAAAAGTTAATGTAAACTTAACTAATAGTTCCAATAGTTTATATCAAAACATTGATGTTTTCAAAATAACTATGCTTCAGGAAATTAATTTAATTACGAGTTACGGAACTTTACGACACTCCTGAAGCCTTATCCGGCCACCACTGTCAAATCTCTAGAACGTTTTTTTTTTTAAACGTGGCCTCCTATGAGCGGCCACTTGTCTTGAACGGCCAATTTCGGCTTGCAGTAGTGGTGGCCGCTCAAAAGAGGTTCTACTGTACTGCATGTATACCTCAGCCTGAGTAGCGAACACAGACTGGTCAACAGTTCCGATCCCAGTAAAATAAGGCTCATCGCGATGTAATAGGCCTGAATTACCACCACATTGAGAAAGTATTGACCATGTACGGCACTCTACTTGGCTAGCAAGATTCATGCGAGTTTGAGGTTTCACAGTGATCCGCTCCCTGTCAGTGTATTATCACAAGGCAGCCAATTATTTTGCTATATATATCTATTTTTCTCTATTTTGTCAGCAATGTACAGCGAAAAACAAAGTGTGATCTATAGCTTAACTAAGCTGAGCATTCTGCTGTCATTATTGACTTGCACCTCAGCCATGTGCCCATGGAACTGTTAAAAATGCGCCATTATGATTTCTTAGCCGGCAATGTCGCACACTAAATTTAACACTGCTTCTCAGTCATCACATACCGGTATTTTATTAGCGCTAAGCCAGCCATGAGACTACATTGATGCATTGCTAGTACTAATTTTTTTCAAACAATTTTTTCAAACTTATCACCAGTGTGAGAAAAAACGACCAATGCTAGCCTATTTTCCTAATCATGTTGACATTTACACCTACAGGGCTAACAGGCTCTAGCGCGGATCTGCTGCACTACGCTGTTTTATCCCAGCCCCACACTGACATACATATACAGCGAGTAAAATAGCGTTTTTAATCTAATCAACGCCCATATATTCCAATAAACGCCCACCCCCCTGATTTTGTAACGAAATCACCGATCACCAAGGTACTCTAATAATCGCCTCGATATAGGCTATAGATGCCAATATTATATTGCATTGACATTTCTAGTATGTTACTATATACCGGGTATTATTCTCAATATCTTGCAAACCAGATTAGATTGCTGGTATTATTTACTATTGTTGCCCTGTAACGGGATAACGGCAAAATAACTTGACTGGTCACTTATTATATCGCAGAAGAGATTAATTCCACCCTGATATTGGCAACATATTGGGCTGACCTAGTAAAACATGTTATAGGTCAGTGGCAATGTGTTGTACAGATTTTAAAATTTCCTGTCATTTAGATGATTTTTACAAGACAGGGAAAGTATGATGGTACAGTGGAAACTGCTATGAGCAGCCACCCTTGTGACACAGGGAAAGTGGCCTTTTACGGCACGTGGCTGCTCAGGAGGTTCATTTGTACCGTATATCGCGGCGTATAGTACGCTACTTTTTTCCTTTTTTGAGCCCGTTTTAGGCCCGGTGCGTATTATCCACCAATGCGTACAATATATTGATTTTGCTGAGATTTGTCACTCAAAATTTTGATAAATAGGCAGTCTCACGTCCCTGGAGTGAACTGCGATCTCCTAACTCCTTGTATTTTCGCCCAAAAATGGCAAATTACTTCAGCAGCTATAATGAAACCATTTGTTTCTAATACACTTAAGATGTCCAATGAAATAACAACCTAGCATTTATTTGTCTTTTAAATATCCAATAAAGTCATTTATTAATGTTATTTAAATAATAATCTACTCGTCAGACATCGCTAGGCCTACTTCAGTATGTGTATAAAACTGTATTGCGTTGATTGCGTGCCCAGTGTGAAGCTTCTATTCCATTCACCAGATGTCGCTGTCGGCGGCGGCGTGACGTGCCTATCTTATACACTGTATACAGCTTGATTATTAGCGGGTTTTATTATTATAGGCCTACATATTTCACTGCAATATATATTCAAGTCAATGGTATTCTAAAATACAGACGAAATGTATCCTGGTAGAAGTTTAAACAATATTAGAACGCTAATACGATAGGTTTCAAGGCAAATAGAATAATATAATGATAAATAATAATAATTATGCTCTTGATATAATTGCCACATTCCTAAATCCATACATATACATGATAGACATTAATTGTATGCTTGTAATAAATCACCTTGACAGTGCTGTCACCAATACATACATGTGCCATTTCATTATTGTTACTCTAAATAAAAACTTGTACGTTGTTATAGAAAAATGTTTTTTTCATTTGTTGTATCATAATAAAAATTAGCTAGATTATATCGCCGTTTCGGCCGTCATAAACGGTAGGCATCCCATTGAAGACTAGACAGACTGTAAGCCTATTCACCAGATGGCGCTTTTCCCGTCATTTACCTGACTATAACTGCTTTCAACAGGTGGCGCTAATATGTAATATCGTGATCATTTGTAGTCAAATCAACACTAAAACAAAAATAAATATAATACTCAGATAGTTCTTACTTATTTTATATTTTTATAGTGTTTATAATATTTCTTTTCATCAAATCCTTTCATTTATTTTATATAATCTTTATTAGCGAATCAATTATATCCTTATGTCACCAGCTGAGTTGAACCACATTCTGAATGCCTGAATGCCTGAATAAAGACATACCACACACACACCCCAGACAGACTGTGTAGATACTCACCACCCTGGTGCGTACTATCCACCGGTGCGTACTATTTGTGTTTTTTGGTACAAATATTGGTACCTGCATACTATACACAGGTGCGTACTATACCCCGCAAAATACGGTATATAAAATGTCATTTTGCGGGATGTCCAAGTGGCCTCCCATAGGAGGCTGGCTGCTCATTAGAGTGGCTGTTGATAGCAGGTTCTACTGTATATAAAATATCTACCTCTATTTGTGTGTTGTTGTCCTTCACAAATTCAGTGAATTTAATCGTCGTCTGGCCTTGTATGAGGATGAGGTGTGGACATGTCAGTGTACAGGACAAATCAAGATGACACACGAGGACGCTTTTAGATCAGAGGAGAAGGTGCGGGAATACCTGAAAGAGAACTTTGAGCCACATTACCGGAAGCCTGTCCTGGAACTTGTTCATCACAGTGAGTATATATAAAGAGCGAATGCTAAAATTTGGAAAGCCTTGTAATCAAAACACACACCATAACTATAAACTACGGAGAAAACTTGATGTTGATTTATATGATAGAAGATCTATTTTAATTTTTTGTGAGAATTGTTTAATCATGTTTTAAAAAAAATGATTTAAAAAAATGTATTATTGAAAAAAGCAATAAATGATAAACATGATAAAGGGATTAACTATTTACAAGTAATGCGAGTAGTAAAACAATACAATATTTTTCAGGTACTGATGTACTGGACACGTTGACAGATAAAGCATGGCGTACAGTTCAGACCACTTTAGTCATAGGAGAACCAGTGGCTCTTAAAGTTAAAGCCAATGGGAATGTGTAAGTTTCAAAATATTGAGCAGAATTTTACACTGGCTCATCATGATCATGTCACTTTTAAGTTGAGGAAATTAAAATAATTCTTTTGATATTCATAGTGATATTGGTAAACTAAACCATTTCCATTTTCCTGGTAATGATTGGTTCACCGCAGTATATATTTTTAGAAAACTTATAAAGTACAGGGTTCTGTACAGTAGGGGCAGTGGTGACACCGGGTAAATTCCTATAGTTATCATTTGGTTTCGAAGCTGTGTATTGCTGCAGCAAGAGAAATCTGTGGCCAAGTTTTTTTTTTTAATTTTCCTTCTATGACATTTAACCTTTTATAAGTTACTATTTCAAGTGCTGATAAAAAGCTCTGATAATTATATAATTTAATTTTTCACCCACTTGGAAGTTGTGTCTCGTTACCTCGACCCAGAAGTTTGAAGTGCGTGAAAATTACTCCTTTTTGTTTAATTTGAGAACAAACATTTGCAAATCTTGACGTTAACCATTTTCATCCACTACAAGCCGCGAATTGCTGTCGCAATTCTCGACTTTAGTGGATGAAGATGATTTGATGTGGGTGATAAATTGAAGAAAATTACTATGTATTCGTAGAACAATTTCATCAAAATTTGCTTTATAAAACCGTTTGCTGTGAAAAAAACAAGTATGTTTTCAATGGTGTAAAATGATGCTTTAATGCATCGTGAGGGCCCAAAGGGTTCACATTTCATTCCCAATAATCATGATAACTGATTTAACCTGGTTATAATAATACAGATTAAAAACGACTACAGAAGTGCATAGCACGTTAAGGGTTAAGCAAAAATTTTAAACTATTTCGTTGAACAGCTATGAAAAATTTCCAGTATTTATCTTGTAATGCAGTAGCATGTAGTTAACCCTTTAAACCCTCATGATGCATTAAAGCATCATTTTACATCTCCGAAAAAACCCTAATTTTCCTACAACTAAGGGGTTTAGAAGGGGAATTTCCATAAATCTGTTTTACCAATTCATGGCAGTTTTCATTAATTTTTCACCCACTTCTGGTCATCTGCATCCACTACAAGTCGAGAATTGCGACAGCAATTCGTGGCTTGTAGTGGATGAAGATGACAATGATAAATTCAGGCTTGAAAGGGTTAGGCAAAAACAATGACTTCATTATATTTCTGTTTATTAATTGATACTTTTATCTTTCTTTCAGAATTGAAGGTACTGTAGTGAAGGTGGACATGAGTGCGGAGGTGAGAAATTATTTGGAAATTAAAAGCTTTTAAATTGGTAAATTTGTTTTCATCCACCTGCAGTTGCGTCTTGCATACAAGAAATAACTTTGAAGTTTCTGGTAATGAATTTGTTTATCAAATAGGAGGCATATTTTCCAGTTTGTAGAAATAAAAATATGTTTCACTTTCAAAACCTGGTTGAAGTAGGATGAAAAATTGTCGGGGTATGTAATGGGCATGATAGAAATGATAGGTAGCTTATGTTCATGTGAGCCTCAAATTTAACTTCTCAGCGATGTAGCCAGGAGGTAGTCCTCAATTATTTTGTTAGATGGATTTTCTTTTTCAGCCTTCATCTAGCTCGCCCTCTAGTAATAAGGAGAACATTAACAGTGGAAATACAGAAAATGAAGGGAGTCCACGCAAATATCAGCCTCCCAAGGTGTGTTGTCAATTTTTCACCTTTACCTGCTGATTTTTGTTTTTAAGTTTACTATGTTAGCTTGATCTTATTTAATTATGTTGCAGCTGTTGCCATACCGTTACAACGTGAAACTGTCGGAGGAAGAAAAAATTATCAGTGGCATACCAGCCAGTGACCTGAAGTAAGTGGCTGTGCTAGTTGGTGAAAACCATATAGTATTTGTATATGATATTTTTTTTAGCTGCAGATCATGATGTTATGCCAGTACTATGTTGTTCCTTATGACATTGCTAGTTTCTCTTCCGGTCATGCAGATGAGCAGTTTTAACCCTTTAGCTGCTGGTGCCTCTAGTGTTCACAAAAATGTTCCAATTCAACAAAAAATGTGTAAATTATGTGATCAAGGCTTGCCGCAGAAAGTGAAAACGTCATAAATTTCAAAAATAATGTTTGAAAGTTAGTACAATTTACTACTATCTTGTAAATTTTCACATTGAGAAATTTTGAATCCGCCAAGTGTATCTGTATGATTAACCCTTTCAAGCGTGAATTTACCATTGACATCTTCATCCACTACTAGCCGCGAATTGTAGTGGATGAAGCTGATTTGATGTGGTTTAAAAATTAAAGAAAATTGCCATGTACTGGTAAGCCAATTTCATGGAAATTTTCGTTCTAAAACCCTTTGTTGTAGGATAATATTGTTTGTCTTCAGGGATGTAAAACGATGCTTTAACCCTTTCACCACTGAAGCCCATTTTTATGTGCTGAATGCCATAGCATTCAGCACATAAAAACGGGCTTCAGTGGTGAAAGGGTTAATGCATCGTGAGGGCTGTAAGGGTTTTAGTGCTTTTGGTATCTGCTCAGCACAGCTCTGGCTACAGCATAGTCAGAGCTGAAAAGATTTCAAAGCAATTTTTGTGCAATGATGAACAAAAACCCTATTGACTGCATGATCAGGTAAGGGTTGATTAGTAGTAAATAAAAACCGTCCAGCACAGGCTGGTTATGTGGGCAACTATTGTCTGGCTGTGTCAGGATATTGTTTATACTATAGATCTGGTAATTTTTTGCGTGTTGTAATTTTCGCGGGTTTGTGATTTTGTGACTTTTCCTGAAGTCTAGAATTCGCGAATAAGGAATTTCGATGAAAGTAGTGCTGAGATTCTTAAATTTGCGAATTTGTCCTCATCGCGAAATTAGCGAAAAATAAACCTCGTGAATATTACCAGATATACGATAGTCCTCTAATTTTCTGAGCCGATGCAATTAATTTTCGTGGCAAATTTTTCATGATAATTTCTAATCAAATGTATTTAAATCATTTCCATATGTGGAAATATTACGTCATGTGCACCGTACTACACCAGGGTGTTTTTCAAATCAAAATTAATTAAGTGAATAAAAATTTGATGACATAACCAGATGGTTAACTCACTGTTATGAGTGACTATATAGCCCCCCATAGCAGTGCCACTGAGCTTGACCTGCTCAGTGGAAGATATTATACTATTTTTATTATTTTAAATAGCAAGTTTTTTTAACATTAGTAGTTGATTAGATGATTTCTGATGAAAAAACACACCAGTTGGCAACCTCACATGCCCCAAATGTTATGCAGCAGTGTAGGGGTAAAAGTGTCAGTTGGCACTACAAGGTTTACCCCTTTAAGCCCTCACGATGCATTAAAGCATCATTTTACATCCCTGAAAACACCTAATTTTCCTACAACCAAGGGTTTTAGAACGAAATTTCCATGAAATTGATTAACCAATTTATAGCAATTTTCTTTAATTTTTAAACCACATCAAATCATCTTCATCCACTTCAAGTCGAGAATTGCGACAGCAATTCGCGGCTTGTAGTTGATGAAGATGACAGACTTGAAAGGGTTAAATGAATTGATATTCCACAATTTTACTTTTAGTCGCTGTGAACGTCCTCCATCAAAGGAGCTGATCAAGATGTTCATCCGCTCATCTGCGTGGAGGGGTGGATACCAGTTTAACAGTCCTTGGGTGGTCAATGATGACCTGGTCAAACAGTACGCCCTGCCGAGCAAATTTGCAGATCTCTTTGTCTCGCCAGCAAAGGTTTGTATTAACCCTGAAAGTGCCAAATTAAAGAATTTACTTTTCATCTACTTGAAGTTTGTGTTTTGCTACCACAACCCACAACTTCAAGTGAGTAAAATTCCTCATTTTTATTCAATTTTAGACCAAACATTTGAAAATCTAGATGTTCAAACACACATTTCATTGGCGATAACTGTGATTGGAACAGTTAAAAATACAAATTAAAAACAACTATAATCCTGCTTAGCTGTCTAAGTGCTAATGACATCTACAGCAATTTTCAGCCCTCAAACTTTTAAATTTCTCATTCAAATAAAATAAATGAAGGGAACAAGCATTTCATTTGCTAAATTGTGCATGTTTTGATTTGAATTGCTCATATGTACGTAGTTTTCACCTATGGTAGCGTGACACCAAGTTCAAACATATAAAAGATCCTGCATTATATAGCTATATTTTTGTAATTTGTATTTTTTTAAGATGGCTGAACTGGGTAAAAAAGCAATGGAAGAAGCCAGTACTGATGCTAAGAAACGGAAACGTTCTGTTGGGAAGAGTCCCTCCCCTAACAAAAGAATGAAAACAGATAATGGAAGTAAGAAAAAATCTAATAGCGACAGCTCAAAAAAATCAAAGAAGGATTCATCTGGGAAACCTTCCACACCACAGAAAGTAACTGCGAAAGGTTCACCTGCCAAAAAGAGTACTCCAAAGAAAGACACTGTGGAGATAGACTCAGACAGCAGTAGCGATGATGAGGAAGAACTTACTTTAGCTGAGATTAAGAAAAGAAAATCACCCGTAAAAAAAGAAATGACATTGGCTGACCTGAAGAAAAAGCTGTCCGCCAAAAAGAAATCTGAGAAGAGCAAAAAAGATGGGAAAGAAAAGAAAAAACGTAAGAAGAAAGTAGAAGAAACAGTTGAAAAGCGTCCCAGGGGTAGACCAAAGAAAGACCTCTCAAGTCAAACCACACCAGCGAAAAAAAATCCAGCTAAGAAAGAAACACCAAAAAAGGTATACTTTCTTATTATTGAACTTTCTTCACTTGTGTGTTTTTTTGTTTTCTCCCAAACCTTGTGCAGCTGAATTGTCTGTTTGCATTTTTCATTCTTTAGAATGCTGGAATTGCTCCAGCAATTTCCATCTCTAGATTTTATTTATTTATTCGAGATATTTAATTAACTGATCTATGACAAATAATTTTTAAAAATTTCTATATAATTTTATTTGGTTTTAATTATTTATGGAAATATATAATTATATATATCACAGCTCGCACAGGCCTTGGAAATCCTTGAATAGGCTTGAATTAAAAAATTACTTTTCAAAGAAGGCCTTGAAAAGACTTGAAAAATGATTTCTGGGGAAATATAGTGGCTCATCAAGGTTTTTTAAATATAATTGAATTTTGAATAGTCCAGACCTTTTTATTTTCTCCCACCCTGAGAATTACCTTGTGTCGATCTGTCTTTGTTCCTGGTGTAAGACTGATGCGCTCGCCAACATTTGCCCAATTAAAAAAATACACACTAGAATTATGCCTTTTATCTCTTCCTACCCTGCAATGAGAAACATGGGCTTGATGTTTTTACAGCACAACTGTAATGATTGATTCTTGTGTGAAAGCACTTTTCTAGTTTGTGTAAAAATAACTTCAAGTCAAAATCGCCATGGGTCATTAAAAGTCATTAATAGTCATTAAAATGAAAAATAAGACTTGGTCATTAAAAATTCATTAAATTTGATTGCTAGTCATTAAAAATCAGCGATTATATGGACTCTATGCACGTTCATCAGCCAGCCTGTCCTAACATAAACTACTGGTTTTCTGCTGCTGTTGAATTCAGTGTCGCCTATCATTATTGTCGGAAGGTGCATGCAGTATGCTTCCAGTTCTAGCTCTTATTTTGTGTTTAAAGGTACACACTTCGAAGTTTTCAGACTATAAAATTGGCTATAAGGCCTGATTTTCCTATTATTGATATTTATTTTGATAAATATCGCCGCCAAAACGACTTTAAAATGCAGTATTGTCATTCAACAATTCTCCAATGTGACCCACAAGTTGCGGGGCATTATCAATCAACAATAGATCATGCATATCATGTGCCGATCATGTGATCACTGGGGATGTGGCCGTGTCTATTTTTTACAGTTCATCAAACAAACAGAGTAATGGAATGGCTGAGCAGTTTTTTAAGTCAAATAGTCTAGAGTAGGCCTACACTACACAGGGTTATTACGGTTAGATGATAATTGTGTCTTACTTGAACTGAGATGTTAAGTTAACATAGTTTCAGAAGCCCGATGTGGGGTCGGTAGGCTATAGGCCTACCTGTGGGGTTATCTGCAGCTGGGTAGGTCTACTATCATGACTGTTGACAGATTCCCGCCTTGCGGCACAGACTGGCGGTAGCGCGCACCGGGCGAGGACGACCCTGCCCAACAACACGATGCTTTCACCCGATCGATGCTGTTTTATTGTTGGGCCAGCGTCGAAGACGGTGGACCAACATTGAAACTGCATTGGGTGAATGCCTCGTGTTTGCTGGGTGTGTATTGGCGCGTATTTTTCATACACATATACCACCATACAGTTGTCCTCATGATAGCTGCACGTGGCGGGATAGGTGTGGCTCTGTGGTGTTGTCTGGTTGTGTGTATCAGAGCCGGCCTGAGCTGGCAAACTATCAAGCCTGTGTTCTCACTGGGCACAGAGTCTCAGAATCTGAAATGACGATGATTTTTTGTCTAGTGACTTTTCTAAGTAAACTGTTATAGTAGGCCCTATATTTATTCTGTGAGAAAGGCTATCTCTCTCTACAGGCTCGTGGGTGTGGCGCTGGTGACAGCATGATATGGATGATGTGTTTACAACTGAACTGTGTCAGACTTTCTCGGTTTGCGTACGCCACGTTCACGTGACCAAAATTAGCATATGGCATGTTTACACAAAATTCAAATGGCGACAGTTTGAATATCATTCGGCCATACAATCATTAAAACATCTTATATGAGAGTCCTGAATGATGCAGTATGGCCACATATACACGGCATTTTGTATCATAATTAAACTGAAAGTCATGTTTTGAAAACTCCATACGATAATATACTTCAATGTGAGAACCTTTAAGATGAGACAAAAAGGTATACATTAGTAATAATTTGTTTATTTTCGTCAGTAAAAAGTCATTGAATTTCAAGTGAAAAGTCAATAAAAGTCATTAGTTTTAAGAAGAGTAGAATCGCAGGAGCCTTGGTAGAGAAGCTACATCCATGTTGATGCAAGAAGCTCCACTATGGATCAGTACCTGCATATTATTAAAGCTCCCATTGGTGCGATGTTGTAATAAACATTCCCATTTATTATGTATCGTACAATTTTTTTTAGATGAAGCAGATGACTCTTTTTGACATGAAGGGAAAGAAAGGTGGTACCAGCACCCCAACTAAATCGCCCAAGTCACCCAGCAAATCTAAGCCTACAACTCCACGCCTGCCTCCTCTTGCATTAAGGTATAGTTTAAATCTGAAGCGCTGAATAAAATAATTTTAATTTTCGCCCACTTGAAGTTGTGTCTCGCTACCGTTATCCACAACTTCAAGTGGCTGAAAATGACTCATATTTGTTTAATTTGAGACCAAACAATTGCAAATCTTGATGTTTAAACACTCGTTTCATTAGTAACAACGATTTGATCGGCTAATAAGACAAATTAAAAAACAACTTTAGCTGTGCTTATCCCTTAAAGCGCTGAATTAATTTGTAAAAAAATATTGCAAGCAAAGCATTTTTTTCAATTTAAAATCATCATAACTGTCTTAGTTAGCTTTTTCCAATTTATTTGAATACCTGTAATATGGGTCTACGGCCATTAGAAATATTTTTACTCTTACAGTGCGGGGATAGACTTTAGTCTCAGGATCTGACGTCTACAGACTTCAGATATGACGACTAAAGTCTATCCCCGCTCTGTAAGGGTTAAGCTCCCTTGTACCATAAATACACCATGTAGCATATTTTCATTAAAATATTATTTGAGGTGGTAATTGCGGCAGAATTCACATCTCAAAGTAAATGAAAATAGAAGAATCAGTTTATTTTTAGTGTTCGGTATTTTGTGAAATATTTGTGACAATTATCTCTGTTTATTATAAAAAAAACATATAACTTTTAAGGGAATAAATGAGGGGTAAGGACAAAAGAGTAGTCATCAGACTAATTGTTCCCATAGCAGATATAATAATGAAATAGCATCACATTAAATAAATTAGTGCAAGATAACAACTGCACATGGTGCTTATTAATTTCACAATGGGGAATTTCTTCATAAAATGTGGCTAGAAAGTGGTTTTGTGTCTAAATGAATAGTCAGATAGCATTTCTCTCGTAGTGCTCACCCATCAATGTTAATTCCAGTACTACATGAATTTGTTGAACTACAGTGTAATTTCAAAATAAGACTACTAACCCATAAAGCATCAAGTATAAGATTTAAATTTTTACCCACTTGAATTTGTCTTGCCAGTTGCCACCACAACCCACAACTTCAAATGGGTAAAAATCAGTTGCATTTGTAGAGTTGAATCAAAGCATGCTAATGTAGTAAATTTATAGCTCCTTCAAATTCTCTTGTTTGATGAACGAATAAAAAGGCTGAAAATCATGGCTAGAAGTGATTAACCCTTAAAGAGCTGAAACATTTTTGTAAAAACCATGGGGATGGAAGGGTTTTTGTCAATCTGGATTCATCATTAATATAATGGTCTTAATCAGCTCGTTCTGATTCATTTGAATACCTATGTTATGGGTCTACGACCACTATAAATATGTTACTCTTACAATGCAGGGATCGACTACAGACGTCAGATTGACGTCTACAGACGTCAGATTTTGACGACTAAAGTCTATCCCCACGCTGTAAGGGTAAAACTGCCGGTACCGATTATATTTGGGTTTTTTACATTTTCATTTGAACATTGCCTATCAGCTAGCAAACATGTTGAAAATGAAACGAGACACCAATCAACAAGATTCGAAAATAGTTGTTCTCCATTTTGTCTAATCTGAATAATTTTCACTCATTTGAAGTTGTGGATCGCGTCAGCGAGGCAACTTCAAGTGTATGAAAAATTCAAATGAATAATTTGACGGTTAAAGGGTTAGCTGAAGTCTCATTTCTCCTTTATTTGGCTCAGACTCCAGAAAGCAGTGAAGAAGAATGACGGAACAAATAGGTGTAAGCAGGTAGTTGCTCAGCTACTTGCTCGCTGTGCAAAAGAACTGTCCAAGCAGCAAGTGAAGAAGATGCCTGCGGATCTTAATGAAATGATCACAAAGAAAATGGAGCACAATGAAGAGCGTAGCAAGCTGTAAGTTTTTATCTCCCGCCCGTAGGGGAAGGGAGATTTTAGTCGCGCCAGGATTCTGTCCGACGTCACGTTTTCTTGTGGGCGCAAAAACTCAAAAACTACTGGGCAATTTTTTTTAAATTTTAACATGACATTCCTAGCAGCATGGGGATGTGCAAGTGATTTTTTAAAGATGCTACCAAAATTCAAAATGGCCGACAGAGGTCAACTCTAAAAATATTTGTGGGTGCAAAAGCTCTTAAAACTTAAAAGTCAGAAATTATTTAAATTTTACTATCACTTTCCCCACCATATGGTGATTTGCAGGTGACTTTTTCAAGGTTTTACTGAAATAGAAAATTGCCGCCACGGATCAACTTTAATTTTTTGGTGGGCGCAAAAAAACGCAAAAAATTAGTTTGGTCAATTTTTTTTAATTTTAACATCAAATTTCAACATGTGGATGTGCAAGTGATTTTTTAAAGATGCTCCCAAAATTTAAGATTGCCACCAGAAGTCAACTTCAAAAATTTTTATGGGCGCGAAAACTTTTAAACTCAATGCAGAAATTATTCAAATTTTAGTATCACATTCCCCACAATATGGAGATGTGCAGGTGATTTTTGTCAGGTTTTGCTGAAATTCAAAATGGCCCGCCACGGATCAATTTCAATTTTTTGGTGGGCGCAAAAAAACGCAACAAATTTATTTTGGTCTTTTTTTTTAAAATTTTATCATCACATTCCTAGCAATATGTGGATGTGCAAGTGATTTTTTAAAGATGCTCCCAAAATTCAAGATGGCCACCAGAAGTCAACTTCAACATTTTTTTGGGGCGAGAAAACTTTTGAACTTAATGCAAAAATTATTCAAATTTGAGAATCACATTCCCCACAATATGGAGATGTGCAGGTGCTTTTTGTAAGGTTTTGCTGAAATTCAAAATGGCCCGCCACGGATCAATTTCAATTTTTTGGGGTTGCAAAAACTTAAAAGTCATAAATTATTAAAATTTCACAATCACATTTCCCACGATATGGAGATGTGCTTGTGATTTTTTCAAGGTTTTACGGGAACTCAAAATGGCCGCCATGCATGAACTTTTAGATTTTTTGTGGGCGGAAAAACTCAAAAATTGAAGTCAGAAATAATGTGCAGGTGATTTTACTGAAATTTAAAATGGCCACCACAAGTCGACTTTTTAAATATTTGTGACCACAAAAACTCTACCTAATTAATGGCGGGGGATGATATAGGACTTCAGGCCTCTTGTTTCTCAAGCAATAATAAGTTGCATGTTGACAAATTTTGTTTTTCATCCTGCACCCCTTTAGGGAAGGGGGATTCTAGTGTGCGCAAAAAACTAGTACAATAGAACCTGCTATGAGTACCGGGGTAGCCACACTTAAGACAAGGGAAAGTGGCCTTTCAATGCAAGTGGCTGCACATATGAGGTTTATTTGTATAGGAAATGTCATTTTGGAGAATGCTTAAGTGACCTCCCATAGATAGGAGGTTGGCTGCACATAAGAGTGGCTGTTCATAGCTGGTTTTACAATAATTATTGAACTGTCTATATCACAATTCTCAACAACATGGATATATGCATGTGATATTTAGCTAGCCTTTTAATTTAAAAAGGTGGGCTATTGCAATTGAAGTTCGGCGGCGGGTTAACATTTGCTTGAAAAGTTTTTTGTGTATCCTTCTTTTCACAAATTTGTTGCTAGTAACCAGTTTTTGGAGAAGTCTGAAAAAAAATCGAAAAGACATTTATTTTGCGTCAATAATTTGAGCTTGTGGATGCTATAAGTTCCAGAGTTTGTCATTTATCCTGCTGTAATTTGTTGTATTCATGTTACTAATGACCACAAGGCACCACAAGTCATCTTCATAATTTTTTGTGGGCGGTTATACTCAAATTGATGGCAGCATTATGTATGTTCAAATTTAATTTGGTTTATTATAGGATATTGAGACGACTTAGAAAAAAACTTTCTCATAATTTTACTGTTTAGTGCCAAAATGAGCCCAGAAGAGCGCAAGGAATACCAGAAAAAGAGGCTAAAAGAATACATGAAAAAACGGCAGAAAGAATTGAGACGGGTGAATATGAAAAGGAATAAATTAAGTTTATCTATGGCAAATTGTCTCACTATACCATTTCATACTATGTTACTATAAGCATTATTTCTTCTCAGTTAAAAAATAATATTTGATAATTTCTTTAGAAAAATAGTCTTTCTGACTGTAGACTATAAAGGTTCCCAACTTTTTCTCTCAATTTTCTCAGGGAATATCATAATGTAGTGTTTATTGTATTTCAGCGTTTTGAGGACACTGATTTAGATCTGAAACCTCTGCCGGTCCCGAGGCCTGTAGCCACACCGGATGGTATACCCAATGAGATGTTTGGTAGTGCTGCGATGGTCACAGAATTTATCATGTGCTGCAGTGGTCTACTTATGCCGGATGCGCAGCAGTATGACATCAGTACAGGTAAAAGATCTCATTCAGTCACACAGTGAGCGTTTTTTCAATAATTTCAAGATATTTGATTATTTGAAGACTTACTTTTAATCTGGAAATTTTTACTTACAAAGCAACAAAAAGCTGTTTTTCCCCAATTTTCCTTGATCTGTCATTTTTTTATCTTTTGAATTAAGTGCAAATATTTTTCAGTTTATGATCGAACAAAACTAATCATATGCCTAATATTGCTTTATTATTTTTTATTTACTTTGTGAAAAAGTATGAAAAACAACTATCAACCAACGCTGGTTGATGCTTTTTGTAGAGATATCGCACAAGACATTGATCCAATGTTGGCCACCCGTCTGCGCCTCCAGTATTAAACTAACATTGAATCAACGTCTTGTGCCTATTAATCTTGTTACAGTGAGTAAAATTGTTGAAGTTACTAGCAGCTACTTTAAACTTCATGCCCTTTAATCCATGATATTCACTATTCAACTGTGATTAGAATCTGAGGGATCTTTACATAAAATACAGATCTTTTTATCTTGTGTCATAGCCTTGAAATTTGTATATATCTTGTTGTTTTAATTGCTTTGAAAAACTTATTTTGAAAGTGCCATCTGATTTTTATGCAGATAATTTACTGAAGTCATTGAACGGGGGAGCGGAATATGGTTCTCATCTGGCGAATGTAATGGTCATTCTTCTTCGCACACTACTTCAGGATGAGATTGCAGTGGTAGGCTTCATAGCTCACCTTCAACAAATTTTTCTTCAAATTTTTATTAGCTTTGACCTATGAAATGCTGTCGCAATTATCACCTCAAAGTGAAATAAATTGGCTGTCTATGTGAAAAATTCAAAATTATAAAGGTAAACTTTTTGTGTTATTGAAGTTTTATTTATGTTTTGGTACACTCCGATATTTTTGCTCACTGGATTTCTGGCAATTTGTTGTCTATCTATCTGATTTCAAAGAAAATAATTTAAAGAATTAAAATATTTATAATGGCCATAGACCCATAACATAGGTATTCAAATGAAGCTGAAAGAGCTAACTACGACATTTATAATGATTTAAAATTGAAAATGACCCTTTGTTCTCCATGGTTTATACAAAAAAAGTTCATCGCTGTAAGGTTTTAAAACATACAACAGTGTATCAGTACTTGTAACTGTCAGGAATGTGGTGTACTAAACTATCCCAAGACCATTTCTTAGACTGATAAAACATCCCAGGAACACAAAATGTGTCTTTGACCATGTAGATGATTGTGCAAAACATCTCAGACCGTCAATTTTTCCTTATTTATTTGACAATGTATTGTTCTTTGTATTGTAGTAATTTCAGCACTTTAAGTTCAATATTTAAAACAGATTAAATATTGAACCATTAGATTTGGATTGTAACTAAGATGTAGTGTTATATTTCTGATTATTATATTACTGAAAATTAAAAGATATCCAGTTTGATGCTTTCTGTCGGCACTTTAAATTATGAAGGAGTTGATATGACTATTTCCAGAATTACAGTGAAATAGGCACAAAGCTTTCTGAAATTCCGGTGAACCAGTACACTGTATCTGAACTTGTACGTCTATGTCTTCGGAAACGAGACACAGATAATGACAGCAACTCAAGTGATGATTCTGATATTGAAGATGATGATGATGACTTGGTTTGTATATCAGCTCATTAGAGCTTAGTTGATTTATTGTAGTTGTATGTATTGTGTACACCTTATGACAATCAGTTAAATTGATTTAATCAAATACTTTTAATTAATTTGAACTTAATTAAAAAAAAATTATATGAGGGGGACTACTCGCACTTCTGTAGTCTTGTTCTATGCGACAAAGAGTTAATTATTTGAAGCAGTTAATTCGAGTGAAGAATTCTAAATTGTTAGAACTAAAAATGAAACATTTAAAATCTATTTGAATGCTGCTCTACAAGGGCAGCGTTACACTCGTAATGTAATGTATATTTGAAATATTCTTCAGATTTAAAAACACTTAGTCTTATTCGCATATTTACAGCCGGAGGACTTGGTAGAACAACTGGAAACCTGTGATATTCACGAGCTGACGGCACAACAGAAAATGACCATACTTGAATGCCTGGTTCACAGAATGCTCAACTCCTACTCTCTACAAGAACACATCACACAGCTGCAGGCAGGAGCATCAGAACTCTGGTACCCTCATTTAATCTTTACAACTATGAAATATTTATATGCAAGCCCCAGAGACCAAAGGGTTTTTTTCATTTGAAATTATCATAGATGTCTTAGCTAGCTCTTTCTGCATCAGTTGAATACTTTGCAGTAATGAGACAAAACTTCAAGTTGGTGAAAATTAAATTTACCCACTTCAAGTTGTATCTTGATACTGCAAAACATAGTTTCATTTGGGTGGAAATAACTTCTCACTTCTATGTCGCTTAATTTTTCGTGCTTACATATCAAATTTTATTTTGTCCAAACATTCATTTTAGGCTCTATTTGGTCCTTTAACTAACCCGCTAATCACTACTTATATAATATTCGTTTTTAATATTTTTTATTATGATCAAATCCAGCTTATTCAGAAATATTGGGAATGAAATGTGTGTTTAAACATCAAGATTTACAAATGTTTTTTTTTAAATTAAACAAATATGACAAATTTTAGCCCACTTGTTGGTTGCCTTAAGTTGTGGGTCGCCTTAAATTAACGGTTTAAGGGTTAAAGCACTGAGTTATGGAATTTATATTAGTACCCACTTTTATTGTATCTGGCTACCCACAACTTCATTTAGGTGAAAATGACTTAACAAAGTCTGCCTTGGATCACGTCTGCCTTGGATCAGCATTGTAAAATTAAATGCCACCTGTCTGAATGCAAAATTGACAGATTGCCTACATTGTACAGGTCTTGCAATAAAATTTGTTATGGCTTTAAATTTTGTGTTCAAACGAGCATGCACAGTTCAGTAATGCCAGGTTATGTCAAGTATTTGGCATTGCACTCATAGCCTGAGCCATTGTTGATTTGACTACGACTTTACTGTTTAGGCGCCAGAGAATTAAAATGCAGAAAGAAAGAAATGATGATAAGAAGAAAGGGAAGAAGCTGGTCACTGAAGAAGATATAAAAGCTCTAGACGAGCCTGAAAATGAAAAAAAAGGTATGGTATGTCCTCGAGCATTTGACAGGGCTGGAAAAAAAGGTTCAAAACATGAATATTTTAGTTTCCGCCACAATTTTAACAATTTCCACCCAAAAATGAGAACAGAAGTTGAACAATAATTTTGATCTCGACCACAATTATTAACTATCTTTGACAGTCAAAAAAATGATGGTCAAAATTTGCTTGGGCATAAGCTATACTAGTCTAGTAGTAGTTACGGCTCACAGATGGTGACTCACTGTTGGATCAAAATCTGTGGTTGTCCGGACGAACAACCATCAGAGCAGTATTGGTCGTCCGTCTTGTGATTTAGTTGTCCTGGACAAACGGAACACTCTTATTTCCAGCTCTGTTTCATGTTCTTTGAACGAATAATAACAACATGCCTCCATTGAAAACTATATACCTCAACCGACTAAAATTAAGGAAAACATGGTATTCCAATGTATTATATAGTCCATTACAATAATGAAATACCTTGTTTTTATGGGATATACTTGGGTACTTGCAAGCAGAAACCATTTAGCTTTCAATTAAGTCAAAGATTTAGGCTTAATCTATAATGAAGGCAGAAGCTTTTTTGTTTGTTGTCTGTTTATGATTAACATATTAGAAAAAAGTGCAATAAATCATGTATCATAGAAGAACATCAAGTGCAATAAATCATGTATATCATATGTATCATTGTAATTCTGACCCTTGTAATGACTGGTATGGACATTATGACATTCTAGTCGATAGTCCAATAATGTTTGCTTACACTAACACCATATTCTTATTCGAAGATGCCAGTTTTCCGAAATTTCTCAGATTTTCTGAATTTTTGCATAATTTTTCCACTTCTAAAAAGTAATCCGGATTTCTCACCATTACCCATGCATTTTCGTCTTTTTAAAAAAATTAGAGTAGGCAATTCTAGTAGGCAATATTCTTTTCAGTCTCGAAATCAGTCTTGGAATAATTTCCCACTCCCACCCCTGCATTTTGAATTAACACATCAGGAGAAAAATGATGTCTTAAGAAACCTGCTGATTGTAAATTTTTGTCAAATAAATATGTTTGCAAGTGAAGAAATTTGAATCTCTCAGATCATTTTTTCTGTAAGTTATGCATACTTCACCAGATCTAACATTGGAATCATTTTATGGAGTCAAACCTGAAGAAGATGATGGTGATTTAGCTTCAGTTGTCAAGCGTCGTCGCATGCTTACTGCGAAGGCGATGGAAGACAAGAAGCGTAAGGATCGGGAGGACAAAGAGAAGTTAGTATATCAGTACCGTAAAATTTTTAATTGTACCCGAGGCTTTAATTAGAATAAAAAAAATTATTTCCCAGTGCCTAATGCCAGAAGCCCACTTGCGGCTTCTATTGGAGGTTTGTTATGAAAAATTAAATCACGGCGCATCTCTTACTCTGAACTGCCAGTGGGAATCACCCAGCCCTCCATGTCCAATGGTCAAATATAGGCCAGTCTCGTCATGGTGCATTGTCCCTCTCTCCATCCACAATTTGCGAAAACTGTTATTTCTCCCTAAAGTAGATTTCATTCAAACTTGTACACAATGTTCCCCAGGTAGGGGTGTATATAGGTTGTGCACCACCTGTCAGACTTTATGGTAATTTCAATTGACACTTTGTGCCATTTCTCTCAGACAATTTGCAGGATTTAACTAAAATTCATATACAATGCTTCTATGGACCTAGTCAATACAGAGTGTGTTCCAGCTGGCGCTACCTGTCAAAGTTATGGCTACAGGTTGCCAGCTGCTTTTTCAACGGAAAACCCTATATCTCATCAAGTCATAAGATTTCATTCAGGTGGCGCCACCTGTCATATTTGTGACCCATCTGTACATAACGAGTCTCATGTCGGAAAAGTACAATATGGAGTTTATGGTACTATTGGATAGAACAGACCTGGAGCTTTAATATGACACCAAGAACATGAAATTATGTTGATCCGGAGCTGAGTTATGATCATTTTAGTGACGCGAATGGGTCAATATTTCAAAAAATGAAAATGGAGAAATTTAGCTTTAAAGTCATGGCAAAAATTGAATTGTAAGTTCTTTATAGTATAAAAAAATAGTTTCTTATGGCCAAACAAGATTTTTCTGCCAAACCTGGAAATTTTGTTTATATAGTTATTATCATAGCCCAGGATGTCTGCTTTCAGAATCTGCCAGGTTGAAGGAAATCCAAGATGGCTACCAGCGGCCATTCTGAAAACAAATTACCATAAAAATTGATAATCACAATCATGATAATGTGATATGTCATTTGACCTCTGACTAATATTGGGGCGTAGAACCCATTTCTGGCCTTAAAATGATAATTCTAGGCTTTAAAGCATCGAAATTTGACATAAACAAAATTCGCTATTTTTAGCCTTTATCATGCATATTGCCCATTTTCTCAACTTGTACAGAGCAGAGATGCGACTCATTTTGTGCAGATGGTTCACATTTTATGGCGTGTCAGTGGTATACATGTCAATATCATCTTCCTCTAACCACCTATTTCTGGGAAGCAGTATTTATTGCCTTCACACTCACTAATATCTGAATTAAAAAACTACCCTCAAATTCAGTGCTAGTGTGACAATATCATGTAGAAAGCTCAGATCAAATACACCCGCAATTACAAGAATGAGCTGCAGTGTCATTGACCCTTTTTTCCTATATTGCATTTTTTAAAGATATCTAATTTTTTACATTATTTAATCTATTGAAGTATGTTCATTCTCTTGAATAAAATTTGCAATTAAAATATTTTAGACGTGAAAAGATAGAAGATCAGTGGCGCAAACAAAAAGAAGAAATAGCATTTGAGAGAAATTTTGCTGTAAGTTCTTTCCTTTATATTAACATTTCTTTTTGAACATTTGTAATTCTAACCTTAAAATATGTAGAATGTGTAGATTGTAGTCTGATTTCTGTACCACAGATATAAATCAGGTTGATCATTACGGCAATCTTGCATTTTGAATTTTAGATGTTTGTCTTTTAATTATCTTTAGGCAATCAGATTTATAATAAGTATATTATTTTCTCATTGTAAATAATGACTACTATGCCATACAGGATAAGATCCTTAAAGCCAAACTGGCTATGCGACAAGCTCCTCTTGGCACGGATCGTAACCACAGCCGTTATTGGATTTTTAGTGGAGATAAGAAAGGCATCTATGTTGAGAAAGGTAAGCTTGTTGATTTATGCTATCATGATTACATTTACACATTTAATTCCAAGCCATTTTCAAATCCATTTAAATTGTATGAAGCTGGTATCATATTTTTAGAGCTGCTATTTTTCACTCGATTGCTGCAATCAAAATCATTGATTCAATCATTAATTTGAAAAATATTTTACTTGTGGTTGAACTGTGAAACTTCACACAGCGCATTCCATTTTTGAAATATTTATTCCTCATTGTCAACAAATTACGAACTGATTGTCATCCTATTATATGGTTATAATCACACAAAGCGGTAGACTTTTCAATATTAAGCTGACTACATACATTTCTTTTATTTGCATAGGTTGGGCCACACGTGAAATGGAGTATAGTGTGCGGAAAGATGACGCACAGGATTTGGATATCTCCGATTATGAGAGTGAGTCTGATTCCGGAGATGAGGAGAAAGAAGAAAGCTCTAAGAAACGGCAGTCGACAAGAAAAGATGCTAGTACTACGTGAGTTGTCAAACTTCAAAATATAATTATACACAAGAAATAATCAAATTGTATCTTCAGATTTTATGACTTGGTAATCAATTGGTCAGATATTATATAACTAGCTATGTTTCATTGAGCAGAGGTTGAACTCATAAGGGTCACTCTGAACTTTCCTTAATTGCTTTTAATGGTTCTTGAATAGCTGATATTTTAATATTCACAATTCTGTGTAGAAGTAAGCTAAATATAATTACATGTATTTTATTAAATTGGGCCTATTGTGAGACACCAGCTGAACTACATACCACATTCATATTCCCAGCCAACACAAGACACTGAACCACTGTTGACTTAATGTTGGGCTAACACAAAACCAACATAGGCACACTGTTATGTGCTTGCTGTGTTTAACCCTTAGACCACTGATGTCGATTACAGTAGAAATTCCCTCTTTTTAGAGAAACCTGTATAACCAATTGTTAAACGTAAAATATGCCTTCAATCTTAAAACACTGATATATGGTGGGACTTAAATTTCACAAATCACATAAATTTTCAGTCACTTGAAGCTGTGTGTCGCGGTAGTGAGACACAGCTTCAAGTGACCGAAAATTTAAGTTGATTAGGTCAGTGCTCTAAGGGTTAACAGTATTATAATTTGTTTTGAATGGTTTATTTGTTCAGTTTACCGCACATTGGGCAGAATTTATGGTTTGTTTATGACAAAGAAGAGGAAATTGACCAATTAATGAAGAATTTGAATAGTTTGGGTGCGCGTGAGAGTGAACTGAAATCTGAGCTTGTTAAGTTTGTGCCTCGTGTAAAAGAGACATTGAAAACTCCAGCAACAAAATCAAAAAGGTGAGAGAGCTAAGCCTACTCTTTGTGAAAATGGAAATAATTATTCATTTATTAGCTCATCCTAAGATGAGCAGCTAATGCTATCACTAATCATCTAACATCTCTCTCCTCTGAAATGCCTCTACCTCAATAATAGAGCAATTTCACTTCTATTTGTAAATTTGTTTCTAAATCCTAATGACTGCACATCTTCTCACACCCAGTGTTCTATGTATCCTGCACTTATTCTTTCATGCTGTGATAACCAGTTCTCGTACTTCGAGCGATGGTGGTAAAGAAGCTGATCTATCTGATTTAACATATCTAAATTTCACCTTGTTAACATTTTTTATATATTTTTTTTATTTTACATACACTGCTCAATTTGTACTGCATGTTACTAATTTTTCCTGTTTCTTCCTCAAATTTATAATGCATTTTCCTGATGACCAGCTCTTTTGCTATTTTGAAGATTTTGATGATGATCAAACATTTTCACATTCTTTTTCTCCAATATTATCACACCTGACTGTTGTTGTTTCTCTATATTCTCTTGTTGATTGCTAGTTTTGTGATAGCTTTTAGAACAATGTTTAGATTTTTTAATGAAATTACGTACTTTATATGGATTAAAAAAAGTTCTATGCAAATACATGCATACAGTAGATGGCTTTTTCTATTTTTAGGGAGATTTGTTACAGTGCTTGCAAATATACATTTACATTATTCAGGAATTATTGTATTTTCTTTCTGTGTACTCTTATAGGTCCAATTCCGAAGAAAAGGAAGAGCCTGATAGTGAAAATGTAGACCTTATAGAAGGATTCCAAAATGTAAGTCACTAATTTTATAACTGCTTAGGTATAAATGGTTACTACTGGACTGCGGTGTGCATAAATCACACCGTTATCTTGACCCTCTCTGACTTGGTGTGACCTGTTTGTAGGACTTAGGTATGTATTATATACATTTTTTGTCAGTTATGTTGATAGTGTTGGCAACACAATCGATATCTATTTCTTCATATATTCGTCCATTTGCAAAGAAAATTAGGCACCACTTGATTTTTCAAAATAACATGAATAATATTATGTAACAATTATTTTAATCTTTGTGATAGCGTCCCAAATTAATTTCATAACATTACAGGCATTTAAATTAGAATATATATCCGACAACAGGGCTGTTTAACTTTACATTT
Organism: Flabesymbios commensalis; assembly: GCA_964017125.1. NCBI lineage: Eukaryota > Metazoa > Annelida > Polychaeta > Terebellida > Flabelligeridae > Flabesymbios > Flabesymbios commensalis. Next base: position 30,678,894 of record OZ024914.1, read on the forward strand.
TATGTGACCTGGTTTTTTACCGGTCCTCATAATTGGTCATAACCAGGATTAATATACCGTATATCCCCGCGTATAGTGCGACGCCATGTATAATACGAGTTAAGATTTGAGGCCTCGGATGACCTGAAAAACGTCTACCCCTCTGTATAATACGACCTCAAATTTTGGATGTCGGCAGCGTCCCGGTCGGCAGCGTTCCAGGCCATCTAAATGTGAGGCATGGATATTATCTTATTCTACTAAATAGCGCCGTGACACCTGCATAGACGATGCTCAATGACGGGAACAGCGGCAACAGTACAGCTCTGCAAAACCAAAGGGCAGTATCTGCTTACTTATAAAGTAAGCAGATACTGTATTTTTATTTTCCACGGCTGAGTGGATGTCATCGGGACTGTCTCGATCGGCAGACATTCTGAGGCCTGCATAGGCTACATATATATACACACAGATTCTAAAATACCCGTTTTTATATTTCGCCGACAAATTCATATTATTTTAATTTATCTATTACAAAGACCATATTTTAATATCCTCGTGCTCAAATAAGAACATTCCAAGATGAAATGTGATTGTAAAACATTTGCAGACTAGCCGCATTGTCTAGACACAAGAGGTATTTGGTTGTATAAGTGTCAGGGTGCAATAACACAGCAGCGCTCCATGAACTACAGCTAACAGATACCACCATTTGCTCAATACCGTATCAGCCGCGGCAACAGCGATAGGCGTTAATGTTATCCCAGCAATATGGACATTCTGAGGCCTACATGTATAGCATATGCGATTAGATATATAATCAGTGATATCTTGTTATATTTCGTCAACGCATTCTCTCATTCCAATTTGAAAATATCATGTTCAGATTTGTCGTACACAATAGAACACTCCCATATGAAAGGCGATCTCAGATTAAATCATTATTAATATAAATGAACAGGTCAGGAGTATGAATTGGTTGCAGACTAACTGCGTCATTTATCTGCCCGTGGTTGTCAAAGGTGCCACGCTCGTCGGCGGGAATGTGAGACGGGGGCTCTCAGCAAACACGACACATTCACCCAATGCTGGTACAATGTTGTGTCAGCGTCGCAGACGGTGGCCCAACAATGTACCAGCATTGGGTGAACGTCTCTTGTTTGCTACTAGTTGGAAAGGCACAGTCTTGATCGTGTGTATAGGCCTGCTTACCAACACGCTGACTGGCCTGCGTTTACATATACGTTTTACCGCTAGAGAACTTACCGCTGAACTTACCGCTAGAGAGCTAAAAATTTGTATTAAATTCTACATCTATGTATAATACGAGGTGCCTTTTTGTGACATGAATAGCTAAGAAAAAACATCGCATTATACACGGGGATATACGGTAATAGTTTACCCAACCGTCGGGTGTGCAATAGGCTTCATATCTCCGAAAGTAACAGCTCTTACCAGGCACCGATGAACGACGTTAATTTTGATGCCTGCTGACATCTTTCCATGCTGCATTTGGAAACTGTGGTGTAGTGATCAATACACAGTTCCCGTTAAATAATTATACATCTTAGCATAAGTTTATTATATATCCTGCACAAATTTGTGCTGATGCTAACGATCAATTGGTTTATATATAAAAATGAGACTTGTGACAGACTATTATTTAAACCATCATATCATGTTTTATCATACTTCAACAACAAGCTTTTCTCGATCTTGCTCTCTTGTGTGACAATGCATGCACCGATCTATTAAATTCTTGCAACATTTTATGAAGGTATGCGAAAAGATATAGAATCTGAAAAAATGCTTTACTGACTTATATTTATTCATTTCTTTTCAAGAATATTTTAAACAGTATTTTTTTTTTTTTTTTGAGCAGGAGCTTATTGATGTAGAAAGAAGATTACAGAATGGCGGACTCGGAGGTGGACATGACTTCTCAGCTTTTGAGAAAAGTGTGCTCAGTCAAACAAAGATTGAAGAATTGGTAAAAAAAATTAATCACATAGTGTGTTTGGCGATTTTGTCGACTCCTTATGTCCTAGTACTTAGAATTAACTGTAGTAATAATCAGGAAAATGTTTTTTTAAATTAATAGTAGATCTTAGCTATGCAGTCCTATTTGTGTTTGAGTCACTTATCCAGCCGTCTTTATAGGCTGATGACTGTTTTCTCTAGGTCCTATTCCATGGTGCGCGGCCATCACTGGATACTGTGAATAATGTATATACAGACGTAGTGAATTTAGTGCTAAGTAAAAAATAAAATAAATCTCCAGCCTACCCAATGGTTAACATGATAACAAATCAGAAACAATTATTTTTTGGTCTGAGTAAACAATTACCAGACATCTTTATATTTTCTGATGCATACAAATGTATTTCTAAATTTTAAGCTGTTATAGTGTCAATAAAATTTACAATAATTTCACTGTGTTTAATATTTGTTATTTTGTGGTTTTGTAGGGTGGAAGCATGAAGCTAGTGATGGAAAACATTGCAGATAAATTCATCAAAGGTTTAATTGCCCGAAAAACACAAAGACCCATTATGCCACCATCTGATGAAGAAACTAAAGATGAAGACGGTTAGAAGGCTTCACTTACATCTTAACGCTTCAGGAGCTAGCAGTTTCAACATTTAAAATTTTTTGTCTCAAATTAAAATGTTTAATTTTAACCCACTTTAGGCTAGCGATAAAGGGTTATGGAAAAAACAGTATGAATACCGCTTACTCTTAAAAAGCATCGCCTGCACTGAATTTCAATTATAAACACATTTAAAAAAAAACATTGTTGTTCCTTAAGAGTATTTTGGCCAATTAGATAGATAAATGTAGCCGTGAGCAATGAAATGTGTCACATTTAATCACACGACAGAGGCAACACATAACTTCTTAAAATGATATGAAAGTTTAATTGTTTTCTTTGGACAAACATTCTATTGGTAATTATTTATTGACACAGATGATGAAATCGAGGAGCCTGAGATGGAGATCATTCCTATTGGCAAACAGATCTGGTGTGATAATGTGGATACGTGCAGCAGTGTATCCCGTCTCCATATGTTACTTGGCCTGCTCGATTCCTGTGTCAAGTGGGAGAAATCTGCAGAAAACTCAGTGAGTGCCTTATTTTGCTCTCGACTTTATGCTGACAATAGATTATTACAAGTTTAATACATATATATATCTAAAAAAAAAATTGTTTGATTGATTGTACTTTTAATCATAATATCACATACGGTGCACATAATATAACGTGGGTTCCCCAAGAACTCCTAACCCTTGTACTGCTGCGCTTGTATACCTGTCTTATTTTCTTGTAGAAATGTAAAGTGTGCCGTAAGAAGGGGGATGAGGACTTCCTGTTACTGTGTGACGAGTGTAACCAGGCCTTCCATCTTTACTGTCTACGACCTGCGCTTCAGGACGTGCCCACAGAGGACTGGTTCTGCCCTGCGTGTGCTGTAAGTTCTCATTTTCCAGATAGTTTCTCCCAATGCTGGGCCATCATTGCAGACAGGCACCGAAACATTAAACCAACCTCTCATGTCCACTGGTTGCAATGGCTGCTAATGAAAGTTTGCAACTCACAAAAATGAGGTGTTGATCCTATGTTGTTTCCACGTTGGGTCATCGTCTGTGATACTGGCCATCAGACTATGGACGAACATTAACTTAAAATAGGATCAGCATTATTTCTTTGCTTGGATATATTATGAAGATATGATGGGTTTTTTTAATGATAGTAATCAGCTACTTTACCCCACACCCTTCCCATTAAACCTAAAAGCTTTGTATGACATTTATACAATGTTGGACCAACATTGCAGACGTTGGGCTGATGTTGTATACATTTTATACAAATGTTTTGCTGGGTTATGCTTATATGAGACGTTGCTAATATAGATTTATAGATTTTTTTGATTTGTGATATTTTAATTTCCAAAATAATTTGCAGGTGATGTCTAACTATACTCCCTATAAACTTTGTCTTTTTGTTGCTGATTCTATTCCAAATATGGTGCATGTGCCTTTATTTACACATTCTGTTTTCAGCCCCTTACAAGAAGAAAACACACAAGGGATAAGAATTATAAGGAATTAGCGGGAGAAGGTGGCAATTCTTCAGATGATGAAGATGAGGTACATAATCACAGTATTACCTAATGTCGTGTGCATATGATTTATGTTTTGTATCTAATATTATTTTTTAAAAAGTTATTTTTTTTCATGTGTTACATAATTGCAACAAACGGTTCTATTTTTACACAAAATTATCATCTGTACAATTTTACTTTGCAGGATAGTGAAGAAGAAGAAGAAGAGGAAATTGTGCATGAAGAGACATGCGCTGTGTGCGGAGCTGCTGACAATCTGGTCGACTGTTTCACATGTGTCTCAGCTTTTCATTTAGATTGTCATGAACCACCTCTCAGACATTTTCCCAGGCAAGACTTAGTTGGTCACTAGACTAAGTGTTTATGATAACCAGAATCCTTTGTTGAAATCAAATTGGGGTGTTTAACCCCATAACACCTTAACAGGCTGAGCTATTACAGCATTATTTCCCTGAAAATTTAAAGTATATTTTCATAATTTTACACCATTCACAATATCGGTTTCAGCTGTTTAATAAAAGTGTGATGTAAACAAAACTTGAATATTTGTTAACAAAATAGGACAAACTAAAAAAAAATCTAAATAAGGTCATGTGACGTCATACAAATCCAAAATGGCCACCCGAATCGCTAATTTCTGCTGGAAATGCTAGAAATTAGCATTTTTCCTTATTTCTAAGATTAATATTAAATAAAATCACCATTATCACAAATGATAATGAAAATATTGAAAAATATGTATCTTTCTATACAAAATTGACATCTCTAGGTGTCATGACCTTCAAGATATGGCCAAGATAATGTTGCGAGATTACACACAATTTTGATTTTTTACAACATTGTGAAGTTGTGACAAGTGGTGTGTAGGCCCTACATGGTATATAATGTTGAACAAAAATGATTCAATTTGTGAATTTTAATCATCATTATATGTGACTGTGTCAGACTGTGACTGCAAGTCCTGCACTGTTGTGTAACTGTAAGTGTAACGTTAGCCTATAACTGAAGTGACAGTGTCACTGTCAGTCTCACTGAGATTCAGTCTTCAGAAGGCATGATTCATGAATAGTCATCGATGTCAACAACGAGGGACCACGCACACAGCACGACATTAACACTGTATTTTGATTGATGTATAAATGAGGCATAAAAAAATATTGTTAATAATAAATAATTATTCATTATGTATAGTACTAATTAGATCGACATGTAAATTAATGTTTTGTCTTGCTACTGTGGGACTCGCACAGCTGAGCAGTCTCTGTCAGAACTGGGTCACATGACCACTGCATGGTCACGTGATCAAAACAACCAGACAATTTCGTCATTTCACGCGAATTAAACCAACAGTATTAAAAAATTCTTTAAAAAGTAAAACTAGTATTATATTTATAATATTACACCTTTGTATTATTAAATATTATGTATTTATGAAAGAGCTACTTTGCGCTGAAGCAGACGACCAGAACCAGATAAATGAACCAATATGTGTCACATGACCACAGACAGAGCCGCATGGTGTCACGTGATCAGACCACGAAGGCCATGTCTCCGACAATGTTGTCATTTCACGTGAACTAAACCACCATAACAATTCATTCAAAATATAGTACTATTTATTATAGTATTGGATTAATATGAAGTCACCTTTGCAATTTGGCCTTAATCATTATCGTTCTATGGATGAAAATAGAAATATCGCCTTTGGACAAATATTATGAAGTCATGCTCCGCCGTCAAAACACGTGCTGCGCGCTCAGCAATATGCAAATGAGGTCAGAATTATGTCACCCCATATATCGCTCACTGTTTCTCGGCTCGCCTGTACGAATGCCCAATTGATTTGCCACTTATATATTATACAAATCAACATACTAGAAGCCCTTTGACAGCGGGCGGAATTTGGCGGTTCAGGGAGATCGGCCTCGGGAGGATTAGGTGTTATACTTATAGGGTTAAGACGCAACACTTCCCAATCGCTGTGCCTATTTTGTAATGGTTTATGGTTGAACCATATATATGTAACATTGTTACAACACGATCACCGGGATCCAATTAGTCAAATTGTGCAATGCAAAAAATCAACCGAAAACGATACAAAAAAAAACGTTATAATAAAAGATATTAATAATATATTATATTATTATCATTGTGCACAGTGTGTAATTACTAATATAACAAATGCATTTATTGTGTTAATTATCTTTTGCATGGAATACTACGCGTACATTCTTAATATGTTTCTCCGCACAATGTAATGTGTCATTGTCACCAAGTGAATCACCCTCACAGTTGATGATTGACAGCTCTGTGCTTACTCTGATTAGTTGAGACTGACCGATATCAACTGGTTGGTCTGACCCACTCCCAGGTCATGTGTGGATGATTGACAGCTTTACACGCTCATAGAATCTCATTAGGCAATATTTTTCCTCTCAACACCTCCATCGTTTGCTCACCACTCAAATGATTTTGATGATTGCTGTTATGTCCGTACTATAGCTCTGTGTAGTCTCAATAGTATTTTATCCCTTTCGTCGATTTGTATTAAACAAGAGGCACAAATAATTTTTGGTGATGTAGTCTATTAATTATATAATACACTCTTTATTAAATATATGACACATTCTACTTTCTGTTAAGCACGATATAGAATGTAAACAAAAATATTTTTTGATTTTTATTAACCCTTACACTGCTATGGGCTTATAGTCGCCCAAAATAAACCAAACGCAGCCTGCTGTGGGCGACGTTTTTTTTTTTTTTTTCATTTTTGTTTTGTGCTGTCTTTCTATTTGCGCTTCAAAGATAGCTAACTGACTGATTTTGTAATATAATGGCTTTTAATATCAGTTCGTCAGATGTTTTTGTGAAGAAAAAATTTGCCAGATATTTCTTAGTGGGAAACTACACATGCTGCAATTTTTATGTAGCAGTGTAAGGGTTAAAATAGCCACATCTGCTTTGAGCAAAAAAAAAAATATGTGCAATATTTTGTACGAAATATGGTAGATATTTAATTATTTTATAGCATGATCTATTCAAAATGAAGACTTTCATTGTACATATTATTGAATTAGTAATCTAATTTTGTTTGTTTTTTCCTACAGGGGTAATTGGCGATGTATGCAGTGTAAATCAGGCAAAAGGATTAGAAGATCGAGACGAAGCGGTTCAAAAAGTGAGATTTTTTTAAATGACTTGATTCCATCTACAGATGATTTTTTTGTAGTTGCAGTTGATAAATTGTTTGAAAAACTAAATACCTAACCAATATTTTTAACAGAGAGAAAAAGGTACTCAGAAGACTTCGTTGAAGGAGATGAATATGAAGTGGAGACTAAGAAGGGATCATCTCGTTCAAACAGTAATTGCTGTTTCTCATTTAAAATTCTATGATCCTTTATAGCCTTTTAAAATATTTTATATGGTATCTATTTTGTGCAAATTCCCCAAATGACAGAACTTCAGCGTTTGGCTGCTCTGTCTTTTTAACATAATGAATGCAAAAAATACTATTATCATTATTAAAAACATTATTGACTAATTGAAAGCATGGTTTGAAAATGTATTAGTGCCTTGGTGTAAGAATTAAATTGTTAAACTACTTATTTGCAGAAAGAAAACATTACTCTGAAGATGAATATGATGAAGAGTCCAAAAGACGATCTTCTCGTAAAAATCGTAATAAACTCTCCTAGTATTTCTTTGTTTATCAATTCTCGTATGGTGTGAAATGATGATACCGTAAAATTTCCAATTGTAGCCGCGGCTTTGATTAGAATGAAAAAAAAAAATTTCCAGAGCCCAATGTCAAAAGTCCAGTTGCGGCTTCTATTGGAGGTTTTGCGTGAAAAATTGAATCACCGCGCGCGGCTATCAAGCCCAACTGCCGGAAACGATCACCCAACCCTTCATGTCCAATGCTGATATAAAGATATATATGCAATATGAATCGATTTGAAGCTGACATCACGGGAATTTTATTTTACACAGCGCTAATTAAACATGTTTTACATTGCAAATCGTTCAGAGAATCTATTAAAAAGATACGCCATGCAAAGTTATATAAATAATAATGTATATCATGTCTATAGCACACTGAATGTCAGCGTGTGGTATTCGGTATGTTGCGTCCTAGACAGCGCGGCGCCGTGTAGACAGTGGTAGACACCGTCATAATCTGATAATTGTGTTACAACACAGCCCTGTCAGTCGGCAACAACACCCCTCTCCAGACGTGAGCTGTCAGTCATGGGAGCGCGAGCGCGTCGTCACCTGGTCACTTGACCAGTTGCTGACTGTACAGCTTGCACGAGATGTCGATGCAGAGTCGGCTAAATGTTGACAAATGATGTCTACAGTGAACCAGCAGTTGGCGTTGCCCAAATAAGCATGCGGCCATGCGCCACCTCCCTCTCCTAATGTTGATGAACTGCGTGAGAAAATATCAACTTTAGCCATACACTGTTCGTGTAGGCCGACATGGCTGGTCCACACACGGTGATGCTGGCTTAACCGTGAAGACCACAAATAACCATTGTAGTGTATACCGGTATATGTAATTGCCATTTGTATTTTATAAAGGACATTTATTACATTTATATATATATATGTAGGCCTAAACAGTCGACCAAAAAATATTTCAATCTGTTTGACTGAGTAAGTGTGCTTAACATGGCAACTGACTAGGCCTATAGCGCTTGTAGGGTTACGTTACCTGCCCTATCGTCACACATTGTACATGTTGTATGTGAATATAACACCTCATATCTGTAAAGGGTTGGAAGCTATCTGGGCTTATATAGCGTGTGCTCTATTAGCGCGGTTAGCGTAGCTAGCGGCCGGCGTCTTGATAAACACCTGGTCATTGTCCTTTTCATAAGATATGAAAATAGTTTTGGTTCTTGGCAAATCTCAAAAGTCGCCATGCGGCTTCAATTGGAGGTTTTCCAAGTAGGAAACTTTTTGTAATTTTTTTAAAATTTTTTGAAAGTTTGGGGGGCGGCTTCTATTGGAAATGCGGCTACAATTAGAAATTTTACGGTAATATTATTAAATTATTATTCAATAATTTATTATATTTTTACTATACTGCTACAGCAGTTGAGCTAAGGAAGAGGTGGTAAAAATACATTGCCAATCACACCAGTTTTTGGACTTTAGTCGTCAGACGTCTAAAGTTGATCCCCGCACTATAAGAGAAAAATTATTTTTAATGGCGTAGACCCATAACATAGGTATTTAAATGAATCGGAAAGAGCTAAATAAGACATTTATGATGATATCAAATTGAAAAAAGCCTTTTGATCTCCAAGGTTTTTATGAAAAATTCAGCGCTTTAAGGGTTAAACATACTGTTAAAAATCAGCTAACTGCTGTATACTATCCTGACATATCACATTGAATTAACCCTTTAAGTACGGCCCCAAGATAACGCTCGAGCATCCTCAGTAAGGGTGCCGAGAAAACTTCATTCTTTTCATAAAAGCTCATCCAAAATATGAAGAAAGGGGGTCACATGAGCACCAGAGATGTCTGGAGACATCACAGTCTATTTTGATTATTCTCTCCCCCATTGAGGACACTCTGGTAAATAGTCTGACAAGGCATGGCTACAAGGTTCTGAATGTCCCACTCAGCTTCCAATGTATATAGGGGATTGTGGGGAGGCCTATGTGATTAAGGGAGGCCTTAATTTAGTCAGGACATATGGACATGTCCAGAATAGTTTAATTAAACATGAATATTTTATCTGGACATAATTGTGCCATATTTGGACTTTTGGATACTATGGACAAGTCGGCCGTAATCTTGGTGGGATGTCACTTTGGCTTTGAATGTTCTGAATGATCTGTGCTGTATCTCGAGAGTTATTAGCAATTATGTTATGTTTTACACCATATTTGCTTGGACTTGTCATGGATTTACAAGTTACCTAGAACATGGTTGCTGATTTTGTTTGGACGCATGGTTGGAAGCATTAGAATGGGTCATAGTATTTTATACAGATCAAATATAAATTTATTAACCCTTTTAAGTTATCTTTTAAGTCTGCATCCATTACAGCCTTGCAGTGGGATAAAGATGACTTGAAATCAAATAAGATTGCCATATATTGGTAATAAATATCATTCTCAAAGCCTAAGGTGTAGGAGATTTTTACAAACTGATGTTTTTAAAGAAATTGTATTTGTTCACACTTTTAAAATATCAATGCGTTTTTAAAAGGCCTTGTTATTATTCATCTCGCAATATGAAAATAGGTCATCAGCTAACCTTTGCAGTAAATAGTGTTGTTGTAGCATAAGAATATGAACATAATGTCAATACTGTTTAGCTACCCTGGTGGGACCAGCATGTTTTATGGAGGTAGGGGTTTGGAAACTTCTGCCCTCTGTGTTATGTAGTATTTCTTAGTCCTTATGGCTATGAAGCTTACTAATTGCTCTGGATTGATATATGTATTATCTACTTTCCTAGTACAAAAAATGACTAAAGGCGAATAATCTGCTTTACTAGAAAAGTAACCTCAGTCAATGATTTCAATTTCTGAGCGCACCGTTAAAAATATAAGTGCATTCAAATTAAAAGTTTAACATTTCCTCAACATTCTAGGAGGACCAAAGTCCTAATTAAGCCATCATACCTGCACATTTTGATAAACTTAACATTTGTAAAATATTTTTTCCTCGTTTTTATACACAGATCTGAAATAAAACACCTTAACAAAATCAACAATTTGTGTGAATAAAAATCCTCTTTTGAATATTTTGCTAAAAAAAAATTAATTAGAATACCCCCTGCGTTTTTTAATGGCTACATAGTATACCATGACCATAATATTTTATTTTCAAATCAGGGGGCATTTCAAGGAATATGAGCGTTTATTAGAAAAAATACAGTATATATACCGGGTATATACCGGTATTTATAAATTTTTCTGTTGGAATTCACAAATTCACAAATTTTAAGTCTTGATCAAAATGATTTTAAGACCACAATCTTATTTGCTTATTGATGGATTTAATTCTAATTTAAGTATCACTTTTGACCTCCCAAGATTAAAATAAATAACATGCATTTCAGATTTCTACCTGTTGCCCGGTCTGAAATATGATAAAAATAATGGGTTCCTATAGTCTTAATTTAATCTTTTTAAAAAAAAACAAGAATAAAATACATTATAAATAAATGTGGCCTACCTTGTCTTCTCAAATTCAAGTATAATGTTGTTGAGCATTTTTTTATTATAAAATTGATACATGTATGCAGTTATTTGTGAATCTCATTGTTTTTAAATATTGTGTGTTCTTTTGTGCTATAAACATAAACAACATGGCTGGCCCTTGGAAAAAAATTAGATCCGGAGAAGTACTTCGAGACCTTGAGAAATATTTAAATTATGTTTAGAAAACGTGTGAGACCATGTAGTTGATGTAGACTACCTAATATTATTTTTTAATGTCCACCCTGTTATCACTTATAAGATTATGTACTTTTTTCACATACTTACATTATCTGATGACAACTCTTGCCATATTTTTTCCAACTGTAACAACACATTTCAACTAATTGGTAAGTTTCAAAGCTGCCAACTTTTATCAGTACCGGTTTATCATTTTTATTTCAAAAGATTATCAATGCAGTATATTTCAGAGCCATAAGGTTTTTGACTTTTCTTTCTGACATCATTTTGAAGAGTTTAGTGAATATCTTTCCATGTCTTATCAAATTTCATTGTCTTTGTTCTTATGCCACTCAAGATTACATTGGTCAGGAATTTTGAATGGATTATTAACCCTTTGAGAGCCAATTGAGACTCTGATAGTTTTAATCCATTTTATTATATAATTGATAGATCATGTCTCTAACCAACACTTTTAAAAAAATTTGGCCTAAGATTTGGTAAATCTAATATGTTTTCCTCACGTGAATTTGTGGGTTGCGTCAGCAAGACACAACTACAAGTGGGTGGAAATTTTAATGACTTGACTGTCAAAGGGATAACAAGCAATGGGTTTCAAGTATTTATTTATTAATTAAATGTTATATCATGTGAACTGATAATTGATGTTGTTATTAATAAATTATTTTTTCAATTTTATCTTGTCATTAATTTTTTTAGGGCAAAACAAATTTGTTTCCTGTCCTTGTCAAATTACAGCATCTTAATTTTTATCACGTCTATGATAACATTGATGGGTTGTGGGAGATTAATTAATTTTGGGGTAATGGTTGTGCACTATTAAAGGTGATAAAGGCACTCACTAACACTCAGTACTCTCAGCCATGCTGCCAATTATTTTGACATTACGATTGGGAATACAGATATTTCTCTACATGTGCAATTTATATACATTTCTCCCTCTAACCACTGCATGGCACATCAACGAGTTGCTAGCCCTGTTAAGCAAAAAAATGGAAATTGCTTCCATATAGGATATTTACTAAAATTATAAACTGGTGAAAAGGGTCTATGCAACATACATATTTATTAAGTATGTTTTTAAGTATTATTCAAAATTGAAAGGTGATATATGTCAAAAGTAAATATTGATCCTGGCCTAAGATTTTTATCCCCCGCCCACAGAGTAGGGCGTCCCCCGCCTACGAAGTAGAGCGGGGATATTGTCAGCAGCATCTCTGTTTTGTTTCCGGACGATTTCTCAACAATTGTTAGCCGGATTGTTTTGGTTTAGATGTGCCTTTTGGGGGTTATGAATTGTGAACTAATTTTTTACCTTTGGTTTTGAGGCCATTATTGCCTTTAATTAATTGCGCCTGGATATGTTCTGTTTCCGGACGATTTGTCGGAAACCGTTAGCCAGATTGTTTTCATATTGCATACACACATCACTTAGGGGGTGTTGATGTGCCTTTTGGCAGTTACGAGCTTTGACCTAATTCGTAACTTTTGATTTTGACTACTACTATTGACTAATTGATGACTAATATCTCTGAAATCGTTAGCTGGATTGTTTTCATGTTGCACATACACATCCCTTATGGTGTGTGAATGTGCCTTTGACCTAAATTTAACCATTATTGAGGCCATTATTGACATTATTAATGGGCGGGGATATTGTTAGCGTCATCACTCTTGTTAATGAAATGCACAAGCTTTATTGAGATATGATTGCAGTACACAAGTCCTAGAAAATTTGTTATTATTTACAGCCCTATAAATCTTTTCAACGAAAAATCAGCAATATTTTGGTACCATATGAATAAATTCAATCAAATCAAATAATAGGGATATGTAATGTATCTACTCTTAGTACAAAAAAATCTATATTAACTACCAAAGCCCCCTTGTCGTCAAATTTATTGGACACATGTTTTATTCAGAGTGTTCATAGGGTAATTACCTTGCAGTATCCCACATAATTTACCTCCACCACCCCATATTTTTGTTTCATTAGCAAAGTATTATTCATTTCCCTTGTTTATACATTACATAGACATTCTATACAAGTGAGAAATTTATTTGCAAAAAACATTTTTTAGCCCTTTTTTAGTTAAAAATTATGTTTTGGTATTTACTTGCCAATTTGTTTGTGTATCCTTCTGATATTTGTTCTGCATGCTGCTAATAACAAGTTCAATAACGGCGGAAAAAATAAAAAAAAAAATATTCTCCTTCTTTGAAGCTGTAAATTGCATTATCCAGCCTGAAATGAAAGAAAATTACAAACTGACAACTCGGCAAAGACAGTATTAACCCTGAAGCGCTAAGTTAGAAAATGCACTTTGTAGAATTGGAATAAAAATATATACATCAATCTAGTAAAATTTAATGCTTATTTCTACTTCAAATATTTTTTTGAAATTCTGGTCTGGATTATATTACATTTAGAGCTCTAGAGGTGTTCAAGGCTAGACATCCATACTCTTAGTACAATGGTTGCAGTGTAGGTATGACTGCTATTGATCGAATAATTGACATGGATAAATCATATTTTTTTAATTTTTACACATACATATTTGTGCCTAACTGAAAAAAACATAACTATGGGAATGAGAACAAATGGCGGCGAATAATATTGGCTGATTTACCACCCTGCCAATAACCCTGAACAGGAACACTCTGTGGCGGAGAGAACAATGGCGATTTTGATCAAACCTCCAATATAAAATGTGCATCAATATTTACAGTACTTGTACAAATTTTGCTGTGACCCTATTTTCCTTAATAACAGCCAAATTTCTATTTTTCATATCACATAATTATTGGATTATTTATTGGAATGTAGCCTAATTAACCACAACATAATATTCATAGGTGCATCATCAATGTACATTTCTGTCTTAAAATCTGAACATTTAGACTAGTTAGATGGGTTAATTACAATACTGCAGGTAATAATGATTTATTACACATAACAGAATTTATACCTTTCAAATTGAAAATCTTTAGGTTGGTGAATGCATTTTTGCAATAAATCGAACAACTGAAATGCAATGTAACATGTCCTCAAGTGCTGAAATATTTTTGTAGAAACCAAGTTTGTTTCAATTTTGTTTTATTTGAAATCATCATCAATGTCTTGGTAAGCTCTTTTTTTCGGTTCATTTGAATACCTGTGTTATGGGTCCACGGACGTTAGAAATATTTTAATTCTTTCAGTGGGGGACCGTCTTCATACTTAATAATATAAAGGCTATCCCCATGCTGAAAGGGTTACTAGCTCTGAAATGAAGTCACGCCATAGGCCCATGTTTATATAAACCAATCCTGTTTAATATATAATATGAGTTTCACGTTTAATATTGTTCACCTGATGTTCCTGATCATGAAAAATTAAACTGAAGGCATTTTAAATTTAAAAAATGAATTAAATTTTGTGAATTATATATTCTTATTTAATTATCGAATACACTGACCAGTAATACATAATCAAATTTGATTTCACTACAAAGGCCCTAACCCTTTCATTGCTAATATTTATGAATCTTTTTTCCTTCCTTGGATGCTGTAGCAGTTGATATAATTATAATTGAAAATTTATTGTTATGTTTGATGTACTGTGAATTTTTTATATATTAATGTGGCTGTTTTTTTGCTGTTTCAGTATTAGTAGGACTTTGCTGAGTCTATTTGTACTTGTAGACACCCAAATTTAATTTACTTGATTAACTAAGCACTAGTTATTTGATCACTATGTGATACAAATCTGTTTTGAAACTGTATATACATGTCTATAGGGGGGGACAAGTGTTCACATATATATTGATGTTGCACAGATCGTAAGAGGTATTCTGAAGACTTTCTAGAAGGTGATGAGTACGAGGAGCAAACTCAATCAAGAAAATCTCGCAACACTCGAATGTCCAACGGGCATTGCTCGGACATTGTAGAGGAGTCTGCAGTAGAGTCACGCAATGCCCGAGCCAACAGAAGAAATCAAGTTGTCGAGTACACTGAAGAACCTGAACAGCCTGAGGAGGATATACCTGATGATGTAGACATCGAGTCTCTACAACCTTCAGCTAACCTCAAAGAAAACGGCATTCGCAAATCAAAAGGAACACCAAAAGCAGAAATTTCTCCTCTTAAGGTCAGTATTCTTCAACAATTTCTTTTTATCTTATCAGTCATGAGTCAATGGAGCCATTCATCAAATTTTTTTGACACTTCAATTGTGAGATAATTATTTTCAGCCCGCCTTTTACAAAAGATGGGCTATTGAAATTTCTGCGTTGGTGTTGGCCTAGTCGTGAACATATAACTCGTTTTTCATGTATCCTGCTCTAATTTTTTTTAAATATCTCAAAGAAATAAAAATGGCTGATTTATTGCACCGAATGGCCACTTTCTTGCATTTTACGTCAATAATTTTACTAGTTCAATAATGGCGCAGGATATTGTGGAGTGTATTCTTGTTGTTTACTATTTTTCATGCCACTTGCTTCTGATAAAATAGCAAAACTTGATTTTGCCGTATCATCAATGCTATTATTTACATTTTATTCTAGTTTTTGACTTTATCCTTATTTGTTGGCTTGTAGATTATTCAGATACCTACTTGTATTTGTATCCTCACATAACTGTAGAATATTTTTAAAAACTCTTGAATTCCAGATGAATAAAGCCTTTTTTTTGCAGATAATAGAAAAAATAATGCTGCGGTTGCGGAGGAATAAACATGCATGGCCATTCATGGATGCTGTGAGACGCGATGAGGTTGAAACACATTACAATTTTTATATATATTTCCACTCTAGTATTGCTGCTGTGGCCAATAAGTACCAGCCAATAAAATTAACGACTGACCTTATCTAGAATAATTTGGAATGTCCGATTAACAGTCACCTGCCTTACCTGTGGGATAACATTTATGGATCTTAATCGTCGCAATAATGTCAGAAATGACACGGAAATTGTGATCCTAATCACTGAAACATTCTTGTCCTGGAAAAGATTCTGATGTCTTGTAAATTTGCAACATTACCGGCCTTGTCAGTCCGGTAAAAATAATCCCTAATTTTATCGGCTGTAGTACACATCAAACTAATATTGCTGTTGACTGGCATTTTACCAACACATACCGTGAAAATACCGTCTGCCTTTGGGTGGCTCTGGGTGTCAAGAACTCAATTTGCAGTGATAGCGCCATGACCTCAGGGACCATCACAAAAGTTTTTTGATGCCACAAATACATATAGCATACAGTTTTCTGCAGAGAGTCGTCTGAGAGCGAATGTAATGAGACATTTGAATTTGTGAAGCATAGGGGCACATAAAGCTATTTTTTATATGAAATTCCTCGCAATTTGGGCAGATTTGCTATTAATCAATGATATTTTCGACCTTGCACACATTGAGTAATATTATTTCTGACAGCAAGTTGAGCTGTTAAGTCACTCTCCTGGAAAAAGTTTGAAAGTGGAGTAATTGCTCTCCTTACCCCTTATGCTGCTGGGACCGTATATATGCGTTTTCAAGCAAATTTCATGCCAAATAAGTTTTACTCTAATAGCTGAAATGTTTTATGGTAGATGCTCAGTTAATCTGATAATCACATTTCAAAGACTTATGATCTTTCATAAATATAATTATTTTTCTTCATTTGGAGCTGGAAATTGCGTTAGCAATTCCAGCTTCAAATGTATGAAAAAGAGTCTGAAACAATTCGGCAGCTTAAGAGTTGACCCTTACGAACACTGACATATTTTCTATAAACCATGGAGGCTTTTTTGACACCACAAAATAAGCCATTAGAAATATTTTACTTTTTCAGTGCAGGGATCGACTTTAGTTGTTAGAATCTGATGTCTACGTCTAAAGTCAATCCCCGCACTGAAAGGGTTAAGTGGAAAGGTCTTGTTTTGCCAAGTTTATATTACATTAGCTTGCAGCCGTAGTCATTAGGAGCCTGTTTTTCTCAATCCATCTATCTGTGCGAAATCATTTTACTTATTACACACAAACACATATCTACTGTTTGTTATGACCTCTGAAACGGACACCTAATTATTGACATTGTCACAAATCACCTTCCTATTATCGATGAAATGCAATAAAGTACAGTTTAGCAGAGAAAATGTTACTGATTTAATGTGTTAACCACATATCAATTCTGTTATTCCTTTCGCAGGTGCCTGATTACTATGACATTGTGAAACAGCCGGTTGATCTGACAACGATGCAGAGTAAATGTGACAACGGCCAGTACACCACGCTACAAGAATTTGTCAACGAGGTCTCTCTCCTCTTCTCAAATGCAGAGCTTTATAACAAGGTGAGTTTAACCCTCCTAACAACCAGCTACCATATTTATTTTTTCATTTTTAGTCATACTGAGTAAAATATCTCAAATTAAACCTTTCCCGTCAAGTGAACCTAACCCTTAAAGCGCTAATTTATTTTTGTATAATCCATGGAGATCAAAGGGTGTTTTTCAATTGGATATTGTCATAAATGTCTTGGTTAGCTCTTTCCGCCGCATTTGAATACCTATGTTATGGGTCCACGACCGTTATAAATATGTTTACTCTTACACTGCAGGGATCGACTTTGGCGACTACAGACGTCAGATTCTAACAACTAAAGTTGATCATTTGTAAATCTTGATGTTTAAATACTTATTTCATTCCTAATAACTGTGTATAGAAACAATTATTCGAATAATATATCATCCCTTCAAGTGCTGATCACATCATTAAGCCGTTTTTGGCTTTAATATTTTTCTTTCAAAAAAGGGAATTTAAATGAGAAATGAGTACTAACTTCACTACATAGACATAATTTTTTATTCAAATTGTGTATGGTAAGTAATTTTCACCCACTTGAAGTTTTGGGTCGCAGTAGCGAGTCAAATACTTGCAATCGATAAAAATTTCAGCTTAACCCTTAGAGCACTTGGATCGACCCTAGTCGTCAGAATGTGACGTCTGTAGACGTCAGATTCTGACTTCTAAAGTTGCTCCACGCACTGTAAGAGTTAACATATTAATAATAGTCGCAGACCCATAACATAGGTATTCAAATGAATCGGTAAGAGCTAACTAAGACATTTATGATGATTTCGAAATAATTAAACCCTTTGGACTCCATGGTCTCGATAAAAATTATTCAGCGCTTCAAGGGTTAACTCTAATTCCTAAGTGGAACCTTGTACAGTGTCTCTGACGATTCTGGAGTGCAGGATTGGGAAAATTACCAATTTCAAGTAAAGATAATTCTGTTTGTAAAACAGCGTATGAATTTTTATTTTCAAGATCACATTATGGACTTAGTTTCACTGTTTTGAGCTAAACAAAAAGGGCCTACCAATGTTTTTTATTATGTTTTTTTTCAATTGTTCAGGTGGATTCCTTAGTAGGAAAATGTGTGGCTCCCATGGAAAAGCTATTCCGAGATCTATTCATGAGGAACATTTATGACTGCGATTACCCACGTGATCCTGATTTAGTGAACCCCAAGCCCGGTAATGACAGAGACAATTCACTAGTCCTTCTTGATGACCACAGCTACTTTGCCTCACCCCACAGCTAGCACATCTCACTGACTCCACCCAATGTACCAGAAGATATGTGATGTTTTAGATTTATAGGAAATTTAGATCATATATCGTCACCTTGGTGCTAAAATGTCGTTCATGCCACCTTACATTATGACATATGCAACACTTCAATACCAAGGTTATGAATTTTGTTCCACATATGGAAATAGGTTAGAGTTGTATGACTGGTAATATATCTCTAATTTATAAGAGTCAAAAGCAATTATTTAAATCTAACTGCCAATAACTTGATCAACTCTTTAGCCTATGAAAAACGTTCTCTCAGAGGAATAGCGTAAAAAAAATAGTAAATTATAGGTGTGTTATCTAATGACGGCATACGATCAATTTGGATTGCACATCTTCATAGCTGGATAGCAGATCATTTTCAAAGATTCTACAGTTGTGACATTTACTTTATGTTAAGGCAAATAATAGCAATCCAATTCAACTGCATTTAGAAAAAAATTCGCAAAAAAGTGTGCATGATTAATTGGTGAATAATCTAAAAGATAACACAATACATTTGGGAGAGGGATTGATCTCGACATTTTCAGTTTGCTTTATCTTACTCGTTTATTTATTGAATCAGAAAATTAGTAAATGTACCATCAAGGACTGCTCATTGAATGTTAGATACTGTACTTGCTTCTCCACCTAATGAATTGAGATTTTGATATATACATTGTTGGAAAAAGCACTTTCTTTGGAAGTTCAGTATTTCACCATCGTACCCGTGAAATAGTAACATTTCCTTCTGAAAGGTTGTTTTCTTGTAATAAAGTACTTGCTGTATAAATGCTAAATGTTAAAGCATGAAACATGTACAGTGACTTCCCAGCAAACACAATATGTTCACCCTTATGTTGGTTTCATGTTGGTCCATCGTCTTAGGCCAACATTATAACAACATTGGTTCAACATCTATTGTTTGCTGGGTTAACAGTGACAGATATCACAGACTAAGTGTGACTTGAATGTTTTATTAATATTGTCTAGGAAAAATATATGTGAGCGAGGCAAATGATTATTTTAAATTATTTTTTATTTTGTCCAATATTCAAATGACAATGTACAGAAATCATCCGTGGAGTTTTATGTCTATATAATATATAACCGCATATATATTTGTGGAACTGACAAAATGTGCGAAAATCATTTTCATACTCAAGTACCACTGTCAATTTTATTTGAAGCTCCATATAAGATCAATAAAACATTGTTTTATCGTGTGTATTGTTTTATTTTGTTTTCCGATTGTTTTTATCCCCCGCCCACGAAGTAGGGGCATCACCATGTCTGGCCGTGAGTCTGTGCATCCGTGTTTCGTTTACGGACGATATCTCTGTAAAACGTTAGCCGGATTACTTTCATATTGCATACACACATCCCTTAGGGGGTGTAGATGTGCCTTTTGGGGGTTATGACCTTTGACCTAGTTTTTACCTTTGATTTTGAGGTGATGGACTTTAAATTGATGACGGATGATAAAGTTCAGTTTACGAACGATATCTCGCAAAGCGCTTGCTGGATTGTTTTCATACTAAACACGCACATCCCTCGAGGGATGTAGATGTGCCTTTTGGGGGTTAGTACCTTTGACCTAATTTTTTATTTTGAAGCGATTATTGACTTCAATTAATTGCGGATGATAAGCTCAGTTTCCGGACGATATCTCGCAAAGCGCTTGCTGGATTGTTTTCATACTGCACACACACATCCCTCAGGGGGTGAAGATGTGCCTTTTGGGGGTTATGAACTTTGACCTAATTGCTGACCTTCAATTTTGTAGCCATTATTGACTTTAATTTATGGCAGATGATAAGTTCATTTTCCGGACGATAGCTCGGAAAGCATTTGCTGGATTGTTTTCATATTGTCACACACATCCCTTAGGGGGGTGTAGATGTGCCTTATGGGGGTTGTGACCTTTGACTTTGAGACCATTATCGACTTTAATTATTGACGGGGGATATCGTTAGCGTCAGCGCTCTTTTGCTTGGAGGTCCCATGTGCTTCTTCCACCATGGAACAACAATTTGTATAGCAGCGTGTTATTTTGGCAACTGAGCCTAATAGTAATAGTCTGGGAGCCAGCAAAGATTTGTAGTACAAAAGGTTTGATAGTAGTCATTAGCAGCTGGTGATGTGGGTACCTCAATTATTCGGAAGTTGTAACACTAGTGTCCCCTTCCCTGTGAATTTATCCCTCAAAATATCAACGTTATATAATTTGTGTGCATGTGCACCTGATCGACCCACCTGTAATTGTAGTTCTGTATCTGTACTTTTACTAACTTTCATACTAGTTATTAGGTCTCAGGGTTTCAATGAATTGATTATTTTATATTTTTTGCATTACTGATCTGTAGGCTACATGATCTAACAAATAAACTGATTCGCAATAAGAGGCGGCAAATATGCTAATGATTTATCCTGTTTTCTTACCCACATAAACAATGCCATAGCGCTCGCAGTGTCAGTTTTAATCAAATAAAGTGGATGACCCATCAAATACACATTGAAACAATGTTGGATTAAGGTTGGACCGGCATATCAAATGGTTGGCCAACATTAATGCAACATTGTGTCCATATCTCGTGCTTTGCACACTTGACGCATCTTCCCTAACAAGTTATCCACTAGCACGCAGGGCGATACCTTGCTCTATCAAGCCTAGCGTCCAACTATTTTAAATGGCAATTAGATATATTGAATGTTGCGCGCGCTGCGTCTCAAGACCGTCCAATCAGACAGCGCTTGACAGCTGCCCGAGAGCAAATCTTGCTTGTTTCCGTTGATCTGAAGATATAGAAAAGCTCAAAATCTCACGATGATGTCATTGTGTATCCAACTCCCTGATGGCAGCCACTATATGATTCATGGCCGCCATGAGGAAGTTCGTTACACCTCACTATCCGAAATGTGAGATTCTCAACTTGTCTATTAGTCAGGGGGTTGATCATATGATTTTTCAAATCGTCCCAAAAGCACCAATTTTGGACCACTTATAGCGAAGATCATATAATTTTGATTTTTCGCGGGAACCAAGCTGAGCTCCCGCTGTGGGCGCCATATTGGACAAATCCAAGATGCCCGCCATTCAAATTAGGGTCATGTCATGACTTGTAAACTAACAGACGTATATACCCACGTAATACCACTTTTCTATGATTTTTGAATACGTAGAATTAATTTTTGCTGTTTTTAAGTTGATTTGGGAACAATTTAAAGCACAAATATGGTATTTTCGTAAAAAAAATGACATTTTCAATATATGCTAGCGATTTTAATGATTTTCTATGAATCTTTTTTTTAAGCAACATATCAGTGTCAGGCATTTAAAATGACCAATCCATAACATTTTGTACCAGAGAAAGTCTTTGGAGTTCCCGTGTATCAGCCATATTGGACAATTTCTAAATGCTGCAAGCCGAAAAAAAAACGATTAAAAATTATTACTATAGAGTGACTGAATACCGTAAGAACAAGTCAAACTGCATATTTGTAATGTTATTTACCATATATGTTTTTTTAACTGCCTTATGATAATATTTTTTTTAAAGTAAGTAGGACAATGGTGCATAAATCTTAAAATGTAATCCGTCAAACTCCTATAGACCTCGATAAGATTAAAGATAAGATACATTTTATTTTGAATTGGTATGGTGCAGTATAACGAACAAATTTGCCATGGGCTATTCAACCGAGCAATATTATTTTTTAAATTCAACAAGAACAATATCACATAGTATGTCACATGTCAAGTATTGTATGTATCCGTTATTCATGTCAATAGTCGGAAGTGTATATTATTTTACCCATTTAAAACATCACAAAATACTTTATATTCACAATTTAGATTATCACCGTTCACTTAGGTTACATAATTTTAAAGGGACTGGCCCAGGCTAAAATCATAAAAAAATCGGTGATTTTATTTCGGGTTCTTAATATGACCATATGATGTAAACATGTACATAGACTAGAACTGCAAATTTTTATAATTTTTGTGCCGCGCATTCATCAGTTAGACTAGATATAGAGACGAAATTTCCGCATTTCCTATTTTTGACATGGTTGTCAATAATTAGAAATCAGGAATTTCGTCTCTATGTCTAGCCTAACTGGTGAATGCGCAGCACAAAAATTATAAAAAATTGCAGTTCTAGTCCATGTATATGCTTACATCATATGGTCATATTAAAAACCCGAAATAAAATCACTGATTTTTTGATGATTTTAGCGTGGGCCAGTCCCTTTAATATAACGTTTTTCATATCGTAGCTTTTTATTCATCGTAGACAACAAAGTATACATTATTTTATATATGTTTATATCACTTGATACATGTCACAGGGTTAATTCTTATATTTCCTGTTAAAATATCACAGTTACATTATATACAATAAATTTATTGATTGATTGCATTGCAAAACACACCAGGCCTGATTGAGACATTGCTCACTATTACTGAAGATATACAATGTTTGACTCTGAAACCATTGAGCGATATGTTGTGTTGGTGTACAGCAACACAAGTGGCTCTATTTAATATGTTAATGATGCCAGATCTATATATTTTTTTATTGACAACAGTCGCTAATCTGAGAATATCCCACCAACACTAGCTGCGCTCTTTGATCATCTGTACAGATCTGTACTGAAAGCCTGTTTTATTTGCAAGTAATCAACTATTACCAAATAGATAATTTGACTTTGATACATGAGATGGGTATAGGATGAGCATAACAAAATATGTTTTGGGACAACCATTGCCTACTCAAGCAAAGCATGTCCCATCCTCTTACACTGTTCAAAGAGGAACTGTAAATCCTGTACAGCAGGTCAAGTATGAGGATGGATGTATTAGCAATTGAAGTTTTATAGCTGTGTTGCGTAAAATCTAAGACAGTAATATGAAAATCTAATTATGTTCTTGTGCCTTAAAATATTATTATAATAGATGTTATTATTCTAAGTTACACATAAGCGGCTGATCTGGTTCACTGTTGAATTGATTGCTAAATGATTATTGTATGTTAACATAAATTATATTGTTCGAGCTTCAGTATTATATATATGCATTGTGTAGTTAAATTAAAAACTGGTTCTCAAAGATTGGCTGGATTTATTGTTTTTAACATAAAACAAATATTATATTTAAGTCGGATGGTTCATTTTGCTTGTGTAATGTATTGTGTAGTGCATACATCAGTCTATTTTTTTTATATATTTCATTAAATAGAAGCGTTAAAGTGTAAATGTATCTGAAACAATTATCAGATTATTCTAGCAATATTGTACATGTAATTTATTAATAATATTAGCTATCCAGGTAACAAGTATTACAGAAAGTTGTGTTTTATTATCTATTATATAATTAGAACAGAAAATGTTTTATATTGGGAATATATGTATACATGGAAGGCCTACATGTGACTGTAATCTTCATGTATCGTAAAAATAAATAGACTCCTCATGGCAAAAAATGTATACACATTTTCATTGGTATTGATTTGTTATTGATTCTTTTTAAGTTTACAACTTATAATCTTGAATTTTAAAATATGTTAGTGGCGCCAGAATAGCTCACTGGTAGCGGTGGCTGACTCAGAGCCCGGGGGTACCGGGTTCGAGTCCCGCTGCGGCCGAAATCTTCCCTTTGTGCACATATATACAGTGACCCAAACTGTACCAATTCGTGGTATAATAGACTGCTTGCACGAGTTTGCGCGTGAACAGTTTTCTGATTAAAACAGTTCTGCGTTGCTCACTGTGTGGCGTGTTGTTATTGAAAAGGGTGTATAATGCCTACCGAACGTACAATCGATTCACTCTGCCTATAGAAAACGTATAACAAAGAAATAAAGAATGACCAATATGTCAAAGGTGACCAATAAAACCTTTTAAAAAATATTTTGTCCTTGCAGGAAACTGGCTCTTACAAACAAATGAAATAATAAGCCCTTGATTTTGACGTCTGACGCAACTCTTTTGCTTGTAGTACGATTTTTAGAATATTTACTGCCTTTAAGCAGCTAATATATATTTAAAATCGTTTTTAAAAACCGTAGAAAAATGCTATCAAGTGTGTCTCTACTGTTATTAGTTGGCAAGTTATGACGTTATGAACAGCGGCCATTTTGAATTTAAACCATGTCATATATATTGACGAGAAGAACTTTTACATATATTTTTGTGCTTTAAATAATTCCCAAATCAACTTCAAAACATCATAAATCAATTCTACATGTTCGAAAACCTTAGAGTGGTATTACATGCGTCTCTACGTCTATTAGTTTACAAGTTATGACATGACCCTAATTTGAATGGCGGCCATCTTGGATTTGTCAAATATGGCGCCCACAGCGGGAATTCAGCTTAGCTCCCGCGAAAAATCAAAAGTATATAGCCTTGGCTATATACGTGGTCCAAATTTGGTGATTTAGGACGATTTTAACAATTCGGGGGTAAATATGGGTTAAGCCCCCTGACTAGATATAATACATATATCAACGGAAACAAGTAACTGTGTTGAAAGCTGAACAAGAGGTCAATTCTTCGTGACCCTTAAATAAATCTGAAACATCCAATGCGGTTTGAATCTCAGACACACCCCTAAAATGCCCACATAGACAGATACAGTACTCGATACAGGCTCCTGCAGTATCAGTCGTGTGAGACTGGCCAAGGGAAGATGACTTGACGTAGCACCTTTATTGTAGTCGTCATCTGCGTTTTCACGAACTTCTCATGGAGTGATTTATCGGGGCAGTGGGTATGTCTGTTGTGTTGATTATCCAAACAGTAGTGTCATCACTCAGTCATCGGAGCCATAATGTTAATATTTTAATTGTGACTGTTTTCTCTGAAGGAAGGGAAGCAAACGCAGCGAAAACAAACAAGGCCCATCGGCGACGGAAATAGGCCTCAGACTCTAATCATTGTTTAAAAGTGAAAAACATTATTGAAATTGTCCAAGAACTGGTTATAAGTAACATGCATATGACAAATTTGAGCAGGATACATGGGAAACCTTTGAAGTTATCGCGCCCACAAAGCAAGATTATTAACGTCAAATGTGAGATTCGTAATAAATCGGTCATTTTGAATATTTTTTTGATATTCAATGATCCACCAATCTAGCACAGATTACTGTGTATATTACAGACATTGTAGTCAGTGATGGTCGCAAGTCAGCATTTTTTTATTTCAGGAAGTTGCCATTAAGAGGGTATATCGATATATCCCTCACTGAAACCATACATTTCGTTTTATAGTATTTATTGGACTGGTATATAATGGAATTTTGTTCCGAGGGCTGATGTAGGAATGCTGCGAATAGATTTAATGAATTATCCATGTCGAATTTTGTTGGCTATTTGAATTTTATGTGTTTTTCTCTAGCAAAAAAGACTATCTTTACCCTAAAAAGTGACCCATTTTTCGAGCGCGGCTGCTCTAAAACTATATGGTAAACAGTGATGGCACACGGTTGAGACAATAACTCACTTTGCTTCTCCTGTGCACGTTTGTGTTTTTTGTCCGCCATCTTGAATTTATGCAAATATGAACCGAATGTCTGGTACTTAAAAAAGTTGAAATCATATTATTTTTCGGATCAGAAAAGTTTAAGAAGTGTACAAATAATATTCCAAATTATGCCAGTTTTGAAGGTTAGAGCATCTAACTATCTGGCACGGCTTGTCCGGTATCAGGCATATTAAAGTTAATTATGGCTGATAATCGACCATTTTGAATTTGATCAAGTTGAAATCTTGATCGGTTTGTCAGATATCAGGCATATTACAGTTGATTATGGCCGATAATCGGCCATTTTTAATTTGATCAAGTTTAAATTTCTTAGAGCATATCCCTACCCGAAACTGCACATTTTGTTTTATAGTAATGGTCGGGTCGGGTCGGGTCAGGTCGGGTTTTCCAGATATTACGTATATGAAAAAAAGAATAGCCGATAATTGATCATTTTGGCCAACATGACCTAGTTTCTGTCCGAATCTTGCCCAATTTCAAACTCATCTGAACTATTGGTGAAATAGATATATGGTACAAATTTTGGGGCGAGACATAGAAAAATGTTGAGTGAATCGCGTTAACAAGAAAATTTGTCGATCAGAATTCGCTGCAGGTCGGCCATTTTAAATTTTAAATTTTACATGGGATATCCCTACCTGAAACTGCACATTTTGTTCAATAGTAATGGTCTAGCTATCTGGTCTGGTTTTCCAGATATTACGCATTTAATTAAAAAATAACGGCCGAGAATCGGCCATTTTGGACGCCATGACCTAATTTTTGTCCGAATCTTGCCCAATTTCAAACTCATCCGAGCTCTAGACTCTTAATCGCCTATTCTCCCCTATGGTGACCTATATCGTATTGACCATTCTGAATACGCATTTTTTTGTCTTTGACAGCTTTAGATTATGTCATGGTAGGCTATGTTGTAAGCCTATTCAGTTGTAAGCCTACTCTTCACATTGTTTATACTTATTTAATACAAGTAGTTTTTTTACGTACTTTCCTGAAATTACGGAAATGTGTGCACCTTCCTAAAAAAATACAAAATTTATTGGCGGCCATAAAAAAGTTATGCTAATTTGTATTCTATAATTTAGTAGACTATATGAATATGCATGGGACGTCTATGATGATGACCATTTTGATGTCTTTTTCTGTCTTTAAAATCTTTTGATTGGTTAATGATATGTTTTAGGCCTATGCAAACACATGTTCAAGATTTTGAGATTTTTTATACGTATTAAAGCTGGCATCTTCACTTTTAAATCAATGGTGCATTGTGCGTACAGTAGGCTACTATCGGGGCTACTATATTAATGTGGCATTCTACTAACTAACTTTGTGTTTCTCTCATGTACGTACGTAGCACCCTGAATAATTGCTGTTACAAATTCCAATGGCGGCAATTTTGCATCTGTGCTTATTCGAGCATTTTATGAGTAATAACAGATTGGAAAATTCTTTTTTGTTCAAAAGGACTGTCCCAAGTGCCCTAAACTTTAAAAAGTTTCAAAGTTTAAAATTTGTGTTATTTAGGTTTATGTCTTCGTAAATCTATATTATCTTTCTCCGTTTGAAAGAGATGTACCCGATAAGTGTGTATTTCGGAATATTCATACAATTTGATACAACCATAACACTAATTCTATTGCGATTGACCATAAAAACTACCTGCTGATGGTCTAGATGAAGGGAACGATGTTGATTTGTTTTTTTACTTAGAAAACGTCAACACTAGAAAATCCCTTCTTTTTTGTCACTACAACAGCCACGAACATCCCGTGAATATTGCCTGTGTATTTTGGCGATGTTCACGATGTCCCGCAAAGATTTAAAACATGTCAATCGGCCGTGAAGAGGCTCTCAGTTTTGAAATATGTAGACCCTTATTTAAAATTGGTACCCTGATGACATCGCAAGGCTCTGACAAACTGACCGCCATGTTTTAGCGGGCCTGGCTCTACGGTGATCACCAGAGCGCGCTAGCTGACTAGGGCCAACACCGCTACCGTCTTATCGGTAGGCGGAGTCACTGTCTATTTTACACGGGCAGCTGTGGCAAAATGTCAGTCACTGCGGCCGAACTCCACGCAATGTGAGTAGCTTGGCTTAGCCGGGTAGGAAATTGGTTCTTTTGCGATCGATGACGTTGTAACTAAACTCACAACGTCTTTGATATTACATACTTCTCCTAATACGATTTAGACATTTCAGGTCTAGTAAATTATATTTAAAAAATTAGAATGAAATAATAAAATTGGTGAGTTATTTCGTTTTCCTGTCAAATACATGAAATATGATTAAAAAAGAGGTCGATCTAAAAAGTAAAAATGTAATGACCGACATTTTGTCATAATCCGTTTCTTTTAAACCTATAATTACGTTGCCAACGGATGTTTTTAAAAGTTGTAATCTATCGGAATGTTCCCTTCACTCATTCAAAAACTCAAAAAGATATAACAGAGCTAAAGCAAAAACATGCCTTTTGCCTGGAAATGGGCCTTCAATGCACTATACATGTACTAATATTATGATATTCTGGCCATTTTTGTAACTTTCTCATCTCAGTAGCACACCAAAGCAGACTGTTATGAAATTTGTTGATGGCCATTTTGAATTTATGCTAATTTGAGCATTTAAAAGAAAAAATGATTGGGATCTTCCTCTTATATGATTCATACGAAGATTATGCAGCATTCTGCCAATATTGGTGCTTTTCTCACAAATCGAACCCCCAAAGTGCTTACCAGCTGTAGCCTAATAAAAGTTTCATTGATGTACTAAAATTGTGATTTAAATGTGAAAGAATAGCGCCCCTGCAACATAATATGAGGCATGACGCACAAGAAAAATGTACGTCGTCGCGATGGTATGGTGCGCCAATGATGGAATGGTGTGTTTGAAAAACCGATGCAACGCCTCGTGGGCAATCACGATGATGTATTTTACGCTTTACTATTAAAACTTTTTTTATTCGCGATGTAATACAAATCTCTGCTAGCTCCTACATAATAAGAATCTGTATTCAGATTTATTTTATATACCTTGGGAAATATTCCGGTGAAAAAAATTGAGGAGACAAAATCAAGTTGTATAATCTTCACCGTTTAACGTTTTTAGGCTTTAATTTTATCTGAGAGCATTGATCAGATTGTAGATGATTTTGATTGTTAGCATGTGTCTTGAGTCAGTCCACAACCGACGTCAGTCGAATGCTGGGCAACATTTCAGATGCCTCTGTTAGAGCTAGCATCCCCACAGCCTCATTGTCATCAGGGCCAACATACGAAATGAGCACCATTTGCCAAGGTATATTACTTTATGGACAAAAGTGTTCTCTCACACGTTTAAATCATGTCTTAATAAAGGGCGGACTAGTTGATACGTGGGAGTGGGCTAAGAATTTTCATAACACAACACTTTTTTTTTTGCACCGAACTAAAAACATTTTTTTTACCCAAATGACCTTTACTCAAATAACCAACCTTTTTTTAGATTGACGAAGTGGAACAACGTACTATAATAATTACAAAAATAAAATGATATTGTGTTGATATATAGATTTTAAGAGGGGCCAGGAGTTTCACCCCCGGGGTTTTCGACAGTCAAAATTCCCATCTTGGTTGCTGAACAAATTTTTTTTCTATCAACTTGGAGCTTTTTTGTAGTGTGGAAACGAATTTTTTTGTCGATATTTGCTAAAAAAAAATAAAAAAAACTCGTAGCTGTACCTCCCCCCCCCCCCCTATAATTATCTGGTCCGCCTCTAAAGCTGTGCCTCCATCATATATGTGTGGCGCAATGCGAGGCACGATAAATAATTTAGGAATCGCTTTAAGAATCCTTATTGTTTTAGTCGTCGTGTCTCCATGTATGTGTGGCGAAATGTGGGCGTTATGTGTTATAAATTATCACAAATCAATCGTTACAGTGATTTTTTTTATCACGCACACCTTTTTATGATGGGAATGGTGGTCAAAGGAAAAATCATAGACTTTTTCATGATGACTTTTCATGTTTTTCAGGATCAGTGGCAATCCTGCAAATACATTCTTTTAACGCCAATATGTCCAGACAAGAAATGATCTCTTGCGTTCTACTAGGGACAAAAACGCATAGCTCTGGTCCAAATGACATTAAAAAAAACAAGTATTATTTGCATCCGGAGAATAAACACAAGAGCACACATGTCGAGTTATTTTCACTTTATTTCTTGTCTTTAAATAATACATTATGTGAAGTGTGGGCAGTGTTTTGAGAGGTAAATTACAACATGTATAAGCTAAGCTGTTTAGTCACTACAATGTGTGTACTGGTTAAAGTGGATTTGGCTATTAGCTTAAATTGTAAGATCATCTCAAAACACAACCTCATTACTTCTACATGACCTTGATATACTGCCCGGCTAACTTAGTGACATAAGAATGACAAACAAACATATATATGTACAATTCCCTGCATATACAGGTGGTATTTTGATGGCAGCTGCCAGTGGACATAATAGATTTAAAAATGTAGTGTTTAAACCTTTCACTGCTAATCACGACTTTAAATGTTTTTCATCAATTTTATCAGCTGAATCAATAACTTTCATTTAGTACTCAGAATATAAGTAATTTTCACCCACTTTAAGTTGTGGATAACAGTGTGATACGGCAGCCATTGACCTTACAACGCTGTAATATTTTTGTCTAAACCAAAGGGGTTTTATCAGTTTAAAATCATCATAAATGTCTCAGCTATGTATTTCTGCTACATTTGAATGTTATGGGTCTACGTCCATTATAAATATTTTGATTCTTTCAGTGCGGGATTGTCTTCACTACAGACGTCAGATTCTGACGTATAAAGACGGTCCCCACGCTGACTGTCAATGTGAACTAAAATGGGGATAAATATGTGGGTGTTAAGAAGATTATTTCTACATTGATCAAGAATTTGAAATTAACTCGAAGGTGGAAATGTTGCGGTCAAGACAATTTTCTTAGTTGACAAAATTTACAACAAAATAATAGATGTACAAATAATATCAGTTGAGTAATGTTGACTGTTGTTTGAATTGTAGTGATTCCCATTCTTTGAAGTGTCAATAACAACCAAAGCTGCCAGCCATTCGTCTTGACCACCTATAGGGGATACTTTTAATTTTCAAATGATTTTTATTAACCATGTGGATTTAACCCTTTCAGGCCTGATTTTACCATTGTCATCTCATCCACAACAAGCCGCGAATTGCTGTCGCAATTCTCAACTTGTAGTGGATGAAGATGACTTGAAGTGAGTGAAAAATTAGAGAATATTGCCATGTATTGGCAAACCAGTTTCATGGAAAATTTCATTCTCAAACCCTTTGTTGTAAGAAAATTAAGTCTGTTTTCAGGGATGTAAAATGATGCTTTAATGCATCGTGAGGGCTTAAAGGGTTAATAACTGGTCCTCATGTAGCTTTGATCCATCTGTATGTCATATGGCAGAGCATCACACTGTGTCAGTATCCATCAACCACAACTCAATTTCTTATGCATATGGAATATTATTTCAGTAATGACCACTTGATCTGTTCTCGCGCTGAGTGAAGTACCTGGACAACAAAATAATTTATTATTTCATTTGGCATCACAAAACAGTGTAAACAGGCTAATAGAGCAGTATTAAAGTCTTTATGAAGTAGACAATTTTTCGCCATTCCATATTACTTGAATTGTTTTATGTTCTTAGATTGAGCTACAGCAAAAATATGTTTAGGCAGAGTGTTTAGGCAGTGCACATGCCATGGACATATCAACACATCAGTTTGCAGTTCATTTTCAGTTAGTTATACGATTGCACACCATAAACTGTGTTTTTGAAATTTTACTCATTGTCTATGATTAATTCAGATATTACCATAACCTGGTCAGTCTATGTTAGGCAATACACATTTTCAGACTTGGTAGCTTTCGTCTGACACCAATAAAATCTTAAGTGAGTGAACATTACATAGAATTGTTTAGTGAGCTCTATCACTACAAAACTACAGTTCAGGGTCTTTATGCTAGCTTAACCTGTAAAAAAATCATTTCTAAATTTTCACAAACCTATCGCAAAGGAACATAAATAATAACAAATATAATAATAACAACCTCAATGTCCTAAATAAGTGGATGCAATTATTTTACTCATAAAGATATTTGTCTCTGTACATATCAATTATAAAAATATATATTTTTTGGAAAAAGCTTCACTTGTTTTATGATGTTTTACACCAGTACTTGCATTACTCACACAATTACCCCGGTATCAATTATTTAGTGAATTGTAATTATGCCTTTTAAGTCATGCAGTGTTAACAAACCACTGCACAGCAGATAGGTATGTATTCACAATATTAAATCAAATCTACATGACATGCCAGTAAAGTACAAATATCATGATTAGAACATAATATTTAACAATACTTGTAGATATTGTTCATACATTGACCACACATCTAACTTTGACTAAATTACACTAAATTGGTGAATTGATGACTCAAGAGTCAGTGTGTAAATTTACTCTCTCAAAAGTCCCAGCAAAAATTGACCACCCAGTACTATCTGAGAAACCCCCTGCACAAAGTGACAGATACATCCTAATTATATCAATTGTCATTGCTCACCTCAAGTGCTCACCTTGTCTGATTAAGAATTGTTTCTTTAAGCTAACAAAATATTATTATCAACTTTGCTTAACACACAAAGATGTATAATGTTATATCATGGTCTCACCATCACCAAACGTCTGAATAAACCACTACTTAAAATAAAATTGGGAACACTATGTAAAGTGACTGAGTGGCATTTACACTCCAGCTGATGAAACAGGGGAGTGGCAGATCCAGAAGAAGACACCGCCGGCGCACTCCCCTCTCCCGCTCAATGACCCACAAACAAAAAAGCACCATATTTTGGACGGTAAAAATCACCATTTGAAGCCTTAGATTTCAAAAAATTCCTGGGGGAGCCTGTCCACAGGCCCTTTTAGAGCATAGAGGAAGCTGTCTTTGCCAGCTGTGGTGTCTAATTTCCAGTTAAAAAATTTGCGCCCCCGTTAGTCAAAAGTTGGATCCACCATTGCAGGGGGAACCCTATTAATTTCATTTCTCGCTCATTTTCAGATTGGAAATTATGAAAGTAAGACGTACACCAAGTTGACTTGCACGGGCTGCTCCATCACGAGGACTCACATAATTAACTTTGCATCAACCCTTGCAGGCCTACTGGTGAACTGTGAACTGGGTATTTTTCATTCATTCGAAGCTAGAATTGCTAACGCAATATCCAGCTTCAAATGACGAAAAATAGATATTTATGAAAAATGGACATCTCCCAAATGTAATTAATTAATTGAACGAGTATCAACCACCAACTATTTTATCGATTTCAGTGACATTATGAGAATTTCTTGAAACCGTATATATCTATGGGCCTAGCACTAGAAGGCTTAAAGGGATGTAAATGCTACTGTACAAAGTGGCAGATGGAACCCTTCAAAACCAATGTGACAATATGACCATTTCCAACAAAAACACGCCATTCACCGAATGTTATCACTATATGTCAGAGGACTCTTAGTATTGTATTTGTATTTCTGAAAACAATTTTATGAAATATAAACTGCATCTCTATTTGTGAATACGCTTACACCACACAGGATTGTTAAAAACAGTTTATAGATCTTGCTCACAAGCAAAAACAGACAACGACTGTGAGAGTAGATATGAGATAACCTGATCAATGAACATAGATTTCTGTTAGTAAGAAAAGTCACCATAGATGTGCGGATATACAGCTTGCGTAAATAAATTGTAGACAATTTTTCTGTTAAAAAATCAATCACCAAATCATTGATTTTCTATCACATCCTTTTCACTAAGCATATCAGTATATGAAAAATAGAAACAAAATTACCAGTATTTGTGGTGAAGAAACTTATTACTGATTTGACCTGACAACCGATGAGGATATATCTAAAAACCTTTACCTTCTGGTCGCTTATTATAAAAGAACAAAAGCTCCTAATATAACAATGGAAATGCAATCAACGTTTTTGTGTGAAAATCACATATACAGTTCAGGTCTTTTCTCACACACTGTCCAGGTTTTTTTGATCATTCAACATTGATGAAAATCAAAGCTTAAAATTTGTAAATAGGGTAAAAAATCTATTTGAGAAACACGATTTGGGATTTCAAGAGTCATTTATGAACACTGTATTGGAAACAGCTCTAGCCACGTAAACAGAATTGTGTCTTCATTCAGGAGGTTTTGTCAGTATTTAATGTTTTAGTACTCTTCACTACAACAGCTACACATGTACCAGATCAAGATTATGTTTAAATCCACCAAACACCTAATGTAGAAAATATAAATCTGAACAAGCAGGGTAAGGCAGAAGGAGTTTACCTTTTGGGCATCACCCACTACCTGTTGAAAAGATACGTGAACTATAAAGCAGATGGACTACTCTAGATGAAAATAAATCTGCTAGCCAGAAACTCAACACAGTACAGCGACACAGCTCCTTTAACACTAATTACCACATCTAAGACGACGATCTGGTTTATGTGTTTTAGCAGATCTTTACAATTTAAATTCAAAGTACTGGCTCAATTAGTTTACAATTAGTCTAAACCCTTAAAGCGTTAGGTTATAAGATTTAAATGTTTCCCCAAGTTTTGTCTCCCTACTACGACCCATGACCTCAAGTGATGCAAAATTACTTAAACTCGTAGAATTTCATTCAAAACATATGCGAATCTAGTCAATTTAATGCTAAATCTTCCTTTTAATTTTCTCGTTTGATTGCCAAATAAAAAGGCGTGAAACTGCCATAGATGTGATTGACCCTTAACCTACTAAGTTAATTTATTTAATTTTTCAACCACTTAAGGTTGTGTCTCGCTAACGCGAACTACAACCTCAAGTGGTTGAAAATTACTCATTTTTGTTTAATTTGAAAACAAACATTTAGAAATCTTGATGTTGAAACACTCATTTCATTCCCAATAACAGGTTTTTAATTGGCTAATAAAACTGATTGAAAACGACTATCATCGTGATTGGCCGGCAAAGAAAGGGTAAACTATTGCTCTGCTGAGTTGTCATCAGTATTTTTTATTCATTAAAGCTGGAATTGCTAACACAATTACCACCTTTAAATTGAGAAAAAAACAATCTCCACAAAATAATTATCCGATTAAATGAGTATCTACAAGTATTTGACCATTTTGGTATGAAATTGATTGAAACTATATGCATAAATATATATATATATACAGTCGAAGAAAAACAATGGTTAAATTGTTCTAAAATACCACGAGACACGCCTTTTAGTTGTTTGAATGGTGTGATCACTTTAGCAGCATTTAAACAACTGAATATCAGGGTTGAGAATTGTTGACACGGAGGACAAATTAGATATTGCCAAAAACTACTTACTGAAGCTACTGTCTGTTCTCCGAGAGGAATGTCATCTGAACGGAATGAGACTCTGTGTGCCACAGCACTAGGATCAGATTCAAGAACTATTCTGAAAAAAAATTGACCATTATTAAACTGTATTCAGTGGGTGGGTGGGCGCTATAGTGGAAATGAAATTAGTCACAATCTCTGGCTGTGGCTAAACGGACATAAATTCATGTCTCTGATCTCTGTTTTGGGCGAAAAAGGTCGAATAAGTTTTAGTCGCAAGGGAAATATTTAGCACTTGGGGAAGTGGCGAGTGCTAGCGCTCACCCAGTAACAGTTTATTTTAAGCTACTGTGCTTCATTTACAGTTCTTTCACAATTTTAGGAAGACTGCAGACTTGATACACTGCAAATGTTGATCCCCTCGGTATAAAATCAGTCAATTGATAACGGTCAAGACTATTTTGTTGTACATTACCTCTGACCATTTTTAACCATGCAATGTATGAGATTTTTCTTTTTAGTAGTCATCACAACTTATTTAATTAGGTGAGAAACAACCTACATTTCAGTTCATTTGTGACATAAACATTGGGCATTTTCAACTCTGTGATACTAATATAGCTTGGATGGTCTTGACTGAAGTGCTGCATTGCAATTATTTTTGTTTTATCTCATTTGCAGCTGGAACAACATGTTTTAAGTTGAAATGAAAACAAATGTACAATAACAGAAAATGAACTAATAAGCCTGTAACCTATTTGATTTAGGTTAAGGGAGCGGATGGCCTGAAAGTCCAGCATGAATTAAATAAAGCAATAAAAGTTAATACTTTACCCCTTGTCACAAATTTCATCAACTGCCAGAAACACGCTGTCCAGGCTGTCAAGTAGAGCCCTTTTTTCAACATTTTTCCGTAACATTTGACTCACAGCATCATACAGGCAGTTAAGTACACTCACTAATATAAGCTGTGAAATAAAATGTGACATATATTGCAAATTAATTATATTGTGAGAACTCAAATTGTACAAAACATTTTTGTGCTGTATTTACTTATTTAAATAGGAATTTTTTTTTAGTGGATTGAAATATACTGCAAATAATTTACCTCATTTTCTTGTGAACTGCCAACGACATAAAAGAATAAGTCTACGTTGCTTCTGTATACACATGTCAGGCCCTCAAACATGATGATTTCAGCTAGAAGTAGATTGCACACACAATCGCATATTACCAGTAAACTTGTAAATGTTAAATATTTTAATTGTCATTGAAGTAAAATTTAACATTTGAATGACATATTCACAGTTGATGTATAAAATTGGTGTATACCTGTATCAGTATGTGTATATAAATGTATCATACTATATCATAATGTAACAATGTGGCAGCTACTATGCTACCTTTATGTACTAAGATGATTATATCAGTGTAAATCATATGTTGCTGATATCTTTTTACATTGAGTCTGTTTCAGATAGATTTATCAATAGTACAAACTAGTATGTCAGCGATTTTCAGCCTTTTTATTTGTCTATCAAATGTTAAAATTTTAAGGAGAGAAATAAATTTGCTAAACTAGCATTTATATTTTTATTCAAATTGTACAAACTCTTTAAGTTGTGGGTAGCAGTAGCATGAGACAACTATAAAGTGGAGATAAATAATAATTTTCTAACTTAACGCTTTAAGGGGTAACAAATGTAAACACTCGTGCATATCAAAACATTAGCAAACAAGAAATTTGATATATATATTTACCATTTGCTCTGTGTGTTTTATTGAAAAGGTTCTTCTCAAATGCCTTCTGTTCTTTGGTTGTGGAAAATTGTTCATCATAATACTAAAGAAAGTGACATCCAATTAATTAGTGTTTATTACAAGGACCTAAATTGCACCAAACGTTTTTGTAGCAGAGCTGCACAAAGTGTAGTGGCCAATCAACAAACTGTAGTGGGCCCACTATGCTACAACGCCTCAGGGGAAATCTTTATTTACAGGTCTATTAATAATATTGATATAAAAACATTGGAAAAGTGAAATGTATTTAATCAGTACCAGGGAAATGTACAGAAAAAAATTATATCACATGTATAATAAACTGTGACATGATCCATAGACATTTAACCAATGAAAAGATAACTAATTCAATCTTTAAAAAATTGACTTGCCAAATACACAGGATTTCACCTAATCTTCAAAACAACTTACCTTACAGAGGAGTCTATTGCCATCATTGTCAAGAATCAATATTGCTTTAACAGTATAGAGAGTTGGTTCCTGAAAAAAAACATATCATATAGCATGTTAAAGTGGGCGATTATTACTATTAGAGTAGTTTTTTTAAATCAAGAGAGTGGGCATTTATTGGCACATATGGGCGTTTATTGGAATAAATATTTCAAGTAATGACAGTGATTTTCACCATCGTAAATTCAGTATTTTGAATGACTGTGTAAGCTTTATTAAGTTGTTAAACATCTTACAGCTTGTACAACACTCATTCTTCGGTCCAATTTACAGAGCGAAGGAGGAGTGGGGACTGGTCTATGCCTATGGGCACTAATAGCCATTGACATTAGGATATTTTTATACTAGACTGCCCTGGTGACTTTTAACTGGATATATGAAAACTTCTCCCGACCACCTGGGCGGCCGATGTGGACAGTTTATCTGACCTTGGCCTTTTTAACCTGCCTTAGGCGGCCGGTCTGACTTTAATGTCAATGACTGCACTAAGAGTGATTTATGAGGTCTAAGAGTGACCTTTAAGTGTTCTATGAGTAAAGTACAATGAAAAAGAATGTCAAAAAATTTTGAACATGCTCAAAACTTCTTTAGGATCTCTTTCATTGTGATAGTAGAGAAGAAGCCGTAAGAATTTACGAGTTATGTACGAGATTAACTCGGCTGTGCTCAGCTATATGTGAGAGCCCCTTGGGCCTTGGCCTGATAAGTTACGTTGAAAATAATCATGTATGATCATTACTACATTAATCATTGGCACTGCCATAATTAGATAATAAGGACTTACCTGCCAAATTACTAGAAAATAGTAAATAAATATTAAAAATTTGATGCAAATCGCTTGAGAATTGAATCATGTGAATGAGAATTTTGTTGTGTATTATCGAAAATAGACCATTTGGCATGTAGTCTTGTAAAATTCCAAAATGACAGCTCTCATTTCACCATTAATTCCACAAAATTTTACATGTAGTTCCTCTACCAACATCAATAGAGCAGGGTTTCCGCCCCACTCAGCACCAAAGAAGGGATATCACCCCCTTGTTGGCAAAGAAAATAAAAATATTTTCCATTTTTTGCTGTCATTTCAGGTAAAATAGGTCATTTTAAGCACTGAAATTTGAAAAATCTGTTGTCTTTTACTCCTAGGGAAACCTAGACCCCTCACCCCTTTTGGGAGTAAAAAGAGGGTGTGAAAATTTCGTTGACAACACATTTTTAAAGTTATATTTTACCCAAAAATATGGCTAAGATTTTCAATTAACTGTCATAATCGGATTCAGCAGATGTTTATCTTTAAAATCATTGTGGTTTCACCTTCATATTATCTGTAAAAGTCCCATTCCCAAGTGCCTTAAACTTGTAAAGTTTAAAATTGTGTTATTTAGGCTTTGAAAGAGATATATGTACTGATGTATCTTAAAACCTGATATATACAGATAGCACATCTCAGTAGTTTTATTCAGCTGCTTCAAAAAGTTCAAGTGTCTGGGTGATGTTTTAGCTTTTGTATCCCTGCCGGAATTTGCAAAATTAAAGTCACAGCTTTTGGACGTTTTTATAATTAGCTTAGATTTTGATCTAGCACAACATTTTTCTTGCTCAGTCAAAACTGTGGAATGTGGTCAAATATTTCTTTTAGCATGTCGGCAGTTACAAAAAAAGGCTCAGCATAATTTTATTGGACAATTTTAAAATTTATTGAATCTACCTAGTCTAGAATTAGACCCCTCCATCTCGGATGTTGATCTCGCACGGCATCTTTCTAGACCAGTGAAAACAATCAAATGTTGTCAGAGAATCATTTAAATATGTCTACAATTGTGAAAAATGGGCAGCATAAATGTTTAAGGCCTTTTGAAAAAAATTACGAATCTTCATTTTTCACCAATTCCAATAAGTACATTCAAACAGTCCTTATTATAGTTTTTTTCGTGTTTTTTCAGGATTTATGTGAAATTGTGATACACTGCAATAAAAGACATATTTTTCTCTGTTTGCTTGTTATTTTTGCTCACTATTACTGGTAGAAATAAAGCCATCATTGTAGAATTAACAAAGTTATTTGTTTTGAATGGCCGCACTTTTATCAACTTTTCCCCACGTTCCCATCATTAGATTTCTCGAAATTACAAAAATGGTGCCAGCTCTCGCCTCTAAATCCGTAATTGTTGCAACAAGTGCTTGAAGAGGTGAGTGGAACAGGCATGCTGTGGCCCCTTCTGATAATTTTTGATGGGTGATGTTTTGGCTTTTGTATCCCTGCCAGAATTTGCAAAATTAAGGTCACAGCTTTTAGACGTTTTTATGATTACTGTTCAGATTTTGATCTAGCACAACATTTTTCTTGCTCAGTGAAAACTGTGGAATGTGGTCAAATATTTATTTTAGCATGTCGGCAGTTACAAAAAAAGGCTCAGCATAATTTTATTGGCCAATTTTAAAATTTATTAAATCTACCTACATTAGCATGATTAGGGCCTATTCATTATACACACCGTCAGATTAACTTGTATCGCACGATTTTCGCCGATTTTTCAGTCGATTCTCAACCGATTTTGATGAAATTTTGCAAGGACTATTTTCAAGTGACACGGCGACTACCGTGAAAATTTCATCAAAATATATTATATAGTTCAAAAGTTAGACCATTTGACATGTAGGCCTAGTAAATTTGTAATTAGGACATCCCTCTATAAACCCATTAAGCTGGTTAAATTATAGTTTGTTTTTAACCCTGAATTGCATTACATGCCAAATGGTCTAACTTTTTTGCTATACAATTTTTTTCGATGAAAATTTCACAGTAGTCTAACTCGAAAATAATTCTTGCAAAGTTTCATCAAAATCGATTGAGAATTGAAATCGGCGAAAAACATGTGATACAAGTTAATCTGACGGCGGGTATAACAAGATTATTAACAGATTAAGACCATTTGAACTTCGACGGTTTGGACAGAACAATGTGGGAATCTCTAAGAATTAAGATACCTGGCCCTGGGGAAGGCTGAACAAATTGGAGAAAGGCTACTCCCAGGACCTGGTGAAACAGACTGTAGCCTGGTGTAGGCCGCCTAGCCTACACAGACAGTCAGTGACAGTCAGTGACAGTGGCTTTTTCAACCAATTCAGATTTCAGGCTTGTTTTGACAAATGGCAGTCAACTCATCCCCCATACCAACTCATCCCCCATAACAACTCAACCCCAGTTCACACCCGGGTAGACCAACTCAGCCCCAACGGCCGTGAAGGCTTTACCAACTCATCCCCTCCAGGCGTCGATACCTAACCAACTCATCACCAGCCATCGGCCAAGTGTTACCAACTCATCCCCAACTCATGACTATATTGTAGGCTATCTGATCTGTTTTAAAGTCAGACCTACGCCGGGCAGTGATTACTCAAAATTTGGTGGGTGAAATAAAAACATATTTGTTATTAGAAACAATAATTTTATTTTTTTCTAAATATTATAACATGTAGACTTATTAACATTCAATTAAAAATACCAGGTCGCATGATTATAAAATATAAAGTATACGTAATATATATAAAACATATACTTCATTTAAAATAAAATATTAGGCCTGTATAAGATCTGTGGGCCTTTATCAGATAAATAAGCTCTCTTTATGGTTGTAATTATAGAGATTCAACTAATTTACAGAAGGCCTTCTATCAGTACTTTGTCGTTCCTTGGCATAAAGATCTTTCAACAATAAGATTAAATGTGATTCAATTATTTGCAATAACAGTTACTTTTAAAATGAAAATATCTTTTAAAAATACGGTCCATATTTAATGACAATAATAAATTATATCTAGGGGTCTAACTGTGAACTAACAACTAGACTTCTTGTGCTATTGCTTTAATTCTAAACTTATAAACAATAGCAAATAATTTACAATATACGGTTTTAAACACTGTCTTCTGTTATTATTACAATAACGATCTTATCAGGCGTAAGCCTAATTATCAATATACTTAAATTATATTTTATTCAAGTCAGATTTTACAACACATCTTATACATTTAATTTTAAGTGATCATCATTCATCAAAAATAATCAAATATTATTAAAGTCTTAATAGGCCTTGGTCCAAGGTAACACACACTGCACACATGACCAACTCATCCCCAGCCCTCCAACAGCTATAACCAAGTCCAACTCATGCCCAGCTCTATCCCCTGATATACCAGGGGATGAGTTGGTATAGGGTATGAGTTGACTGCACACCGTTTTACCCGTTTAGGCCTACGTAGGCATTTTGACTTTTAATTGCACTTTTGACACAAGTTT
This sequence comes from Flabesymbios commensalis, assembly GCA_964017125.1. Lineage (NCBI taxonomy): Eukaryota > Metazoa > Annelida > Polychaeta > Terebellida > Flabelligeridae > Flabesymbios > Flabesymbios commensalis. Next base: position 30,721,529 of record OZ024914.1, read on the forward strand.
TGTAGGCCCCTACCACGATCACTCATTGACATAAATCATTAAACATAAATTGCTGATGCTAACACATATTCACACATTTATACTTACAGGAAGCCCAAAATCCATGCTTTCACGTCTATTGTGATGATAATTAAATAGGCTAAATAAAGTGTGATTACAAATGTTGACACGGGAACTTGCCTGACGTGGAAGCTGATGGCGTATACTGAATCACGGAACGGAACGGAACGCCGAGAATTACGGAACGGAACGAAATATCAGAATCACGGAATGGAATGATAGGCCAACAGCAATTAGGGGCCTACTTTGAAACCACCACGAAACAAATCCAAAGTATTATATAAAATACATAATAATGAACGATATAATAAATTAATTAAATATATATTTATAGTGCTAAAATCACTTTATTAGCAGCCGAGTAGTCTAATTTAATAGTTGCAGAAAATCACGGAACGAAATATCAGAATCACGGAACGGAATGATAGGCCTACAGAAATTACTTTGAAACCACCAACAAACAAATCCAAAGTATTATATAACAACACAATAGGCCTAATGTAGTCTACGATATTATAAATTAATTAAATATATTTATTTATTTATTACAGTGCTAAATATAACTTTATACTAGACTGCAATATATAAAATTACTGTACAAATCATTTTTTATTGTGGAATAAAAGTACTGAAGATATGGAAGACAATTCACAATAGCAACAATAATAGTTTTATTGACCAGAACACAAAATACATTATAATACGTTGCGATTGAATAAATGGTAAACATAGTGAGTAACAATAACAGGCCTACATAAAAATAACATCAATAACATTATGGTGCATTGGAATAGCAATACATAGCACTTCATTGTTGACAATACGTTACGGAACATTGGTATACATGATTGTAATTGTTTATTGACAGGTGAGAAGAATTGAGAAGTCACACCTTGGAGAAGCTGAACAGTAGGCGGCGTTAGTCCAGGGCAGTTGACACTAGCTGGGTTGTGAAGTAGACAATTAAAAATGGTGACATGTCAACATGTGATGGTATATTACAGTGATAAACATTATAGAAATAAAACCAAGCATTAAAAAGTTATCAACATTGATGAAACATCAAAATAATTTAATATAGATTCAATCCAAAATATATTTTCATGAAATGTACATAATGTACAGTAGGCCACTAATATAAATGTAATATTAATGTATGATAATATATTATGTACCGGAACTAAAATTTATATTGATTTGCTAAGTTATTTTATTATTTACAAATTGTACATTTCCATGACATATCCATTGACATTTGGGCCCCTACACATAACCCGTGAAACCATTTCTCACACCGACCACAACAAATCATCTCACCATATTCCTCTGGCATCCCACATACACACCACACTTTTAAGTCATAAGCTGCATGTATTATTTTAATAGCTCTACGCTTTTGTACTTTCGGAAAGGGTTGAAATTGCAAATTTTGTAGACATTTCACTAAATGACCCCTCATTTCGCATTGTTTAAATTCCCAACCTATAGTCTCGCCTCTAATAATTTCGCTTACCCGCCGAAACAATACTCTACAAGATTTGCAATGGCAAAGACCCCACAGTCACTACCTGGCATTTGTTTGTTAAATTTAGATGGGATACTCACATTTAATATGTTTTCGGTGCTCCTACAATTTCTATATATTTGTGACATTTGAATTTTCATGCTAACTGAAAGATAATTGTATAGACTGTCTAAAACATAAGCTTTGTCATCATCCATGACTTGAAATGATATTGCCCAGTGTGAATGTCCTGTATAGTGTATTTGTGCAGATGGCTTAGGTTGTGGTTGAAATGAATTATCCCCTTGTGTCCATGTTTGTGATTTGATTAGGTTTGTAACTCATTACATTTATTTTAAGAATTTGTGTGTCTCAGAAACACCACTAATTTAAATTAGTTTGGTGAAAATTTAAAACAGAACTTAGCAAGAAAAGGTTCAACTCCTTTCATAACCCATCTGTCATTACATCAAATTAATGTCAACATTCATGATGGTGTACTAAAAAATGATATTATCTTCCTATTAAGGTTAAAGTAGGCCCACTATTATATTTATATCATAACATCTCTATTATATTCAATTAATATATTATTATATTTATACTGTATATGTCTACCATTAGAACAACCATGTAGGTTATATGCGATTTGCATGTGATTTGTTACTAATTACCTACTACCACGTACAGCGCACTAAGGGTTAATAGCTTATTATTGATTTATTTTATCACTAATTGACAATCTTTAGAATATGTAGGGCCTAACATACATACAAAAAAAAGGACTGTAGACAATGGTATGAAACTACTTTATATATATATGATATACTCCACGCATACCCCGCCAATAACACGTACGCTTTAACAGTTAGCACAGTTATAATATCACCTGATCTGATACCTGATCTGCTCCCGCCTAAATGTGACAACATTCTAAGCACTGAACACACGTTTATTTAGTAATTTAAAAGTTTTAATTTGATTTCTTTTTAAACCATTGCGAAATTAACATTACATTGCCGTTCTGTGATTCTGATATCTCGTTCCGTTCCGTGATTCTGCTTGTTTGCTCAATACTTAGTATATTACTTGGATACACAAAATACAATAAAATAATATACACTAATCGGTCAATATTTGCTTATTATAAGCCCTTGCGATTAAATATTACAAGAAATTAAAACAGACTAGCCTATGTAGGGGGTTTAGAAGTTAGTATCGTATTTGTTATTGCTGTGAGTGTGACTGTCATTTCATTTAGCTGAATGCTCTCGGTATAGGCTGTCATATTATTTATACAGTGGGCCTATTATTTTAATTTCAAAAGTGTAGAAGTAGTCTACAACAAACATTAATGTATATATTTTTTTCTAATATATTGTCGTCAGCTTATATCAATATCCTTATATCATATCTGGGTAGAATCATTCCATTCCGTGATTCTGATATTTCGTTCCGTTCCGTGATTCTCGGCGTTCCGTTCCGTTCCGTGATTCAGTATACTGCGAAGCTGATACGGTCTCACATCACAAACGTAATTGTCTTCGCATCTGACTAGACCTGGGCCTATAATATATCAATTAAAATAAATTATAATGATATAATTGATGTTATATTTTTTGTTCTTGTTACTTAATCTATGTAAAAGTTATTTATGATTTTTTTTTTAATATGACCTTTTATAATTTTATATTAATGCTTTAATTTATACATAAATATTATTATGAGTCGTCAGAATTTGTTTTATGGGACACTTTTTATCAGGGTTAATCTAATTTCCACAACATCTAACAATAATCATGGGTATGTTGGGCTCATAAAATCATAGATATATATAGACCCTATATGACATGTATGCCATCAAACACGATATAGTGCCAATGTAACGTTAGTGTTGGAAGGAGACATAGTAGGCCTCGTTTTGTTTTCATGTGACACTTAAGTCGGATTTGGTTTGGAAAAAACGAACAAAAAAGTGTCTAATCGTGGTTCTGAAACTTCCCAAATTCACCACATGTGATTAAAAATTTAATTTTAGTGCACCAAGGCATTGTAAGATCTCTGTTTTTATATATCGATTTTCAAGAGAAAATGTTTCAGAATGTGCGCGTCAGAATAACAATAATTTTTTTCGTTCTAACTGTTCACAGGTGTGCAAAAAACAACTAAAAAGTGACATTCTAGTGTCAATGTATTTGGCCACTTCCACAGTATTGGGTTACATCTGGTGGGTAGCACTAAATAAACAGTTTTAAAACACTAACTAGGTGGAAATTGTTTGATCTATGAATTGTTTTACATAAAGTGGAATATAAACATATAACAAAAACAATTTTACCGAAATTAAAATATTATAAATTAGTTTATTTTGATGCTGAGCACAATTTATAGTGAACTTTGAATGGTGAGTTAGTAACAGTCAGCACACTACAAACTCCAACCCATCCTGCAAGTCTATATTTATGTGATAGTTCGGGGCTAAACCTCCTGGGTCACCCAAGAAAAACAAGACATATGGCGATGTTCATGTTTATTTACAGCGAGTCGAAGCAACAAAAAAAACCTACAACAAGTGTAGAATAATAAGACATAGTAAGCATGGTAAAATATATGTTCCCGACCACAATAAATAATATATCTTTTACCGACATGTATTTAAATTAAAAGTACAATTTACCATCACTGAAATTACATCAATTGTTATACAATTACATTATAACATAAATGGTTACTAGACTAAATTAATAAAACCAAGTTACAATCATCGTTCCGTAACTTAATCATTTACTGTTTATAATCATCTATTTACACCATTATAATAATAAAACAATAGCGTACCCTGGTACACAATGTGTCACTTCCAGAGTCACACACACCAGCTCGATATCAGGCCACGCACAATACCAATGACCAGTCTAAAGAAACAAATATAAACTGTCAGAGTAATAATACTATTAGTAATAATGCAACCTTATTAAAATAACTTTAATCAATTAGGTCTGAATCAAATTCCATCCAACGTCTAAGTTGCAAAGTTAAATTAATTAAAAGCTCAGCGAGTCGATATCTTCCACAAGTTATATAAACGGGAAAATAATCTAATACATTATGCTAAACTAATCTAATAGCACATACCTAGATCACAGATCTTCAAAGCCTACAATACCAGCTACTCTTCCAACAAAGAGTCCAATGGAAAATAGGAGTAGAACAGAGCGGTATAGCTCTGTTCACAACGACGTTGACGAGTCAAGTGACTTCAATCTCGCGGTGAAATAAAATTACACAACTGGGGTTCACATTTACCCAGCGCACGGGCGCTGTCAGGGAAACAAGGAAACAATGACAAGGTCTCACCCCACTATACTAATGAAACTAGCCTAAGGTGAAATAACCACGGCTACATACTCCCCTCCTTTAAAAAATGATGTCCCCATCATTACGATCCCAACCCAAATACATTGATAAAACAAACAAAATATATATATATAAAGATCAAATTAAGTTCCTAACGGTTCCTACACGAAACATTCATCTGGCGTATTCCCCAAGCCTAGCTGTTGGATTAAGAAAGACGCTAGAGCAACCCTCTCTGATAGAGCAAATGGCTGATTATCCCAGCGGCTTCCATGTATAGCGTTCATGATGAACTCTCCAGTGGTCTGCCATCTAGGTTTCCGTGTTACTCTCTCAGACCGTCTCAAAGCTGGAGCAGGATCAGGAATGTGCGGCGCTCCTACAGCGACTTCGTCCTGGACGATCCTGTCCTCTCTACGCATTTCAACAGCTTCACCTACGGGGTCAATAGCTACACCTGGCGGGCCTACTTCAAGCGCCGGCTCCTGTCGGTCAGCCTGCTGCGCTTCTTCACGAAGATCATCGTCAGTATCAGACGTAGCATCCTCTTCGACCCTTTCCTCTCGTAGTGGCTGCTCAACGACTAGGACACGTCCGACAGTGTCCATATCCTCTGAAGCATCATCCTCTACAAGGTCAACTGTCTCCTCACTAACGTGTTCCTTCACAGTTACCTTACTGGGCACACTATTCTTCAGAGAATCATCAGGCATACACGGAGTGGTGATAGGTAAACAGCCTATAGGCAACAGATGATTTCTGTGTAAAATTTTCACTTGTCCTCCTTTCTCAGGTTTTAGTTCATATACTGGAATATCTATATTGGGTTGATTCTCTACTACGTAGATATCACCACCCCAGCGATCGGCTATCTTGTGTTTTCCTTCATGTGCCAAGATCTTGATCAGAACTCTGTCGCCAGGACTCAACACACTTGCTCTGGCTTTTCTGTCAAAGTACTTCTTCTGATCTGATGATGCCCGCGAATTCTCCTCGACCACATGTTGGTACGAATTACGCAGACGCTCCCTCAGATCACGGACGTACTTTACATACGTTTTCTGACCAGGTGTTTCAGGCAGATCTAAAGCCACGTCTATTGGAAGTCTTGGTTCTCTCCCAAAGAGCAAGTAGAATGGAGAGTGTTGTGTTGAATCGTGGCGGGTAGCATTGTACGCATGTACTAATGCTCCAACATGGGATTTCCAATCTTTCTTCTTTTTCGGCTCCAAAGTTCCCAACAGATTTAGAATGGTTTGATTGAAGCGTTCTGTGATGCCGTTGCCCATCGGATGGTAAGGGGTGGTTGTCGATCGCTCTATGCCCGTGATCTTACAGAGCTCTTCGATAACATGACCTACAAATGATTTTCCGCAATCACTGTGCAACCTCTTAGGAAAACCATAATGGACCAGGTACGAATGGAATAAGGCATTCGCTGTAGTATGTGCAGTCTGGTTCTTGGTAGGTATTGCCTGTGCGTACTTAGTAAAGTGGTCTACAATCACCAGAATATTCTCATATCCTCCTTTGGAACTCTCCAGCGTCAGGTAGTCCATGCAGACCAGTTCCATCGGCTGACTCGTTTTGATAGACACCAACGGAGCACGAATATTGACAGGCGATTTCCTCAAAATGCACCTATTACACCTCTTGATCCACTTTTCTACATCTGATGACATGTACGGCCAGAAGAACCTATCTCTGGTCAAATCTAAGGTCCGGTCGCGACCTAAGTGACCCATGTCATCATGTAGACCTTTCAGTGCTTGTTTCCGAAAAGCACTAGGCAATACCAACTGACTGACTTCTTCACCATCTTTCTCTGTAATACGGTATAGTACACCACGTCGAATGTGAAGCTGATTAAATATTCTGAGGTACTGCTTGGTCTCAGGATCCGATGCTAGCTTACTTGGGTCAGGTCTTTTTCCATATGAGATGCAACGCATTATCGGTCCGATAACTGGATCTTGCCGTTGTATACGCCTCCAGTCCTTGTGACCAAAATCTTCTTCTGCCTCACGGATGATGTCATCTAATACGTGAGAAGACAGACAACAGGCTTCAGCCCAAGGTACTGATGTAGCAGCATCTTTGATAGCAGTGAGAATGTCATGGCCTATCTCTCTAACTGTAGTTGGCATACGAGACAAACCATCAGCATCACCATTGTTGACCCCTGGCCTGTACTCAATGTTGAAGTCGTAGGCTGCCAGAGCAGACAACCAACGATGGCCAGCAGCATCCAGCTTCGCCGTGGTAAGTACATAAGTTAAAGGGTTGTTATCAGTTAGAACGGTAAACTTGTGTCCATAGAGGTAATCTGAAAACTTCTCTGTGACAGCCCATTTTAATGCTAGATATTCCTGCTTGTGTGCTGCGTAGTTCTTTTCAGCTGGATTCAATCCTTTGCTGCCATAGGCTATCACTCTGTTGACTCCATCTTGCTCTTGGCACAAGACTGCTCCCAGACCATCACTACTGGCATCGGTATGCAGAACAAACGGCTGATTGTAGTCTGGATAAGCAAGAATTGGTGGGGACGTCAGATGTCGTTTCAGGGTGTCAAATGCCTGCTGTTGAGGATCACCCCAGGTCCAGTTCGGAGATCGTGCTCTGGATCCTTTACCAGTACATCCCACTAGGAGATCAAAAAGAGGCTTAGCAATCTTAGAGAAATCTTTGACGAACCTACGGTAGTAGCCAGCGAATCCAAGAAAGGTTCTAACTTCATGTATAGCTGTAGGGACTGGCCAGTTCTTAATCTTTTCCACTTTCTTAGGATCAGTCTCAACGCCGTCATTAGATACCACATGTCCACAGTACCCTACCTTTGCCCTGAAGAGATGACACTTAGGAGGGTTCAACTTTAGACCATGACGACGTAGCATAAGAAAAGTGTGTTCTAAAGCAAGTAACTGTCCATCAAAAGTTTTGGATGGAACAAGGATATCATCCAAAAACACAAAGCACTCTTTCATGTATATATCTCCTAGGCAGCGTTCCATAAGGCGCTGAAAGGTCGCTGGAGCATTAGTCAGACCGAAAGGCATTTTCCTAAACTCAAAAAATCCCAGTGGTCCTGCAGTAAATGCGGTCTTGCACTTATCCTGCTCCTCTACCTCCACCTGATAGTAACCACTGCTCATGTCTAAAGTCGAGAAGTAGACATTCCCTGACAAATGGTCGATGAGCTCTTCTATCCTAGGGAGTGCATAGCTGTCTTTCACAGTGTTGTTGTTCAGTTTCCTGTAGTCTATACAGAAACGAAGTTTACCATTCGACTTTCTCACAAGGACAACTGGTGACGCCCACGGACTCTCAGATGGTCTGATAACTCCATTGTCCAACATCTGTCTCAGGTGGTCTCTGACTTCATTGAACATGGCTGGAGGAATCCGCCGGTGGCGTTCTTTGAATGGGTTATCATCATTCAATTTGATGTGATGGGTTACCAGGTCAGTGTGTCCAAGATCCATCTCCCCCTCTGAAAATACGTCCCTGTACTCTATCAGGAGCCGCTGTGCCTGTTGTAATTGGTCAGGGGTTAGGTCAGTGTTATGAAGATTGAACTGACTAAGGAAAGTCTCTTCCGACATCTTGACATCACATTGGCCTGGTACCTCTTCAATATGCACCTGCTGTAGCTGTGCTATAACTTGATGTGGCTGTATGATTACGGTATCCCGACTCATATTGCAGAGCTCCACCTCCACAACTGTACCTTTCCCTTGATATGTCACCAACGAGGGCAGCAGCTGTACAGAGTCTGCGAGTTTGCTGTCTTGGTGGGCCTCAATCATGGCATAGCAAGTTCCGTTCAACAGAGTCTTGTCAACACTTCCAGGTAGTAACACTTTCTCGTTCCGTGGAATTCGAATGGTTTCTGATGTTGCACACTTTACCACACCTATATGCCCATGATTTCTCGCCAAAATCGTCTGCTGCTGATGTATCATACCCAGTGCCATTTTCCATGCAGTGCCTCTAAGATCGGTACCAAACTTCTGTCGCAGGGATCCAAGAACGTTGGTTCCCAGCAGAACAGGGACACGTTGGTTATACTCCGTATCGGGAGCGACCAGGCATAGTGCTGTTAGGGTTTCTTGACTCTGTGGAATCCCTATCTCCAATATAACATATCCCGTGTACGGTAGCGTATCGCCATTGGCACAGGCTACGTGGAGTAGATCCTTCAAGGGATGCAGTGGGAGATCTAACTGCCGAAAACAAGATTCATTTATTGCAGATACAGTTGACCCGGAGTCTAATAACGTTTTGTAGCACTTGTTGTTTATTAGTACTTCCGTTTCACAAGGTGGACCAAGCAATCCTTGTGGGATATTCTTGAGGCATTCGTCTGTTGTAGTCTGGGAGTTCACTATTTGCCTCTCAACAGTGACTCCTACTCTTTTAAATGATGTCTCCGTGGACAATCTCTCTTATAGTGGCCTAGCCCCTGGCACCCATAGCAGCGGACCTTCTTCTGTGTCCAAGTCTTGGTGCTTTCATCTCTGGTTTTCATCTGTCCGATGGAGTTGACGTCTTTCTGTAGAGATTTTACAGTGGACGCTAGCTGACTGACCATACTCTTCAGTTCTTTGATCTCGGTGTTGGGTTCAACGGCAGACATCTGAGCAGTAGTCGTCTTTACAGGTCTACTTGTTTTTTTCAGCTGGTGATCTTGCTCAACAGTCCGGATGGCAACTCTGAGCTCATCAAAATCGGAGATGGCGTCGAACTTATGACCTGTTCCTTCCTGGAGATCGGGTCGCAAACCATGCCAGAATCGTTCGCGTAGCATCTCTTCAGCCTCTGTCTCATCAACGTTTCCAAGCTGCTGTGCTCTTAGCATGATGTCTTCTAGCCGGCATCCCCAAGCAGTGACGCTCTCGTTCTGTTCCTGCTCTGCATTGTAGAATTCCTTGAGAACTTGCTGTTTCCTGGCAGCCTGACCAAACATTCTGTCCAACTTCTGTAGTATGCTTTTCAAGGATGCTTCGGGTCCAAGGCGCATCAATGCACGTGCAGCTGTACCACGTAGAGATCTGCGGATAGCTCTCTTCAAACTCTCTTCCCGATGTGACTTGTCCAGGACAACACAATCAACCTCATACCTCCACACATCATAGTAGGATTCATCTTTCCTGGTTGCGTCACCAGAAAAGAACGAGAACTTAAGATGATCCTCGGCTACTAACATCTTCTGTGGTCTCAGTGGCTCAGGTTGAATAGGAAAAGATGGGCTACCAGAATCCCCATCATCCGCGGGCGTTGGCTTGCATGTTCCCGAGGCTCCCATAGTGTCGGATTGACTGCCCACTTCACTTTTCTCTGGAGATATAACCCCGGCTGCTTTCAGATGTTGTAGCATCCACTGGTTCATTTCATCTGGAGTTGAAGCCTTGGGTTTAGCACCCATTTGCTCAAACAGAGAGGTCATGCTCTTAACTTCTTCCTCGCTGAACGACATTATGCCAGATGAATGTCTGCGTACACTAAGTAATAGCTAATCAATAAATAACTAAATCTATAACGTTCGCTAATCTTCTGGGCTTCCCCAAATCCTAAACTCTCCAAGTCCAAGCTCTCCTAGGTTAAGTAAGCTGATATAATCAGGGCAAATCAAATACTTACAAAAAAAACCCCACCTAGGTATAGTTCTGACTAACAAAATATACTCAGCACCTAATGTTCACAGCCCCGTCGGTCAGTATAGGATTATTGAAATCCTAGCTAGCTAATCCAATATAATAAATGAGTATTTACAATAAACGAAATACATATCAATCATAGCACAAAGGACAAGTTATAAAAAAAACATATTTGGCCTGTATGTCTAGCGTTAGAAAAATGGTCCGATTATTCAAGTATAATAAAGATCCAAGGAATCAAAAAAAAAAAAAAATAACTAACCAATACGTAACACTAGATCAATGCCAAGTATAATATATTTACACTTGATTATCACCAATGTAAAATTCAAAATATACGGTGTAGTTATAGTTGAGAACAACACTAACTACGTACATATATATAGCAATGAGTATAATATTATAAAGGTATGTGGCGCAACAAAATGAATGAATAGATCTACATACAACTGTACACTGTATCAGTACAGTTACATGGAAATGAAATATAAATAATGGGACACTGGTATATCTAAACCAAAATATTGGCAGGATGTACTTCCACGCCTCAAGATCTGTGATCTACGTAGCCTAATGAGTTAGATAGAGATAATCATGAGATGAATCAAATAGACAACTTGTGGAAGATACCGCGACGCCCTACAAAATAAACATATTTTGCGTTGGTCTATTGAGAATGCAGTCAGTGATCCACTGTTGTGTATGCCTAATAGATTTCAATTTGAAACAAAATCGTTATACCTTTAATAATAAACTACTTTCAGCTTAGATCACAATTGTTATCAAGTTCGATAACCAATATATGAGCTAACCGAAAATATTAGGAGTAATATTTTATGAAAATGAGCAAATCAAATGATAATAAATTTAACTGAAAAAATATACAAGTGTGAAACTGAATTCACAGTGAATCACTTGAACCACCGCGCCATCTGACGGTAATTCAACACATCAAACATGCAAATACTGATGAATACATAATTATGAACCTCACAAGTGAAGTTTACAATGTCAACAGGAATAGGCACGGCCGAAAATCACAAATAAATTGGGTTTGCCTATTCAACACATTATATAGCTTCACACCTTCTTTCCGTGAAAAGTCCTGCAGTGTATTTATGACAGCTATCAATCATTAACATGGATACTAGCCGCCGCAATATTGCATGGGTGAAAATAGCAACGAATTGTATATATATTATTTACAAAGTGCTCACACAATTCAATGCTGTACGTATAACTAATCAAATGAGTAATTAATACAAATACCGCTTGTTGTGCAATCAATTCACAAAGAACGACCTATTGTTGTATTATATAACAGTAATTACAACTCAAATAACACTCATCATCATGACATTCAATCAAATAATTGTCAAATAATCAATAATTAATTGTATACACTTGCGAAAAAAAAACTTCCTATCTGGTATAATCCAAAATGTTTGACCTAATTTAACAAATAAATTTTAATAATTGGGAAATTGATCGGACGATAGTATACAAATAAATATATTGAACGTTGTTGCCTAAATCAATGAATGACACGGTACAACTGGTGAACTACCGCTAGTCGCCGACGACTGAGAGTCAAAAATGTCAGAAAATCGCAAAGTTCACACTTGCCATCTGTCACTCATCAACCGTGCAAGCAATGTCGCGCGTTATGTGAAATGAATAATTAGCGATAATAAATCTCACATTTATTTATATATTTAAACCAAACTTGTATTAATCTCTATAAATCAAAGAAAGCGATGTAAAGCGAAATACAATTTTATATTTATGAGGATGATAAATATTTAAAATTGAACAAATATCGAAAAATGTTCTCAATTAAAAAGTGTATTCAACGAATAAAGCTGCCACGGTGCACACTAACCCGATATTATTCTCAAAACAAGTAATAATATCAAAGCTGCTTGAAAATAAATCTCGAGTGTCTAGTGTAAACAATAGCAATTCAAATCAATCGGGCAAAATTCGTGTAACTAATATCTATTATCCGAACAAATAATTATAATTCAGAAACAAATATTTAAACCAGAATTGAAAGTATTGCAACCTCGGAGCGATCCGTCCAAGTCCAAATAAAATTATTTCACAAACCAATTTCAAAGTCGCGAAAATCCCATTTTATTTGCCAAGTCACAATTTCAAAATTGTAACTAAGTTTCGTTCATAATTGAACTGTAGCAACAACTAGCAGCACTAGTCATTGTCGCTACATGTCAATCACCACGTTATCGAGAATAATTCAGAATCAAAGATATCTCGATTTCTGCTGCTTAAATATTAAAAAAAAATAGAATATGAAAGTGCACTTATATAAACAGTGTTAAATAATTAAATCAGTATAAAATGTTCGCGGAACTATATTAACAGTGTGCTTTCTCTTTACCAGCACAGATTAAGAGAAAAAAACAATCCACCAAATGAACTGAATAAATGATCATGATGAAATTAATGTTCATTGTCCTTCTGCCATATTAAACACCGAAGCGCGTGCATCTGCCGCCAATAAAGTTCACAGGTAAATAAAATGTATCTTGAACAAAACTTGTTCAAACGCGAACACCGAGATTATACAATAGTCTATTAAATATACAGTGGCTGGATACAATGCATCAGGGTTTTTTGTTTACTCACAGTCTGTTGGAGTGGTGTCCTCAATCAGCTGATAGCTACATGACCTTATGAGGTCGTAGGGCGAGAATTGTCCCAAATTTAAATTCACACAGATTACGCAGTGGAGCGTAATCAAGATCAACATATCTCGCCGATGACAATACTAACACCTCGCTTGAAGTGATTAGCCACGTGTCGCCAGCGAGTCTCCAGCTACAGCAGAACAATACCGGCTTGCAGACTGTTGTGTCCCTACCGCTCTCCCGGGTTGAGCAGTTCACCAGGGCAGGCTGTTCACAGGTACGACACCAACTCCAGTCTGTAACGATCTGTCATCACAGCTCGTGACCCTTTGCCCCACATTGGGCGCCATTGTGATAGTTCGGGGCTAAACCTCCTGGGTCACCCAAGAAAAACAAGACATATGGCGATGTTCATGTTTATTTACAGCGAGTCGAAGCAACAAAAAAAACCTACAACAAGTGTAGAATAATAAGACATAGTAAGCATGGTAAAATATATGTTCCCGACCACAATAAATAATATATCTTTTACCGACATGTATTTAAATTAAAAGTACAATTTACCATCACTGAAATTACATCAATTGTTATACAATTACATTATAACATAAATGGTTACTAGACTAAATTAATAAAACCAAGTTACAATCATCGTTCCGTAACTTAATCATTTACTGTTTATAATCATCTATTTACACCATTATAATAATAAAACAATAGCGTACCCTGGTACACAATGTGTCACTTCCAGAGTCACACACACCAGCTCGATATCAGGCCACGCACAATACCAATGACCAGTCTAAAGAAACAAATATAAACTGTCAGAGTAATAATACTATTAGTAATAATGCAACCTTATTAAAATAACTTTAATCAATTAGGTCTGAATCAAATTCCATCCAACGTCTAAGTTGCAAAGTTAAATTAATTAAAAGCTCAGCGAGTCGATATCTTCCACAAGTTATATAAACGGGAAAATAATCTAATACATTATGCTAAACTAATCTAATAGCACATACCTAGATCACAGATCTTCAAAGCCTACAATACCAGCTACTCTTCCAACAAAGAGTCCAATGGAAAATAGGAGTAGAACAGAGCGGTATAGCTCTGTTCACAACGACGTTGACGAGTCAAGTGACTTCAATCTCGCGGTGAAATAAAATTACACAACTGGGGTTCACATTTACCCAGCGCACGGGCGCTGTCAGGGAAACAAGGAAACAATGACAAGGTCTCACCCCACTATACTAATGAAACTAGCCTAACACAGTCACTTCATGGGATTTCAAAAGTCTTTATATATATTCAGCACACACTGATTTGTCGTTTTTGTCTTCCATTTGTATCCATTGTGGATGTTTTATAAGCCTCTGAAGCGGTATCTACGTTTGTAACATGTGTCTGTCCACGTGCAACAGTGTTTACAAACATGAACTGAATAGATTCTGTGTACATACATAATCCTGCATGGTGACACTATATTTATTATGTGTATGTACTATGTGATGTACGATCCCCCGACGTGGCTGTGTCATTAGTCAGCCTGTAAATTTTAATTATTTGGGCTGGTAAAGTGTCTGTCCACTGTTATCTACGTTTCTAAAAGGTAAATGAAGTCACATTTAGTATGAAAATAACACTTGAACCCCAAGCGAACTTGGTGTATGCATAATGCATACAGATCACGTGCACATTATGTATCAAAAATTAGCCACGTGCGTTCTTCTTCCCACTAAAAAAATGAGAAGTAGGAAATCTGTCTTTGAAGTTACAAGCTGGTTACGAACATAGATCATGTTACAAACGTGTCATGTTTCTTTCAACTTCATCACCATCAAGCTGATTATATATATAGAACTAGTGTATATCATAAAAGGGGGCTGATCTATTGACATTATCGGTCAATTTTAGGTGGTTGTGACATTGTCATGATTATACACAGCCAGAGTGCCAGATACTCACCAGTGGGACAGATAGTTATCATTCACGTTCACACAGGGACAGATCAAGAAGTCTGTCCGTGTTCGAACGTGCATGGATTGTTACAAACGTTAATGTATAATAATCTGATATTACTATCACTAGGGTATGTGTCACTATGCCTTTTTCACAAGTATTCCCACTATAGTTAATGTTTATCTTGATCTACAGCTATGATCCACATTTATACAAGTTTTATTTAAAGTTTTAAAGTGTTGGTATTCTGTCCTTGCCATTATTAATGTTCAAACACGGACAGACAAGTACAGTCTGTCCTTGCTCGAACATGTATTCTGTCGTTGTTACAAACGTTATTACATGTTATAAGCCTCCAGAAAAAAATATGTCTGTCCATGTTACAAACGTAATTTTACAATGTTCTGTCTCATGTGGTGGAATTATTAAACATTCAATTATATTTTCATTTATTTTTTAAAAACTAGCCATGATATAGTAATCCATATCCAGTGAAAAAAATCACTATAGGTAATATTTATTTTTGGTCCATGATGTTACCAATATGTACCCCTATACCATGGAAGTGGCCATTTCGTCACGTTAGCACAAAGGTAAAACTCAGAAATACACATAGGCCTAACAAATATTTTCGATGAGTATGAAAGTGTTTGATACTTTGATATAAAATTGTCACCTTTTAATATATATTTGTGGAATATGCATATAAATAGAGGGAATGACATATCTTACAATGCTATTGTGACAGTGTCAAATCCTTAAATTTGTTCAGATCTCATAAGTGCATTGATATATGAACAATATTATTCTTTTCTGACTACCTACCATCATGGTGAGGTGCCGAAAAAAATGAGTAATGGAGAAATAAAAGTTTCAGTTGAAATTACCTGCTCTGATTTTTTTATGGTCAAATAAAGCGGGTAATAATATAGGCTGTAACATTAGCATGGCAGTTCTAGTCTAGATGCACTCATCTACATCATATGGTCATATCAAGAAGCCAAAAGAAAATCACCGATTTTTTAATGATTTTAGCCTGATCCAGTCATTGAGTCACTTAGGTTAAATTTCATTTGTTAAAAAATGATGGGTTGATGAAGATGCCTCGTTTGACAATTCTGCAGCCCGAGCCTGTTTCCTCATGTATTGCAATGGCGGAGGGTGGTCTGGCTACGGCTCAAATTGCCAGAAAACATGTTAGCAATACTGAGATTTATCGCCAGATTTCAAGACACCGAATAACCTCTGATAGGCCACAACAGGAAAGATGAGGACAAATAATGCACTGAAGATCCCAGTGCGGTACAAAAACGTGTTTTTCTGCACAGACACTAACGCTACGCATTGGGGCCAAGCAGTCACAAGTGAGTGACATCAATCAATGGATGACTCCGTGGGTCAACACTTTTTGGCAGTGCAACATGCAGAAAATGGGAAATGAGTCATACGCACTACTGTGTGTTACCCACGTCAAAAAAACTGGCAGATACTCATCTTTAATAACCAAGTAATGAGTGGTATATTTAGGTTTTTTTGAACATATTAAATATTTTGAACAGTATATCAATAAAGTTAAGTTGCGTTTATTTTTTTGTTAAGTATATGTGTTTATTGTTCTTTCACCAAAAAATGATCAATACAATACAATACAAAATAAAATGTACATAACAAAATCAAAATTTATAAAAATACATTCACCGTTATCATATCAGATATCCCTTCTTTCTTATCTTACTTAAGATGACACCATTTAAAAAACATTTTAGTACCGGGTATGTCCAATTTTACATCAACGGGATTGAATGGCATTGGTGTTAGTACGCTTAAATTGGCTGCCCCCGCAGCTGCTAATTGAATTACCTTAGGGGGCCACCATTTAATCTCCAGGAGGGGGGGGGAGAGAAACTGGGGTATTTTTAAAATGATTTTTTTTAGACTAAATTTTCATGAAATAAATAATTGTCTCAAGGAAATGTTGTAAATAAAAAATTAATGGCCCCTTAAAAATATTAGGCGTCGTTTCGCTCGGCATCATCAACCCTCACATCAAATTAAGCCTAGTTTAATTGCGATTCAACTTTGTAGACAAAAAAAATAAATTCTAAGAAACTGAAATACATATTTAGCTTCAGGCAAAGTGTAAAATAAATAACATGTTGCAGATAGGAGGTGAAATAAATCATTTGTCCGGTTCAAAAACTTCACGTCCCCCCCCCCCCCCTAGTAATTGAATTGTAGTCCCGGGCCTTAGCATTATAAGTAAATCATTTCCAGAGAAATAGAAAAAGTGACGCCTACCATTGAAGAGGGAAATACAGATCATGACTGTCCTATATCCAAACATGTAACTTCTTTGGTTTATTAGTTAGATTTTAGTAAAGCATTTGATCTTGTTAACCACACACTACTATTGGAAAAGTTGAAACTCTGCTATTGTACTGATGATACAACTGGTTGGTTTCACAACAAGTTTCTGTTAAGAGCTCATGCGCACTGTCACAACCACAGACAATCAACTGCGAGGTACCATAAGAATCGGATTTGGGTTCCCTTTTGTTTTTAATTGATTTTAATAATATGCCACTATTCACTAAGTGAATCAACACAATGCTATATGCAGATTACGCTACCATATCAGCGTCAGGTAGACATATTGTAGATATAGAAAATACACTCTCTAATTATGGGCACTCATGCAGCATCTGACTGGTGCTTTAAAATGACATGATTCTCAGCCTGTCAAAGTGTAACGCATTATTAATTTGTCAATGTCAATATCGATGGTACTATTATTCCAAATTTGTCAACAACAAAAATACTCGGAGTTCACTTCAATAATGCTATCAGCTGGGATGAACATATTAAAGCTATTCGTAATGCGATTACAGAAGTCCTTTATCTTCTTCAGCAGAATAAATCATTCCAACCAGTGAATTCCAGGAAATCATATGTAAGCAGTTATATTTTGCCTTATGATAATTATTATTGTATTGTATGGTGAAATTATTCAAAAACACTAGTATATTCTCTGGAAAAATCTGCCCAATTGATCCTTGGTGAAGTACTTGATAGGAAAAATACAACCCCAAGTCATGTACTATATATATATATATATATATATATATATATAAATCTATGCTGGATGTCAATACTAGAGAGAATTAGCTATCTTCGAGCTGTACGTGCAAGTGTACAAATGTGTAAACAAGATATGAATGAAATGTTTCAATTAAATAGCCACTTACACAAGTATATAAGACAAGGGCCGCCATTAACCATGACATTCATGTGTCACACAGCCACAGTAAAAGTTTTCTTGGTACACAAATATGGAATAAGATACCACCTCATATTAACTCTAAAAGTCTAACTAATTGCAAAAATTTATAGGTACAACAACATTTTTCTAAAACGGTTTTAACCTATTTGTAATGTAATCACTGATCATAAAATGTTCAACTTTATTTGTCTGGTACGAATCGGCTGCTTTCGCTGATGTATTTTTAAGCAGATCGACCTCTTACACATTGTGTTGGCTGTGGAATAAACTTGGCAGATTTGTAATCGTAATCATGGTAATGGTAAGCATTACATTTTGTGTGGAGCTTTGTCTCTCTGGCTCGAATCCTGGACGGCGGCTTTCGCTGATACATTTGAACCAAATTGACCTCCTTCACGTTAGGAATCTTGCATGCTATA
Source organism: Flabesymbios commensalis (assembly GCA_964017125.1). Taxonomy (NCBI): domain Eukaryota; kingdom Metazoa; phylum Annelida; class Polychaeta; order Terebellida; family Flabelligeridae; genus Flabesymbios; species Flabesymbios commensalis. The sequence continues at coordinate 30,740,419 of OZ024914.1, forward strand.
ATCCCACTAATCATTCTACGCTATTTTGCTATGTGTTGTATGCTATGCTGGCCAGCCCCGATAGCTCATTCATATCGACTGGGGCCTGTAACCTGGGGGTACCAGGTTCGAATCCCGGTCGTGATGGATATTTGTCATCGTGGCTGTGCATATACAGTGCTCCAAACTTTTCAAAAGCATGGAGTGTACAGTGCTGCCTATGGTACTGTGCACTATAAAGAACCCTTGAAGTCATTCAAAATAAGAGTAGGGCATAGTCCCGGCTTTTGGCTTCGTTCTGTCGCGATATTGCCATGATTGTGCAGAAAGCGACGTAAAGCAATATTCATATATATGTATGCTATGCTCTATCATAGTCATGATATGAATGTTGTAATAAAAATACAATTAATATTTTAATGTACTTTTCCTAGTACTTTTAAGATTATATCAAATGGGTTTTAACAAATATTTAAATATATGTACACATAAGTTCTAATTAGAATTCTAATTAGATTTTTTTTTACTATAATGAAACATTGTATAATAAGTTATGTAGTTATTTTATCTCTGATTTTAGTTCGAAAAAAATATATGTATTTACACCACATGGTAATATGTTTTTTCTATCTTTACAATTATCTTTAATTAAAATGTACCATGTCTAACAATAACTGAATAATAAAGTAATTAGATAATACAGTTATCATGTACCTATTCTTAATTCTCTATGATTTTTTGCAGTATAAATTGATGTATGCCATTTTTAATCTTGTATTTTATTTTGTATTATATCCTGCGTTATATTTCACCATTATTTTTTGTACATATTTTAATAATTATACTATTGCATATGTGTACAGAGGGTCCATTGCAAATTAGTACAATGTACAAAATGGTTTACCCTCTATAAACAAAGTTTATTATTATTATTATTATTATCAACTCACAAAAAGGGGTTTGTCATGCGAGTTCCTAAAATATGGTCATTTAATTGATAAAAGTATGGCTTTAAAGCCTTTGTTGTAGACATAATATAACATTTTATGGGATTAATTGTATCCCCCATATCTCTGTTGTCCATAACTGCAGACTATTGGAGTTGGAGAAAATCGTCCAGTGCATCCTCCATGTATATTATTTATTATTATATAAAAAAAAACTAGGTTTAACACCAACCGAGTTTTGGAATGTCAGAGGAGACATCCCTGCAAACAATTTTACGTTGTAATAACGTCCCCATAACGTACAGCATTCGTACTTAGGACGTAACTCTGTAAACTCCCATTTACATCCTTAGACCGTACATGACATACAACATAAATGTAACAAATGACGTTATTGAGACGTTCTAGGTACGTTCTTACGTTCTTAGCACGCCCTCGTTACGTTCATCCATCACTGGCGAAACTGGGACCTAACAAACGTTAGGGCTACTATGACTACGTCCTTAGCACGTCCTTGTTACGTTTATCCATGAATGACATAAAAGGGAGCTTAACAAACGTTATATTACGTACAGTGTTTGCAGGGATGATCATTTACAAAAACAAACTGAAGCTGGTAAATAACTAGTTATATATATGCCTTATTAGAAGGGTCAGTAACCCTTTTTAATAGGGGCGACACCCACATTATCTTTATGGGTCATTAACTAGATCTGCTTTATTAGAAGGATCAGACACCCTTTCTAATAGGAGGCGACACCCACATTATCTTTACTTAAAATTATATTACCACCCCTGCTATATATACCATGTTGTAAATAAATTTTAGTTGTATTTTTTACATTATTAGAAATTTTTTTTTTACTGTAATTAACAATATAAATAAAAATTGTGGGGTAAACATCCTCAATATTTATTTAAAATGTCATGTTTAAAGATGGCAATATTTCCAGCTGATTGATTTGACATAATGGTAAATTATCATCCATACCGGCAGCCAGTGATTTTTTATGGATGTATACAGGCCTATGCAGGTGCACAGGACAAATTCATTTATTATAAATTGTGCTGATATAGAATATACTTTGAAAAATATTTAAAATCCCATGGTACTTGATGAGTATAAATATTTTTAAAAAAAATAGATCAATCATCACTGCAAACGCTGCTTGTAATATAACGTTTATTAAGGTCCCAGTTTCGTCATTCATGAATAAACGTAACGAGGATGTGCTAAGGACGTAGTCTTAATAACCCTAACGTTCCCAGAACGTCCCGATAATGTTACATTAATGTTTTACGTTCTAAGGACGTAAATGGGAGTTCACAGAGTGATATCCTAAGTACGAATGATGTACGTTGTGGGTACTTTATCACAACGTAAAATTGTTTGCAAGGATAGGATTAAGAAAGTCAGATGGACTAGCAGAAACTAATTTATGAAAGGAATATATTCAAATTATTATTCATGTCCGTATCTGGATCTGTATGTGGCAGGGCCCTTGTTAGGCCACCAACGCCACAAAGAGGGAGTGGTGCGTGCATTGGATTTATCAGGTGGAGCATGTATCCAGACACTGGCTATTTTTTGGGTGGGAAACTTTGTAAATTTAATGTTCTTCACAACCCATCTATCTCCCAATTTTATGATATGCCTCACTACAGCTTGAGGGCAGATCCCGACAGATTCAGGCAGATCCAAGGGGGGCGCTGCAGACGCGCCCTCCTATTTTCGCCAAATACTTTAAAAAATCCCCTAAATTGGCTAACATTTACCCAAAAATCTCGGGGGCAAGCCCCCAGAACCCCGCCCTGCAAACAATTTTACATTGTAATAATGCCTCCACAACGTACAGCATTTGTATTATTGGATGTAACTCTGTGAACTTCGATTTATGTCCTTAGAACGGAAAACATAAATGTAACGTTATTGTGACGTTCTGAGGACGTTTGGGTTATTATGACTACGTCCTTAGCACGTCGTCATTACGTTCATCCATGAATGACGAAACCAGTACCTTAACAAACGTTATATTACGTAACACGTTACAGTGTTTGTAGGGCGTGCGCCCCCCCCCCTTTTTACAGACCCTGGATCCGCCACTGTAAACGTCTCAAAAACGAGGAAAAACGTATTTGTTTGTGAAACGTCTAAAGCCCCTGAGCCGATATACGTTACCTTAGCAAAGAGGTGCATATATAGGGATACCCCCTGTACGTATGGGGCATCGAGAAAACATCACTACTACACTAGTAATGGGTACCCGAAATCAAGGGATATTTCGGGTGCGTGTGCCAATTAGATATAATATTGATCACATGATAGATTCTGTCAAAATGGCTACCACCGTTGAAATTGTGAACGCTCTTCTTGCTTCTGGTAAATACCACACACTGTTGTCATTAGTCAAAGGATTTCGCAATGGCGTCGTGTGAGTAGCACAATATAGCATTATATACCATATATTTCTAATTTTAGACACATATAACAAATGAAGCATCTTGAATCTTTGTCAATTTGAATAAACATTTCGGAGTGAGTGAGCGATAATACCAGGTTTGATAAATATGCTGGTCTGCGCAGGGGTTGAAAACTGGGTCGCTGTGATTGAGACTTGACTGATGTAATTTCTGTTTTTGATATCATGGGAATCCATAGAAATAGTTTCATTTTATTAGAATAAAAATCACTATTTATTAACCCTTAATTTTCAAGCCTGGATTTGGTAAACCACCACCGAATGCCACCTGTTGCCGGTGATGGCCTACCACATGGATGTCCAGCTGATAACGGGTGGCCCACTAGCTACATTGTTTGCCGGTGGTGGACCACCAGTGGGCCATCAGTGGCAAATCTCACCTTCCGTTTGCTGCCGGTGTGCCACTGGTGGTCTAACAGTGGCTTTTTTGCCGCTCATAGCCACTGGTGGACCACTGGAGTGATGTTGTCTGGGTTTTATCATCTTTTTCGGGGGTTCCCATCATTAGATTTCTCATAATTTTGAAAAATGATGCCAGCTCTCACCTTTAAATTCATAATAGTTAGGTACGTTAGGTTAGGTAGAAATGAAGCCATCATTGTAAAATAAAAGAGTTATTTGTTTTGAATGGCACTTTTATCACCTTTTCCGGGGGTTCCCATCATTAGATTTTTCGCAATTACGAAAAATGGTGCCAGCTCTCGCCTTCAATTCCATAATTGTTGCAACAAATACTTGTAGAGGTAAGTGCAACAGGCATGATGTGGCCCTTTCTGATATTTTTTTTACACACAAGCCATTTTTTAATTTTTGTAAAAAAAGGAAGACAGACTATGTCCACTGCCGTCTGAGGAAGTTCTGGAGGACATCATTACGTCCGTTTGGACACAACAATGTGGGAATCTCAAAGAATTGAGATACCTGGGGAAGGCTGCACTAGTTTGCCCAGGGTTAACATGGTTAATCCTGGGTGAAGTTTTGTTTGCCTGCCCTGCACTTCCTCAGTGTTTCAGTTAGTACTTTCTAACATGGCGCAGTGCCATGTTGCTTTAGTGAGCGCCATGCGCTCTTCATGAGCGCCATGTTGCCCTTCTTGAATGTCATGTTGCCCTTTATGTGCGCTATGTTGCTTTTCTAATATTTAGATAGTGAAATGCCTCTTTTAAGTGTCATATTCAACACACCCAAGCCATTGTGACTGTGAAAAACATGAAAAACACCCCAGTCACTGATGTCGCGAATTCACACCTACGACGCAATACATGATTACGGCCTGTGTACATAGTGGTAATAACTCAGCAATGTTTGCATACTTAACTGATTCTGTTTATACACTTAATTGGGGAGGTTGGGTGTTGGCAACGCCTAACTGGATGCCTGGCGTGCATGATCAGGTGCCCCTAATGATTGGTGGTGCCATGCCACTTTTGAATCCTAGATCAACCACTGTTCCTCATGGGGAGCATCGAGGGTAAAAATGGAAGTTTCATAGCTATAAAGTTTTCAATCCATCAAAAAATTTCTTTTTCCATGACCATGATGGTCCCCTCGTGAAAAAAAAAAATAACGGGAGGCCAGAGGCTATGCCCAAATTTCTGATTGTTATGTGCATATGTGGTATATTTGCTACTGTTACTGTATTGCAGGGTACTCGTTAGGTGCTCTAATGTATCTAAACACTAATACTCTCAGCAGCGGCATCATCTCAGTAGTTTTCTTCAGCTGCTTTTTCTTGCTCAGTGAAATCTGTGGAATGTGGTCAAATATTTCTTTCAGCATGTCGGCAGTTACCAAAAAAGGCTCAGCATAATTTTATTGGACAGTTGAAAAAATTATTGAATCTACAGTAACAGACCTGTCTATACAATAGTTGCAAAAAATGCTTGAAGAGATAAGTGGAACAGGGATGATGTTGGCCCCGATATTTTTTTACCAGTTTACACAGGTGCCATTTTTTTAATTTTTGTAAAAAATGCAAAACATGAAAATAGACTATGTGCACTGACCTATGAGGAAGTTCCGGAGGCCATCATTATGGCCGTTTGGACAGAACAATGGGGGAATCTCTAAGAATTGCGATACCCAGGGAAGTTTGCCCAGGGTAAAACCTGGGTGAAGTTTTGTTTGCCAGATGTACTCTTCCTCATGGGGCGCACCGAGGGTAGAAATGGAAGTTTCCTAGCTATAAGGATGAAAATCCATTTAAAGTTTTCTTTGTCCATGACCCCTTCGTGAAAAAAAGTAGATAAAGTGGGGCCGGAGGCTATGCCCAAATTTCTGATTGTTATGTGCATATTTGTTGTAAATTTGCTACTGTTACTGTATTGTTGGGCATTTCCTGGGTGCCCTGATCTATCTAAAAAATAAAACTCAAAATCATCCATCTCAGTAGTTTTCTTCAGCTGCTTCAAAAAGTTCAAGTGTCTAGGTGATTTTTTTGCTCCTGTAACCCTGGGGCAATTTGCAACATTGAGGTTACAACTTTTGGATGTTTTTATAATTTAGCTCAGAATTTGATCTAGTACAGGATTTTTCTTGCTCATTGAAAACAGTGGAATGTGGTCAAGTATTTTTTTTGCATGTCAACAGTTACGAAAAATGGGTCAGCATAATTTTATAGGACAATTTTCATTTTTTTGTGATGTACCTACCATTGTCATCTTCATCCACTAGTCTACAACTGCTAATTGGTGTCGCAATTCTGGGGTCGATTCTGGGGTCGATTATAATCATAATCGTCGATTACAATTTTTAATTGATTACATTGTAATCATAATCAAAATCATTTTTTTTGAATTTGTGTAATAATGATTAAAATCGTAATCGAGAAAAAAATATGACCTGTAATTGTAATCATAATCGTAATCGATGTTCTAAAAGCACTGTAATCATGATTATAATAAATCATAATCATGATTTTTTTAGTATATATCACAATAAATAATATCAATTGAAGCAATTTTTATATTAAAAAAAAATTCAACTATTTAGAACAGTTTGTTAAATTTCGCTTTGTGCATACATATATATAGGCATTATGTGTGTGTTTTCGCTCAGGCCCATGCGTAAATGCATATATATATTTATAAATGTGGATTATCAGGAAGCGCAAGACATACAGCTTGTGTTAGTTTGATGTGGGTACAATGTTGTAGACACTGGTCCGGCATTGGGCCAGCTTTAAATCGAGTCTCACGTTTAATGAGTTTCCAGGGTTGCTAATGTGACTGTACATAAACACTACCTAACAACTTTTAGGTGGTCCTTGCGACTCTGGTTATTAAATTTGGTTGAAAGGAACAGGTCAAGACGATTAGTGAATTAAAAATATATAATAAAATAATAAGTTGTAACATTGCTGTAGGCAGACATCTCCAGAGTGTAAACGGTTAATTTCAATTAACGTCATCGTGTAGTCACTTGGATTAACCCTTTACGAAAGACTTCAACATTGTTTTTATATTAAAGTGAATACTTTATTGTTTTGTCGTTCTCAGCCAATTAAAACTGTCAGGAGCAATAATAATATTAATTCCTGGGTATTTTTGTTTTATTTTAAAGATTAAAGTTATGGATACAGCTACAATTCGGTTTCAAATAGGCCTATATGTATATTTTGTGATGACCTTCACCTGATGCTTAGCAGGGAAATTTCAATATATTATCACAATTTATATTGGAAGATCTTTATCTAAATGCTAACATGGGGGGGGGGGCGATAATGGCATGTTTAAATCGCCTTTAAAACAGTACATACCGTGTTGCATGTCCTAAGAAACAAGGGTGCCCAGCCAACACAGTTTGTTGATCCAATATTGGCCTAATGTTGGGCCAGCGACGCAGATGGTGGCCCAACAGTGGGCTAATACTGGATCAACAATATTGAATCAGCATCTCGTGTTTTCAATATGGTAGGCCCTATAGATATTATATAATAGAAGGGATGCTCCTCGCGATGGTAAACTGTTTGCATGTTTGCACAGCAATCAGGCGCGACTGCTAATTGCAGCAGCTGCTATTTGTCTTAGCTGCTATCTAAGACAATGTAAATGTACAATGTGTAGGGCCTATATATGTATAAAAACCTAATTTTGCTCAGATTTGATGAAGTTGAACTGACATTCTTGAACACAATATAAATAAATAAAACTACCCGGTAAGTAAATTTCAATTGCAGTTGTTGTTATTTATAATTTGTTATAGTATGTCATTATTATTAATAAGAATTTCTAAGATAATTTTAATCACTTGTAATCACGAAATATGATTAATGTAATCGTAATCATAATCGAAATAAAAAAATAGAGTAATCAAAGTCGTAATCGATAATTTTTGATGACATGTAATCATAATCGTAATCGATAAATACATAATGACGTAATTACAATTACGTAATTACATTTAAATTTTTTCGTTATTCTGAACGAAATAATACCGACTCTATGTCGACCAATATAATACAATGTTCAGCGTGAATCGCGGAAATCACGGCAAAACATTTTTACGCCTTCTTCAAACTACTGAACTTCAATTACCGGCACTGTGGACTGCCATTGGCCGTCTGTATGGATAGTCACTCTGCTGTTTTAAGTGTAATCAAATTATAATAATAATGTCACTTATGCTCGCGATGTAGGTGTTAAAAACGATTGCAACAGGTCTGAACTGACCCTATGAACGCTGCGGCATCTAAATCCACTGATGTGTTCCGTGTGGAAAAAATCACATAATTTCATTTTGACTATATTATGTTTAACGTCGGAGCGCTGATGTGAGTAAGGTGATTGATTAGATGTTAAATATTACGCATGCATGCATAGGCAAACACGTGATATTATCCGAATGATGAATAAATGCCGGCTCAGCGTTGTAGACGGCGGACCGACATTAATACAACAATGCCACGATGTCCCGTGATTGACGGGAATGCCACACGTCAAATCTCGCAACATATCGTTACATGTGCGGTGAACGACGAGACGTGACGATGACCTGCGGGCAGGTGTTCTCGACCAATCACAGTAACCCTTGAAATGGTTGATAGCTCAACCAGCAGTGACAGCATGTTTATGATCAGACGTTCAACCAGACCGCCGTTGTGTTTTATTATATTTTCTCGCTTCTTGGCGCTAAACAGTCAAGTTGCGTGTTAAACAACAAACACCCTTCACCGGCGTCAAGCTATGAGGCCCATGTATATATTATTGATAAAGAACTATTATTACGGGTGGTGATTAGCAACTTGCATCAACTGGCCGAAGTATTAAATCCATATATAGGCTAATACATATTATTTAAAATAATTATTTTGTAATAATGTTATTAAACATAATTTATATATATACATCAGTATTTAATAATTATCATGATTAGCAAATCGCATCAACTGGCCGCAGTACTAAATCCATATATACCATGTATACAGCCATGTATTATTTGAGATATATTTTAATAATATAATTGAACATAATTTTATAAACACATCAATATTTAACATCATTTTTATTTAATATCATTATTAACAAAACATTTATCAAGAAAAGATGAAACAGGTGTTTGCAAAATTGTAACTGTAAGCAATGATTCCTTTGATTTTGTAACATGAAAAAATCCATAGAAAACGGAGAAATCTCTGTTGAGCCTTAAAATCTAGTAGCGTTCAAAGTGTCAATTAGCCTAGTCTGACGGGAAGTTACTCTAATTACTGCAATAAACAGTTGACACCAAACCAATGCTGAATCAATAGTGGCTCGACATCTGCGACGTCGAACCAGCAGCAAACCAATAGTGGGTCAACGTGCCCCGTTCAATGAAGGGCAGTTGATCATCGCTGTGCCAATGCCGGGTCAACAGCTCACGATGCTGGCCCAGCTTTGACACAGCGTTGTTCTTCTCTCCTGTGTTATCTTGGAACGGCGAGCACACCTTTTACTGCCTAGCCAGAGAATAGTCAAATTTATTTTTCGCTTGAAAACATATATTTTTCACTCTGGAAATAACTACACATTTTTTCGGGGGGAATGCAATATATTAATATATATTACAATGATTTGTTGGCAATTTAATTCGCATACCGCCTCGTAACGTACCATTAGATTTAAAAAGATTAAATATATATTTTATATACGTGTACACCTAATATTTAAAAGGTGCCGAGTACCGCTCGTACTGATCGACCTCAGAACTCGTACTGATATGTAGAGCCAAAAGGCAGTATCATCTGCTTACTGGAAAAGTAAGCAGATGCTCTGCAGCAGACAGATCCCCACGTGTGCTGCAGCTCCCAGCTAACACTACACGTTGAAACAATGATGTTTTAATGTTGGCACAACGTCTGCGACGCTGGCCCAATATTAAAACATCATTGTTTTAACATGTCGGTTTGCTGGGTGTTTACTATGTATATGTATGTTTCTTAGTTTCTTAGTTTGGCATACTATTATACTTTATGGCGGGCGGCGGCAAATGGCCGCGTTTGTTTCACGGCTTTATCCGGCCACCTATGTCAAATCTCTAAAACTTTTTTTTTTTCAAACGAGGCCTCCTATGAGCGGCCACCTGTCTTGAACGGCCACTTTTGGCTTGCATTAGTGGTGGCCGCTCAAAAGAGGTTCTACTGTAATGACGAATAATCGTAATCATAATCGTAATCGATAAATAAAAATGACATGTAATCATAACCTTAATCGTAATCATGAATTGTATTCGACCCCAACCCTGACTTGTAGTGGGTGACAAATGGAAGAAAAGTAATTTTTAAGCCTCCTATGCTAGGTAAGCCTACACCACAAAAAGTAATTTGATGGGTTTTTCTTGTTTTTTCATGATTTATACATGCATTTGTGAGAAACTGCAATAAAATACCGTATTCTCCGATGTATACCCCCCTCCGGTGTATAGCCGGTAGAGGGGTAAATTGACCAGGCTAGACAATAGATACCCCACACCGTTGTATTCCCCGCACGTGTCTGCCCGCTCCCGCCTGTCTGGGTAGTCCCGTCAATCTGGTAACGTCTACAGCGGCTGCCCAGTCACTCAAGTAATATACCCGTAAGATTTCTAATTTTAACAGTGTAGTAAAATCTGATATGTCCTAAGTTATTATTTGTTCTATGTTGACATTGTATAATAGAATAATTAATGTTGGGGTTTATTATTATTAACGTCCACAGAGACTGACGAGATAAAGAAAGATGTGCATGGGACAGAGTCACAGAGGTAATAACACGCCAGGTCATTCTTCAGTATGGAGAACGAGGAGCAAGCGCCACTACATATACCCTAGCATAGCCCACAGTACATATTAACCTCTTCATTCCCAACTTGTATCAAAATGCATAGGCCTATATATTTTATTGAACCAACAAAATATTTTCATTTTTATATTTCTCAACAAATATATTTTTACAATTTTTTTAGAAACCGAGTTATAAATTAGTAAATATCGTTTTATATTTGACCAGATAGTTATATGTATGAGTCTAAAGATCATGTGATAAATACAATGAAGATCGTGCTATGAGGCATATAGCAATGTAAAATCTGATATGTTTTAAATACGTAGTATAAATACTAGTGTAGTATTGCATATTATAATTATAATACATTATTGAAAACGTGTTGAGGTCTATTAACAGAAAAACGGCCGATTAAAATCTACGCATTAGCCTAGATTACAGAGCATGTACGCGAACCTGTCATCAGAGACAACCCTTGTGTGTCACACTGTGTGTATTGTAGTAACGTTAGTCCTCCCGCCGTTGTATACAATGCCATCCCCGGTAAACACGAGACATTAACCCGCCCACCGTCTTCGACGTTGGCCCAACATCAAAACAACATTGGATCAACATCCCGTGTTTGCTGACTCGTTTCTATTCCAATGCAGGGTTTCCAATGTTTCTAAATACAAAGACAATTTCATATATCGTTGTGCTGACATATAAGAACCGTCTAAATTGAGGGTAAATTATTTGCAGCTTAATCGCGGCCGTTGGCAGTAAAATGTCACACCCTTATTGATGCAATGCTTTGATTACCGAGTGGCGGTTAACTGTTAATCGCCGCCGTTGGCAGTAAAATGTCACGCCTTGATTGATGCAATGCTCTGATCACCGAGTGGCGGCTAACTGTTAACCGCGGCCGTTGGCATTAAAATGTCACACCTTCATTGATGCAATGCTCTGATTACCGAGTGGCGGCTAACTGTGAGAGTTGGATATGTGTGTAGTGGCCATCCACCGCCAGTAGCTGGTATTCCCACTTGGCTCAGGTCAGTGAAGTACAGAAAAAACACACGATATATGGCAGAAGAAATTTAACCATAATTATAAAAAAAATCGGACTAACACTTCAACAATGTATAGCCCGCATTCGTTATATACCCCGCACCAGGCCTTCCAAAGAGTAAAAAATAGCGGGTTATACACCGAAAAATACAGTACACATTTTTCTCTCTTTGCTTACCAAACACACTGACTGTCCTACAGATACGTTTTACCGCTGTCCTACAGATCTATACGTTTTACCGCTGGAGAACTTATCCCTGAATTTACCGCTACAGAGCTAATTTTTTTTACTAAATTCAACCTCTATGCATAATATGAGGTGCCTTTTTTGTATAAACATATTTTATTAAGCAATTGAAACATATACAAAATAGTAAAACGAGGTTTCGTTCGCTGAGTGGTGACATGATGACTGGTTTCGTGCAGGCTGCTGTAGTTGTTGCGGGGGTGGAGGGGGCGCAGCGCTCCGTCTTGTGATTAAAGTCAGTGTAGATCCATTTAAGTGGAAGTCAGGGCAAGAAAAAATGTACTGTGATAGTATGAAACAGTTATAACTGGTTCGCTGAAGACAATGTGGCGTTTAGAACTTAAATATGACAGCAGCGAGTCCATTAACTGAGCATTGCGATAGGTTGCATACGCAGGTAGTAGACAAGATGCTGTCATATGAACAACGGTAAATATGGCCAGCGTCCCGGTGCTGCAGCAGGCTGCAGACTGAGGTGGTATCCATGCAAGAGCAACTCGAAAATAGTCAACTGTATGCCTGCATATCCACCACCCCGATGATTGCAGCACGCTGCAGACCCAGATACTAGACATGATGCTGTCATATGAACAACATAATATAAGAGTGTAACGTACTAAAATGCAACTAGAAAATGAATATGCTTGCACCATGTCCAGCAACACCATGTTGCAGCGGGCTGCAGACCGAGATACCAGACATGCTGCTGTCTAAACAGCAAGACAATGGATTGTCATTACCAAATAAATTGTTAGTGCATTTGTTGCACAACAGAATGTTTAATTATGTTACATCGGTGTGAATACAGCATGGCAAGGCAGAAAACTGAAAAACATTTATACAGTGTCACTCACATAAACTTAGTATAGAAAACCGTTGTGTTTCACATATATATTGTTCAACTGCAGCAATTAAAGTTTTGGTCATATTTTCTTGAATGTCACCATAAAGAATATTTTTTAAAGACAAGGGAGCTTCAGTATTTCGAAAATATGCAAGTAAAATGTCTCTGTGAGTTAAATATAATGGACATTCTAAAAAGTAATGTTGAGGCGTTTCTATACATCCACATAAACAATTAGGAGTTTCTGATACATGATTGATATACAGGTGATATTTTAATTCACTGCAGTTCTTTCTTAATCTAGACATTATTATATTGACTTTTCTTGAGAATTTATAGAAATGTGGGTTTTTTTAGGGATTGGATGTTTTATTTTAGATAAAAGTATATTATGATCGTCGATTAATCTGATTGCTTCATCGGTAGTGTTCCAGGTATTCAGGGTGAAAGGGAAAAATGAATTACGGAATGTTTCTGTTCTGGGCCTGTAGTTGGTTAAATTGGCATTATTTCTCAATTGGTAGCGATTGTCAGTCCTGGTTTGTACGGAAGGAGGCAAGTCGTCACAAAGATAGGATGGTGTATGCTTATGAACAATATCGGAAAAGAATAGTAATTGTCTGCGGTTACGTCGAGCATTCAATGGTTCCCACCCGAGTTCGTTAATTATTACATCATATGAGGTACCTTTAATAGCACCAGAAACAATTTTACCTGCCCGTTTTTGAACTTTTTCTATTTTAAGAGAATCATTTTCAGTTAAATTTGTTAAAAGTACATCGGCGTATTCCAGGATGGGTCTGATGAAACTGAAGTATAAAGTCTCTAAGGTTTTTCTATTTAATTTAAAGGATAATGAGTACATATTGCATATTCTTTGTTCAGCACGAATACATATATCATTTACATGGATATTCCATTTTAAATCGCTGCTGGAAGTGACACCGAGATGTTTGTGTGTGGAGACGGACTTCAGGTGGCTACCTGAAAATGTTAAAGGATTTGGGGGGTCGGAACTTGGCCTTAAAGAGAGGACCATGTCACAAGTTTTTTCTGCGCTAAACATAACCTGCCAATTGTTTAGACCAGGAGTCAATGCGACACAAATCTATGTTTAACGCCAAGTTACAGGTATGAATATTGTTAGAAAACTTACAGAAAAGGCTGTCATCTGCATATAAACTCAAAGTTGACTCTAAACTGTATTTGATGTCATTAATAAAAATTAAAAATAGCAGAGGACCTAGAACCGACCCTTGGGGTACGCCAGCTTGCAAGCCGCCGTAAGATGAAGTAAACCCGTCAAGTACTACCCTCTGTTTACGTTCAGAAAGATAGCTTGAAAACCAGGAATTAAGTTCACCGGTTATACCAAAATTATTCAGTTTATGTATAACGCCAGCATGTCACACTCGATCAAAGGTGCCTTTTTGTGACATGAATAGCTATGAAAAAACATCGCATTATACACAGGTATATATGGTACATGTACCTCAATTGCAATTTTTTATAATGCTATAAATGTCAGTGGATTCAAACTATTGAAATTTGGACATTGTTTTTCTCTACCAACTGCAAATGTATTTCTTCTGTTGTTAGTTTGTTTTTTTAATTAGCAACCCTAGGCTTTAACCATCAACATCTTAGCCTGAATATCACAACGATTACATTACTCCACTCTTTAAAACCCGTGGTGAACAATATTATGGTGTTAACATATAATTTGCGCGAACATCCCTAACTTGAAATGCGGCAGAATCAATTACCCACAGAAGTAAAATATATCACAGTATACTTAAATAAAATGAATGACCATTATACAGGGTGTCCGCCAGGAATGTTTGAGATGGGGGGTCTAAAATGGGTGGGGGTCTGGGGGCTTTCTCTCAGAAGGATAAAATCAGAGTTTAATATTTAGTGCTTAAAATGGTCTATTTGACCTGAAATGACAGCAAAATATAGAATATATTTTATAGAATATATTTTTATTTTCTTTGCCAACAAGGACGGATATCCCCAGTTTGCCCTTTGGTGCAGAGTGGGGGGGGGGGTCCAGACCCCCCCCCCTTGGGGGAAACCCTGTTTTGTAATGGAGTAGCGATATAAAGTAAATTGAATGGGACGAGATATAATTTAAATGCTCTAATAAATAAATGAATAATAATAACAAAGTAATGAATAAGACTATCTGTTAAACTAAATACATAGCATGTCTAGTCGACAGTATTCTGTCAAAAGTTACATAGTGTAGAGGTAGTTCTAATACTAAGATTTTATAAAATTTTATTTCTCCTATCACCCTTAATCTGGTCGATATCACCCCACTTTTTCGCAGGTCTAATCACTAAATTACGCAACGTCATAGCAGTAAGAGTTGTCGGGGATGAAGGCTAATCCTTTTGACCCTATTAGTCCTTCCGCGTGTCAATGGTCACGGTTATGTCCTGACGGCTGAGTACACACAATAAGACTGTAGTGTTTTAGTTGAAAGGTATAACAGCTAAGGTGTATCAACACCTAATCATGCTAATGCCTAAGCTGTTTTTATGGTTATAAGACCTTCGCGACAACACAGCAACACAATCAGGCCAAAAATTATACAAAAGCCAAAATTGTATTTTAGCTTCTTGATATGTCCATATTATGTGAACATGTCCATGGACTAGATTTGTGGGAGTCTTTTAAATTTTGTGGTGCCGTGGCAACATAGCAAGTGTGCCGAGCACCCCATTTATCAGTTATTTCCGTATTTCTTATTTTGGACATGCATTTCCGAAAGTAAATCATGTTTATTTTTTCGTTCAACTGATAAACACGCAACACAAAATTTAAAATTCTTACACAAATTCTAGTCAATGGACATGTTGACATATTATGGACACATCAAGGAGCAGAAACGAAAATGATGATGTTGGACTGATTGTGTCTAAAAATACTTCTACTATGAGAGAATTCAATAAGATTACAGCACATTTGTTTTTAAATATAATCATGTTCGTTCGTCTGCTAGCATCACAAAAAAGGGGTCTGCCACTAAATGTCCAATAATATATATATAATTGTTAATCGTTAAGCTGTAAAAATTGTCATGTTTGCCATCAAATTTTATACAAATCATCGTTTCAATACTGTCAAAATAATAAAACTTATATCAATCCTGTCATGACTGAAAAGGCTAAGATGCTGAGGTCACCAGAGTGGGCCGAGGCCGCCATTTTTTTTTGTTATGAGTGGAGTGAAATTAAGGAATTGACTGGATAAGCAAGGCTGGGCCGACAAAAAAAAAAGTGGGCCGAGATCACTGGACCGAGATCACTAGAGTGGGCTGAGGTCACTGGGTCGAGATCACCGTGGTTCGAGCTCACATGTTCCTTTTTAAACACATTACCAGCAGTAAGAAAAAGTTAGGATGTTATATAAATTTTGTTGGAACCCGCTGCCTGTAAACTATGCATCGGTTTGAATTGAACACAGCTCGACAGAACCCTACAGTACAAGTTATTTGTGCTCGTTGTCGGAAACTACTTAAAGATAATATAGACGAGTGTTAAAAACATTGCTGTGTCTACTAAAATAATTGGCTAGAGTTTTAAGACAATGTGTCGCTATGTGATAGCTGTGGCCTCTGGAAAATTTATGTTAAGAAATGTGTATTGACTTTTGCGTTCCAGAGTAAGCTGGTCAGACCAGGTTAAAGTGTTAGATATTGGTGCTCGTGAGGATCTTATAGTCTGTGAGATGAACCACTTTTAATTACGTGTCTGAGCCCAAAAGGTTTGAAGATTGTTTCTAACTCAGAATTTCGTGCTGATTCTGAAAACCCATTTTTTAAATGCCGCAGACGCTGCGTTTTCTCAGAAAATGGCATTTTATGATTTTTTTGCGTGTTTTTTTTATATAAAAATTGTAAAATCGCTATTTTAACCCATGACACTGTTTAAATGTATCTCCATAAGCACATGTGGTGCCAAATCAAACTGTCTGACACATGTGATCCAATAATAAGAAAAAAACATTTGTTTTTAATCCTTTAAGCGCTAGGATGGACTTTGGACGTCAGAATCTGAGGTCTAAAGTCGGTCTTCGCACTGAAATATTTAAAATATTTATCGTGGGTATAGACCCATAGGTATTCAAATGTAAAATAACTAACTAAGACATTAATGACGACGTCAAATTGAACAAAACCTTTAGTCTCCCTAGTTTAATATTAACCCTTTAAACCCTCACGATGCAATAATGCATCATTTTACATCCCTTAAAACAGACATATTTTCCCTACAACTAGGGGTTTTAGAACAAAAAATTCCATGAAACTAGTTTTCCAATACTTAGCAATTTTCTTTAATTTTTAAACCACATCAAATCATCTTCATCCACTACAAGTCGAGAATTGCGGCATATAAAGTCAGGCTTGAAAGGGTTAATTGGTGGCTTTCCTCCTTGTATGGTTGGAATTGCAATGTCTTTGTTAAAAAATCACCTGATGTTCAGATAGTGACTGATGCTAGCCCTTCGGGTTATGGTGAAACATGTCTAGTAAAAGCAGGCCTCAGGATTTTGGATTCCATTTATAGCCAATATGCCCCGAAATGCAGGCGAACTGATGACTATTTTGATGGCAGCTCACATATTTGGACCACTGGTGAAAAACAAAGCCCTACAGATTGTGACAGACATCTGTTAGCTATCAACCTTGATGCTGCGAGAGGGGGGACATCTCACCCTTTTAGTTGGGTCAAGTACTGTAGCTTGGGGTAGGATTGTCTTCTATCATCTGTTCATGTATTTCCTGATGGCTGCAATGATTGCCTTCCATTTATCGTATTGCAGTGTACATGGTGTAGAGAGCTGACACATCTGTGGTTGCCATGACATCTTCTTCTTTGATTTCACCTGATAGGCAGATTTTTAAACAAAACTGGCTGCACATCTACGAATTCACTTTGCAGACTGTTTTCTCTATGATTTCACCTAACTGCATGCTTCTTATATAAAAGGTCTGACAGAAAAACTAGAATGGAACTGTAGTCAACCATTTAATCCCTTCACTGGCTCAGTTCCGATGTCTTTTTTATCAGCTGAATCCTATGTCATTCAACTTATAAAAGTGACATAATTTACAGGATCAATCTGACACAAAAGCCAGCATAGAACTGTGAGCAACAATTCATTCCCTTCAGCATGTTCAGTACCAATTTTTTTTTCTATATGCTGAATGCTATGTCATTCAACTTATAAAAGTTGACATCAGCTCTATATAGATTGGACCAGTGACATTAATTACATGTATCAGGCATATATTTATTATTGTAGTTTTTTACTCTCTTTCTCTTTGTTTTCAGGTACGGGTGCAAAGTACGCTTTCCACATGCATTGGTTATGACATGGCTTTTCAAGGGTGGACCGTGAGCAATATTTTTTGTTTTATAACTAATTGTTTACCAACATTTCAATACTGCAAGATTTTTAAATATTTAAAATACCTGGTGGCTGCCACCTGATTCAGCAGTGAGTGAGTCTGATATTGTTTTTAAAGTTTTACACTTCAAATTAACCAAAATAAGTATTAAAGAATTTTGTACTAAAACTATTTTCCCACCTGTTAATAGTATAAAGCAATGCTCCCATCTGTCATAATGTATAAGTCAAATTTAAGCGAAAGAATAATCAATTTGCGCCAGGAAGATACATTATTAAGGAATGTGACTATCCATATGTGCTAACTACTTTGTTATTATTTATAAGTAAAGGTCCAGCACCCACGCACACTGGTTTGTTAAAGTGGAAATCTATAGAACATATACCTGTAATCCAATTTTTGTGGCTTCATGGCCGGATGGCTAAATGTGATTTATCACAGATGCAATTTTACAGGGGTTTTTCTAGAATTCCTGTTATATGGAACCAAGAATATCTGTGAATTGTGCAAATCAAATATAAAACAAAAAATGTAGACCCCCATCTGTTTATTATTATAATTTTGCACCAACAGACTGTCACATCGCTGATTTATAGAACAGAAGTTTTTATTATAATTATTTATTCAATTGCATTTCTTTGTTCTTCAGTATATCAGTCCAAGCTAAGGACATCTTTATGGCAACCTATACACATGCTAAGAACTTAGCTCAGTTTGTATTTATGTACAAAAGCTTTACAGCAATAATGAAAGAACTTCAGGGGTCCAGACAGCAATATCATTCTTTTGTATCAGCTTTCATATGTGGATACATTATATTTGGAAATTATAATAAAGTTAATGAACAGGTGAGTGGCAAGGTTTAAGATTTTTTTTTATATTTATCTGTTATATTTATCATTATGCCATACTTATACAGTTGTAGCATTCATATTGACTATTATATCGAACACTGATTGATTAGGAAACTATGGTTTTTCTCTGTTTTATATGAACGCACATACATGTATCAGATTAAGTCCATGCATTACAAAACAAACATGCTTTTTCAGACAGCGCTCTCATTGAATGGTTTCCAATTTCTGAAAGAAAACGTACTAGTTTCCCCTGATTTTTTTTTTTAATATTGTCCGAGCTATGTTTTTTTTTTTTTTTTTTGTTTATTACTTTTTCAAAAATTGTTGCAATTTTTTTTAGCTCATCACTCTCATTAGCCCAACTTTTAATTTTTATTTCAAAAGGTGGACTATTGCCATTGAAGTTCAGCGTTGTCGGCGCCAAGGTTGGCATTAACATTTACTTGTTGGCGCAATAACTTGAAAAGTTTTTCATGTATCCTTCCCAAATTTGTTATGCATCTTACTAATGACCATTTCTCGGACAAGTTCAAAAATGGCCGATGTATTGAGATTTTTCGTATTTCACGTCATTAATTTGACCTTGTGGCCGTGATAGCTTTAAAAGTTTTTCATGTATCCTTTACAAATTTGTTATGCATGTTACTAATAAGCAGTTCTCGGACAAGTTCAATGATGGCTAAAAAAAATTCAAAATGGCTGATTTAATGTAATTGTTCGCATTTTACGTCAATAATTTGAAATAATTTAAAATATTTTTCATGTATCGTCTGCAAATTTGTTATGCATGTTACTAATAAACAGTTCTCAGACAAGTTCATTAATGGCTGAAAAAAAAAGGCTGATTTATTGCTATTGTTTGCATTTTACGTCAATAATTTGACCTTGTAGGCGCAATAACTTTAAATATAATAATGGCGGCAGGCCATTGTCGAGCGTGCTCTTGTTAACTTTTCCAGAAATTAGTTTGTTTTTGGTCACCCTCATTCAAGGCCCATACCCAGGTGCCCCAAGCCCCAGCATGAAACTGACTTACTCAGGTTTAACTCTTAAGTTAAAGCAGTAAATTAAACAATTTAATTTTTCACCCACTTTAAGTTGCATCTCGCTACCGCGACCCATGTCATGTTGCTGGAAATTATCCACAATTGTTTAATTTGAGACCAAACATTTGCAAATCTTGATGTTTAAACGCTTATTTCAATCCCAATAACAGTGATTTTATCGGCTGATAAAACTGATTAATAACAACTACATGTGTAGTCGCGCTTGGGGTGTTAAGTTCAAGTGGCTTACACCGTATACATGAAAACACTAAAAAAAAAAATTGTTTTCATTTCAAGTCAATTTGTTAATACATGTAGTACCTAGCTACTTAGCCATGTTAGCTTTCATAATATTTTTGAATCATCGGCTTGAATTTTCACCCACTTGAAGTTGTGTCTCGCTGACGCGATCCACAACTTCAAGTGACTGAAAATTATTATGAACAAAAGATGTGATGCTCTTTGATTTTAGTGATCATACACAGATAACATTTCAAACTGCCTTGTAACAGTCACTAGCATGAGAAAGGATTTCTGTTGTTAGCCCGCCTTATTTTACCTATTGCAAGTTTGTCGTTGTCTGCATCAACGTTGACATTTCTTTGTAGACACTATAACTTGCCAACAATTTCCATAATGGCTGAAAAAAAATTAAAGTAGCCAATTTATCGCACAAAATGGCAAAAATGTTCATGTTTTACCATATTTTAGTTACCGGGTAGTTAATTTTACAAGTTGAAAAAGGCGGCAGGCTTTTGTTGAGTGCGCCTCTTAATGTGCTGGTAAATTTATATATATGCCAGAAAGTAATAATGCCTTGTTCAGGACTTCTGCATCTGAAATTTTCTTTTGCCATTGCAGTGAAAATAAAAATAAGACCTTGATTAAATCTCCAACATTTGTCAGAGGCATTCAAGAAAGACTCATGCTCACATACTGAATCTGCTGCGGGGGGTCCTTTGTTTGTTTTCAGATTTCATACTTTCAAACCTAATCCACATCAATTATCTATTATACTCTTTATCAACAGATCAACCTCTACCTCTTATCACGTATTGTTTACGGAGGAGTGAAGCTTGCATCCAGTAACGGCTATTTACCCCAGCCAAAAGGAGACAACTTCCGCTGGTTTTCGGCTGTTGTATGGGGTATCGTCCTCTGGATGTTCACATATCATCGTAAATTCTTGCAGCCGTCTCTTCAGAATTCCATGACATATCTGTATGACGACAGCGAAAAATGGCACAACATCAAAGATTTTTTAATTCATAATAAATAGAAAACCAAGCTCTATTCTAGTATAATTATTCTAATTTATTTTTGTCTCAGGTATGTTTTATACAAATGAGATTCAGTTTTCATTCCAATTGGTGGTTATTCTAGTATATAATAAATTGTAACATTTTTATGGGAAGCCTATGCAATTCTGAAGATGAATTGCACTGTTCCATTTAAATTAGGTCCACAAACAAAAATATTCATAAGTGTAACCTTGCTAATGATTACATGAAAGTAGCTTTTTCTGCTCTGCACTTAGGCATAACCTATATGCATTGGATATGTTCACATGTATTGTTAAATATAGGGCCTACATATAAGGCCTAAAAAAAATATTGTTTGTTTCCGATCCCCGACCGACCCTATCAAAACAAGTGAGACCCAAATTCATTTTATGAATTTTCTTTCAATTTTTTTTTTTTTTTTAGGAGTTAAGGGATGAGTCACCAACTGTAATCAAAGTAACTCTTACGTAAAGGTGAAGGGTGTCAAAAAACGTCCAACAAATCGTTAATTGGTTGAAGTGACAAAAAATAAAATTAAAATAAATTTCCCACCTACCCACTGGTTAAAATGACAACAAATCAGAAACAACATATGTTTTTTTTTGGCCTAATTTAGTATGTCTTGTACGAGATATTTATTATGAAATTGTGGATGTTTTAATACTGGCTTGTAGCAAGGTATTGTGTACACAGGTCCCTTTTTCTATTTAATTGCTGTTAATTTCAACACAAGCAGTGTCTCAGATCTAATTATTATCAATTATGATACAGAATTATCTGCAAATTCAGAAAATGTATACTTTGTATGGTTTATTTTCTACTTCCAAAGATGTAAATTTGAGCTTTATGTGCAAAAATGATGTATTTCAGGGTAAAAAATAGCTCTATTTTTATAAAACAAAATTTAAAAAAATATAACTTTTGATCACACAAATATTCAAAGTAACATATTGTGACATATACTTGCTAGTTATAGTCTTAATTTTATAAAAGTGTGCAAAATGTGTTTTTTTCGCTATTTTTTTACAAAATGACATACTACTGTTCAGAGAAAGGGTAATTTCACTTTTCGTCTTTTTTTCAAAGTATTATTGTTAGAGCTCTTCTGTAAAATATAACAGACTAGGAATACAATTTCAGTAACTCAGTCACAACAGCCTTTCATTTTCACAACATTTACAGGTGTTATTACATCGGTTCAGTACAAAACAAATTTTGTACGCGCACATTCATCTGACCACCGAAAATGTTCGTCAGTACGTCACGTTTTACATTTGTGGGTCTACAAAAAATTATTTCTGAGTTGTTTATTTTATACTTTACGCAGATAACACTTGTGTCAGTACACATAAACTCAGCTATAATATTACTCCTCAGATATTTTTTTTTTCCATTCCTTGGCCGATGAAGTTTGTTCGTCAGTACGTCACGTTTTCAGAAAATGCTATAATTTGACTTTTTAGTGTCAATAACCTACCCGATTGATGTAAATTTGAGTATGTAATATTACCCAGCAATGACAGAAACATATTAAATAATAAAAATGTTACTTGCATATTTAATTACTTAGTAATGTACAAAATTCAGATGAAATTCAAGCTGTGATATGGCCTCTTAATGTCATTTAGAGTATTACAAGTACAGTAAGATATATAGTGAACAAGCATAATTGACCCTATACAAATCAGAATTTAACTTCAAATACCAATACAATTCAGTTCAATGTACTTCACTGATGCATATAAAATTGTGTTTTTTTATGAAATATCACTGTATTCAGTAGGTATGATCTACTACAGTGAATTTAATATGTAAATAATTTAATAATATCTTGATTTTCCACTCAGACAGATGATTAAGTGTCATAAGGGTTTTGAGGTTTTTAAAAATTTATTTTGCAATTAGG
The DNA here is from genome assembly GCA_964017125.1 of Flabesymbios commensalis. Classification (NCBI taxonomy): domain Eukaryota; kingdom Metazoa; phylum Annelida; class Polychaeta; order Terebellida; family Flabelligeridae; genus Flabesymbios; species Flabesymbios commensalis. Next base: position 30,763,718 of record OZ024914.1, read on the forward strand.
TTGACATTATTTTATAATTATAAGTTCTTAGAAAAGAAATCAAGCAAATAATCTCTGACAGTCATATTGACATCCATGTCTTGTATGATGTGTTGTTTTTTATATTTATTGTAGCAGAAAATGTCTTTTTGTGACCCTAATTTAAGATTTCTAGGATTTCTGGTGTGATGGTTTACCATGAGGTACATATATACTAGTAGGCGCTTTCAGTCAGAACAGTATATAAAGGAGTGGAAGTTATTTGTTTCATAATAATTATGAAGCCAAAGGAATAATTGAGATTAGAATTGACATGAACAAGAAGAAGGCTATGCTTCAAGAAGAAGGGACACCACCTGCCAGGAAAAAAATCTACGCATATGTCAGCTGCAGAGAGAAAAAAATCACGCTTAAAGACGAGAGAAAGAAGATGACTGATGCTGAAAGGACATGAGAACTAAAGGAGGAGGCAGTTATAGTAGTGGAGCATCAAGCTAAAGAGCTAAAGAAGGTAGAGAGCAGCAAAGGAAAACAGCACAGAAGTGGAATAAAGGCAAAAAACAAGGCTTAAATCTGGCAACAAAAATTGAATGGAGCTGATTAGGACTGAAAGAAAATAACAAACTGTGAATCTGAGTGAAGCCATAAAAAATTTTATGTCATTTACCTTAATTACTATTCAACTAAATAAATATAATGACAATGTGAAGGGAAAAAACATAATTACTATATAAACAGTAAATACAAGGGAAGGGGAATGGAACACCATACACGTCTGTAATTAGTATATCCTACTAATTACCATTCTGACCTCAGAGATTATATCTCTGATACCACACGCTCATTTCGCCGTATGCACGCATGGCGATTGACCAGATTTATCAGCCGCTAGTGAGCGTTACCACGTGATTTTATAACCATTCCTATAACCACGGAACTATTTTGGTGTTCACTTCAACTCATTACTTATCCTTTTTTCAATATTTAATTTGATCTTAGAGTTTGTTACAGGTAAGGGCTATTTATTTTGTTTAGTAGTGGATAAATTGAACCAGCACAATTCGCATGTCATTCAGTATTTTATATTTGCCAGTGTTTTGAAGCCGATTGTAAATTCTGTCAGAAAAATGTAAACATGGACCTTCTCACAGCAGCGCGTAGGCAGAAAAAGTAATCCATTGAATGTTTTCTATTTCTATGTGAATATAAACTTAAATGTGGCGGAGTAGTGGTGTTTTATATTTGCCATATATATTCAGGACACTCAAGCGTGTTTATAAGCCTATAGTTGTTATATCAACAAAACTGCTCAAAATGAGCAGTTTTTGTCGAAACATGGCGTGTGGTTACAGAGAGAGAGCGGGGTTGACCTGAGCGACATCTATGTGTGGAGAATGACTAATTACATGTACTACTAAATATAATGACAAGAGGAATAGAATATAAATATTATAAATATTACTATTCAACTAATAAATATAATATATTTGAAAAAAATCTACTAATTTAATTTACATAAATTTTTCATTACATTTGGGTGCTCTGAGGGAAATGACATTTCCCTCAGAGTACCCTGCCACTGGAAGGTGTTATGATTAACCGAGGAAAATAGAAAGTCTTTCTATATTCATTGGATCAACGTTTAGCATCACCAGTCTGAAAATGATCCTGAACTTCCTATGTAAGCAAAATTAATGTAAAAGTGATATACTTCAGTTCAAAAGTAAAAAAATATAGATGATATCAGTAAAATAATATAATTGTATTATGATACATGTGAATATTTAGCTATTATATGAAAACGTGACGTACTGACGAACACATGTACCGTCATGTGTTTGTCTTCCTTAGAACACCTAAATTGACACTTTTGTCACCATGAATTCAAATTATAAAGTTAAACATATGGGTTACCACTTCCTATACTCAGGTTACTTTAATTTTCTTACATTCCTCCTTTTTCCCATGTGTATCTGACTTGTATTATTTTCTAATATCAGAAATATGCATGAAAAGCTTAATTGTGCAAAAGGTAGTGCAACATTTACTGTTAACTTTTTTACAGCCAGCTTTGTATTCTATGTAACTTAGCTCTGAAAAAAATTAGATGAATAAAAAATGTAATTTAAAATATTTCTTAAGGTGCATAAACTGATAAAAATAGCATATTTCGTAGATGAGGGGTTATTTTTGATTGAACATAGTTAAAAACTGGATAAGAAAAGAGCTCCAATTCAAATGGCTTCTAAATCTATGTATCTTATTCTTTAAAAATGCTTTGCCACTGAAGTCTAGAGTTATGGTTTATTTTTGGTCAATTTTGCCAGATCCGTGTACACAATACCTTGCTACAAGCCTACTGAGAGTAAATACCTTTCATTTTGTCTGGCATGGAGATGGTGCATATTTTATTTACTAAAACATGTACATGTGATTATATAGATAAATATATAAAACGTATTTATGAATACTTCAGGTGGCATTCTTTTTAGGATCAAATATGTACCAAAATGTTTAGGCACATATTTAGACCGCTCAATAATATTTACCAGTAAATTTATTTGTAAATATTGGCCATGTATTTGACCATAGATTGAACTGTGACTAAATAACATGTTGTAGCCATTTTTCACTACAATAAAAAACATTGATTATGTTAATATCAAGGTATATGTTTGGTGAATTGATGGCTCAAGAGTGTGCACATTTTTTAATCTTTAAAAATTGTCTAAAAAGCTAATTACATATACTACATAGTATATTATGTGATAAAATAATGTCCCACTCTTCTGCTACGCATTTGCACATGTCGAAACAATGAAAAATGAATCTGTGTTACTATGTTTCAAGAGGCAATAACTAGACTGACATATTTTTTTATAGAAAAAAAGCAAAGTAACGGTTACAGATGTACAGGTGTATATACATATATACAAAATTCTACAATAACTTTCTGTAAATATTTAGACCCATCCATCTCCATGTCAGACTCTGAGTATGTTTATGTGTTGTTTTAAGTAAGTGTGTACAATTTTAATTGATTAGTTGGAGAGGTTACATGTAAGTTGTGAAAATATTTTTACTAGGCGAATGTACAGCTGACATTATTTCACAATGTTTACAAGTCATTTGTAGTTTTTGGAGCTATTGTGACAAACATGTGACGACTGTGACATTGGTAACCCCAAGAACCTACAATGTTTTAATCATGTTTCTATTCCTGCCTTTGATAATATGACCATGTTCTATCTGAATATTTACATGTATAACCACCTTAGCCTTTTACCCACCAAGTTAGCGGAGGTAAATTTTCAATCCACTTAAAGTTGTATTTGGCTATCCCGACAAACAACTTCAAGTGAGTGAAAATTAATCGTACGTGTATTTGTTTATTTTGAGACAAAACATTGGCAAATCTTGATGTTTAAACACTCATTTAATTTCTAATAACTGTGATTTAACTTTCTAATAAAACAGAATACAAAAGATTATAGTCATGTTTAGCAGAGAAAGTGTTAGTTATGAAAGTGAACTTAATTTCCTACTTCATATACTGTTTAAAACCTTTATCTGCTATCAGAAATGCATGTATTATGCTTTACTGCTGCCTTTGTTACACACAACAAATATGTCACATTTCTTCCATATCAGTTTAGCTGTGCTCTGATTAGTCGATTACTAACTCTTAACTCTCTGCAGTCCGATGCTGTTACAATTTTATTAAAGGGACCCCGCGGGATGAGACATTTTCAAATTTGTCAATTTTGAAAATTTAATTTATATGAAGCCATATAACCTACTGATCTTAACTACAATCCAAAAAAGTCAAAAAACTATTTTAATGCACCAAAAAAGAGTGAAATAGTTATATTTCCACGTCGTATACTGCCATGTAAGCAAAACAAGTCAGCAATATACAGTACTTTTCACCACATATTCCCACGTCTTGGACGGCGAGATAAAAGCAATCGCCGCTAATTGGTGTCTTATAGTCAGGACATTGGGGGATACACCTGCAGCACTGATTGTATGCCCAACGCTGGGCCGACGGCATCAACATGTGGCCCAATGCTGTAGGAACATCCAATCGTTCTTTAGCATGTGTTTAGGTATACACAAAGTTTTGTTTGGGTTTTAAGTTGATTCGTAGAAATGTTGATAAAAAATATTTCTAAAAATGTAAAAACTCTGAAAAAAATAAAATTATAATCTGTGAGATGCACTACTTCATTACAAAAATAAAAACGAAAATTGATGTCATTAAGATGCTTTAAGATCTAAATGGTTTTTTTTTTTATTATTTTTTTTAAAAACTAAATCGATGGTTCTGAAATGACCTGAGCTTGAAACACACACAGGTGCAAAATGCTGAGATTAAAAACATATTAAATTTTTGCCATATAATTATGATGAATACATTTTTTTTTTAATTGGTGTCTTTATCACACATTAAAATGGAAGTTTACTAGGATTGTCAGATTAACTGTAAAATATGTGAATGGCAATAAGGCGCCAGTAGCAGTTTAATTTGTTTTTTACAAATAGACATTTTATGAGTAGAATTGGAGTGTTTGAACAGTAGAACCAGGTAATTGACACAATCAGATTCAGTAAATACTGATTTAAATTAATGTTCAAATAAATATTCGTGTGGTAATGTAAGCATCATTAAGATATGTCAGATTTTAAATTTCCACAGAAACTTTAGGCTTTATTATAGGGCCAATATATGTAAGTATTACTGTTCGTAATCATAATAATTATGAGAAAATATGCAGACCTCTGGCAAATAATGTAGCCTTTATGTGACAAATTATTCATCACTACATGATCCACCTACTGTGACATAAATATGTAAAAAACCTATCAATTTGCTACATTCATTTAGTGAAACTGTGAATGCATATGACCATAAAGTCATCTCTAACTAAGAAAATCAATGGTATGTGGGTGATATAATGAAGATAAATAAATTCCCACCTCAATGAGACGGAAAATGAGATTACCCCATCAAGCCTGAATTTACATCTGTAATCTTCATCCACTGCAAACCTCCAATTGCTGTCAAAATTCTCGACTTGTTATTACTAAAACAGTTCCATTTTCGTTCTAAAACCTGTAGGGATAACATGCGAAAGAGCTGTGTGATAGGAACTTTCATAATGGTTCATATAATATATACGCTATATATCTGCTACTCATTTGCTTGGCTCTTAACTTTTGATGACATCCCGGCAAACATGATATAATAAAACCACGAACAATTCGGTATGCTCTACTTGTTACCAATTTACATCAGCACTCGTATTTAGACAGCCTTGTCATGATGCACTGTTTTTTGTCGGGGTTTTTTTGTAGTTGACTATATTCTCAACTATTGGGATACATCCATGCAACCAGTATTGTTATTGTACAATTTTACGCAGGCTTATTGTAGGGAATTTTGTATTTTATTTAAATTAAGCTGACCATTGTCTTCCAAAAGCCTTGAATTATTATGTGTATTATAATTTATTCAATCGTCAATCACGTTCCACTATACCAATTACATACTGATATATATATATATGATGTGTAGATGTAATAATATCTGTTTATGGCTTTGTGGAATAATTTATATATATTATCAAATTTGTCATTGTCAAAGTTTACAGAAATTTATTAAAACGTGTCCATGTCCATAACTTTTTAACAGTTCGTACCTTGACTTTCAATGAAAGAAACAAGACGAATTCATCAACTTTTATCTTTTAATTTCCTCTCGTATTTGAAATATTTATTGCGCTTTAGTACTGTCTATATCGACAGGTTTGCTTGTGTTCTTTTTTCGTTTCAAGAATGTAGGGCTAGTAGCTCAGCAAACAAAATACATCGATTCAACGTTGTTTAACTTCGGCCACAGGAGAAAAAACCGTTCAATCGCAAATTTATACGCAATTTATCTATAGACGCAATCCGATAATTGATAAAATTTCTGCTCATTTATGCCGTATTATTTCAATGTTTAAATTTCTTGTTACGTTTTTAATAAAGTGAATGTGTACGAATCAAAAGTGTTTGCTTTGTATTTGTTTTTAAAATAGAGCGATGTGTCTTCAGATAATCCTAGATTAGGTGTGTTGTTGTGTGCATGGAATTGTAACATTTAATTATTATGGTGTGCGTGCTCTGACACGATCTTATACTTCGGTTACAATGACCCGTACGAACGCCATGGCAACGATTTTTGGAGCATTTCTACTCGTTTGTTTTGACTAGATTAGCACTAAGTAACATTTCACATTAAGCTAGCTAGCATTGCTCAAACATAGGCCGGTCCAAGTGAATGAGAAGATATGACTTTTAACATGGCGATCATATTTAACGCTTTATTTCAGACGATAATTGTTTGTTGACAAATTGTTGTTATACAGCAACTCAATTAATCTTGAACAGAAGGAGCCGCTCACACTGGAACGGTGAATACGACGGTTTGTATAAACCTACTTCAATGAAATATGATTTGAGCTGTTTTGATATCCAGGGCGTGTGCGTAAATGTTGCGTCTGTCCTGCAGGCCAAATCTGTGAAGGAAATTCCTCCAAAATTATACCACGTGCCCATCCTGCATCCTGGTTCCCGAGCTGAATTTTTAGAATTGACTGAAACGCTGCGACTCTTGATTTGAAATGGATCTTGTCTCGTTCTTCTTCTGACTTCCTCAATTGTGGTGGACCGAAATGGCTACAGAGGTGATGGGAGGCCATCATGTTTAAAATAAAATTACCTATTTTAACTTTACTTTATCAATAAAATTTGATATTTGTTATTATGGTTGTGCATATACAGTGCTCCAAACTGTTCAAACGAATGGAGTATACAGTGCTGCCTAAAACGGTACTGTGCACTATAAAGAACCCTTGAAGTCATTCGAAATAAAAGTGGGGCATAGTCCCGATTTCGGGCTTCCTTCTGTCGCAATATTGCCATGATTGTGCAGGAAGCGACGTAAAGCAATATTCACATCAATCAAATTTATATTTTGGTCCCATTTTTTACTCCTAAAATTCAAATTTGTTATGTGAACGTAATACTAGTGACCGCTAACCCTATGTGTGCTACATGCATAAATTGGATGGGGTTATCTAGTTCAATAGAAATATATATTGTATTTTTAGCCAAAAGTGATATATTTTTCTCGGTGATGAAATGTATTTGTTTCATTAGAAGCAGAAATGTAATTAAGATAAATGAATTTGCAAGAATAACTGGCATGTATCACATCAATATCTGGTTACCTTCATAACCCCTCGACCTTCGACCCTCAGCCCACAACCCCTCGACCCACAACCCCCTCGACCCACAACCATTCCGAATTACCCCCTCGACCAAAGTTGAAAATGGATAATTTAGGTTTAGTTTATAATCGTGTAAGGCCTATTGGTGGACCCTTTTCATTTATATTGTAGGCTCAATTTGTGTTTTTGTTATTAGGCCCTATATTAACAAATAGGGCATAATAGATTCCGTGTCGGTAGACCTATATCTTATTCATATGCGTGCGGCGTTTACAAGCCAAAGCGTCCCTGTGCAGACAATGTTGTGCCACCTGTGGAGATGCTGGCCCAGTATTGAGACAACATTGGGTGAATTTCCCGTGTCAGCGAGTGTGTTGGCTTTGATGCCCGCTACAGCACACATGTTCTCTATATCTATAAATAGATTCACTCACCGGGCTACATGTAGCTGATACAATGAAGTATGGGGGAGGGGGTCTTATGTAGCAGTGTTTTCACGGAGTAGCCATTTAAAAGGAATTCCGGTGACGTCACTGTGTTTCACAGAATATGGCTACATTGTAAAGGTAGGCGTACATTTCTAGAGGGCCATGCACCATTCAATCGGCGGAGGGTGGGGGGGAGTGGAATATTTTAAAATAAATCCCCAGACAGGCTCTTTATGAAATAAATGATATACCCCCCCCCCCCCCGGATATTGAATAGTTTTGTTGACAATAATTATATAATTGATTTAACAGCCTGAAATTGGTCCCATATGCATGGTGACTTGAAGTTCCCGGAACGTGGGAACTTTTGAACGTTAGAACTTCGGGAAGTTCCCGATATAAAGGGCCTATTAGGCCTACTTGAAGTAGAAATATTTGGTTACTAGCCTGTCTGACACTTCGTTTCCATTTTCGGGCTGTGACCCGCGACCTTGCCCGCTATTTGGCTACCATCTAATGGACTAACAAATATTTTATTGTTATTGTGGGTCGAGGGGGTTGTGGGTCGAGGGTCAAAGGTCGAGGGTTGTGGGTGAGGGTTCGAGGGGGTTGAGGGGGTTATGAAGGTAACCTCAATATCTTGGCGGCAGATCATTGGCCATACAAGGAATCATGCATGTTATAGGGCCCTACAGTGGCGAATCCAGAGAGGGGCGAAGCCGGCGCGCGCCCCCTGTTCAGGGTTCCAAAACAAAAAATCCACCATATTTGGAACGAAATATCCTCTAGAATGTGTAAATTGAGACCTAATATTTTTTCGGGGGATCATGCGTCTCTATAGCATCTAGCTGTTATGTGTATAAATTCTTTCAAAAAATCAGCCCCTCATCTGTCAGTTCCTGGATCCGCCACTGCCCTACGTTTTTCAATATTCTATAAGTGACAACGGACGAATAGCGCAGAATAAGGTGCTACCTCTAACCTGATAATTTTTCTCCCCCCTTACCGTAAGGTAAGGGGGATTTTAGTCTGCCAGGATTCTGCACGGCGTCACGTTTTCTTGTGGGCGCAAGAACTCGAAAAATACTGTTCATTTTTTTTCGAAATTTTAAAATGACATTCCTAGCGACATGGGGATGGGCAAGTGATTTTTCTAGTTGCTACCAAAATTGAAAATGGCCATCAGAGGTGGACTCCAAAAAATGTTGTGGTTGCAAAAACTTAAAGTCAGAAATTATTCAAATTCCCCACCATATGGAGATGTGTAGGTGACTTTTTCAAGGTTTAACTGAAATTCAAAATGGCCGCCACGGATCAACTTCAATTTTTTATGGGCGCGAAAACTCAAAAAAATAATTTGGTCGTTTTAAAAAAAAAATAACATTACATTCCTAGCAACATGGGGATGTGCACGTGATTTTTTAAAGATGCTACCAAAATTCAAAATGGCCGCCAGGGGTCAACACCAATTTTGTTTGTGGCCCAAAAAATGGAAAACTTGAAGTCAGAAATTTTTCAAATTTTACTATCACATTCCCCACCATATGGAAATGTGGAGGTGAGTTTTTCAAGCTGTTACTGCAATTCATAATGGCCGCCACGGATCAACTTCAATTTTTTTGTGGGCGCAAAAACTCTAAAACTTAAAGTCATAAATTATTCAAATTTCACTATCACATTCCCCCACGGGATGGAGATGTGCAGGTGATTTTTGTAGGCTTTTACAGAAATTCAAAATGGCCGCCATGGATGAACTTCATATTTGTTTGTGGGCGCAAAAACTAAAAAAATGATGTCAGAAATAATTTACAATCACATTACCCACCATCTTGAAATGTCAGGTGATTTTACTGTAATTTAAAATGGCAACCATAAGTCGACTTTTTAAATATCTGTGACCGCAAAAACCCTAACCTAATTTATGGCGAAGAATATTAAAGGACTTGAGGCCTCTTGTTTTGTTATAATGTTCGGAGGAATAATTGTACAATTCCAGTTAAATCAACGCTACCAGTTTGCTTGGTGGCTATACGGATTCCGCCATGTAAATGATTCGATTGATGAATGAATGAATGAGTAAATGAATCATTTGACTGAATTGGTCGCCTTTGTGCATGTACAGGCTAAACTGGACCAAGAGAACCTGTGGGGATAGCGTCTCACTTGCCTCTGTCGTCGGGACTGTTCGGGTTTCCGGAACTCCCTGAGCGATCTCGCCCACGCTGGTTTTCCACCACCAAATTCCGCACCGCATCACACTCCACTTGAGCGCCGCGCAGGACAGTCGCATAGTCTGATCTGCGCAGCCACGCCTTGTGGCCCAGTGGCCGTCGCGTCTTGTCTGAATCAGTGCACCTCGTTAATCAATAAGATGGATTGTAAATTAGTCTAATAAAGCATCAAGAACATCACGGAGTCAAGCTATTTGTGTACCGTCGCCCAGACGGGGATGAAATGAGTGAATCAGCGGCAGGGTGGAGCGATCCACTAAGCAGGCCATCGCCTACTACCTCGCGCCCGATAAACCCAAATAACACAAAACGTTTTCGTAGCGGTCAAAAAAGGTCACAAAATTGTTGCAATGAAATGTTTTATGGGATATTTATCAAACATTTTGTGTATACAAATCATAAACGTTTTTAAAATTAAACCATAGGCCTAAACGTTTTTTAAAAGGTTGTGGTGCAAACAACAAAAATGTTGTTTTTTTCGAAACATTTTGGTAACATCATTTAGGTATATATATATATATATACTTAAAAAAATAATGTTATCACTGCATTAAGCTTGACATGGTGAATAAACATTACAGTGATATGTATTGGGAAACATTTCTAAATCATTTTTGAAACGTATTATCAATTTCATAAATATATTTAAAATGTTGTGGTACAATTGCGTTTTTTGGTAACAATATATTTATATACAGAAAACTATTTAGATTATGTTTTTTTTAACTTTTAAAAATCATTTATAAAATGTTTTATACAATTTATAAACATTTTAACAACGCGCAATTGACAATTCTATTGATCAACACACATTCACCAGGTTTTGCTTTATATATATATATATATATATATATATATATATATATATATATATATATATATATATATATATATATATATATATATATATATATATATATATATATAGCTTTCTATACCCGGTAAACACAAAACATTTGTATAGCATTTGTACAATTTTGGGTCAACGTCGAAATTGACCCAACATTATACAAATGTTATAGGCCTACAGATGCTTTTGTGTTTACTGGGATAGTAAACTCTGATTTAAGTCCTATTAAAATCTTCTATCTATAGCTCCCAGGTGACGAATTTTATCTGTCGGTTGATAAAAATAGGCCAACTTCAGTCTGTAAGGGTGGATTTGTCCACTAAATTAGAAAGTCTCCTTCGCCAGCTCCTGCTAAAGGTGACGATAGAGAATAACTCCTGCCACGATACCGATAATCTGAAACATAAGTAGCATAAAGTTAGGCATTTTATTCCAGCTATGTATCGTCGTAGTATTCATGTTTTCTGTTCCACATCGCTAAAGATCGGATATGGGTTAAGGTATCTTCATAATGCTAATTAGCACCCACTTAAGCTATATTTTCAACCCCAGACAAAGAGGTTGAAAATATAGTATTATATTATTTGGCAAGGGAAAAATACTGGGGAGTAAACTGCTCATAAGGTATAGCCAATGCTATTCATTTGCACACCACAACATATAGAAAATGCTTTTCATTTGCACACCACAACGAATCTTTATTTTGCCTAGGGCCTTTGTCTGTGACTGAGTGTCGTCAACCATCAGCTTTCTGAGTAGGCCTATATCCATAAACTGATGTTCTGTGGCGGATCCTGACCTCGTTTTAAAAACGATATTGTCAAAAAATTGCTATAAACTTATTTTTGGGTAGTGCCCCGAGCCTCCGCTTAGAAGCTGAAAAAACTAAAAAATGTTTTACTCCTCGATCAATTGAAAGAAAAAATCAGTAAGCCAATCAAATTCTACCATTTTAAATGGTGGACCAATGTTTAAGCAAAATATGGTCGTTTGCTCAGTCTCCTAATTCCTGCTGCATAGGCCAGTATCGACATGTTCAAGAGACTCTTTTTCTTACGGATATCGATGACCTTATAAGGAGGGGCTTCCTGGCCCACCGTACAACAAAAAATGTAAAAACATTCCTCAAGTGGAATAAAACGTTGACACTACTTACCAAAACAAAGGCAGCCGTCATAGCCAGACCACATATGACTCCGGAATAATACACCATGGTGTCATGTACAACGCGATAACAGCCCTAAAATAAAACATGGAATTACATTATTGATTTTACTACCCTTAAGCTTACTTGGCCATACATGGATGTTTCAACCAAATTTTATATCAAATGAAATACCACTAAAATTTATGTCATATTTTGTGCTGGATGTTCAGTTTTTGCAGCAATGCTTTGGTGCGCGTACAGAATATAAATTTATGTGCGGGGCGAGTGCGGGCATGATTAAAAGGCCCGCGCAGGTCTCTAGTACATACTATAATTATGACAAAAAAAATTAAATGAACATATCTGGCTACGTCCCAAAAACGATGTTTCGTTAATATATAACAAAACAGTACGACATATTTTCATATTCATTCCCGGGGGTAGTGTAAAAGATCCCGAGACAAGAAATTTGTAATCTATTCTTGTTTCTGGAGGAATTAACCAAGATATTTTTTCTAGCATAGTTTCTCATTGAAAAGTGTAATTACTGCAGTGAAGAAAATAATGTCTAGCAGATTCGATTTGTATTGTCCCTAATTAATACACGGGATGATAAACATCATTAAGAACTAATCGCTTATGACATGAAATTATGAATACAAATTGTTCTATATACAACATCGGTGAATAGAACATGACGTTTTGTCATTTCCATATCCTGTGATAGAGAGATGTGTTGTTTGAATAAACTGGCAATTCATCAGGATATTTATTTAAAAATTAATTATTATTTTTAATTAAAATTGATGAGTAAAGCTGTCGTTTTATCCTTTCTAACATGTTGGGGTGTGATCACTACCTTGTGATAAAGGGCCGTGTTGTTTGACGGCAGGAGTAGCGGTCTGCCCGGGGGTCCGTCCATGGCGTGCTGACATCGCTCCTTATCCAGATATCCGGTCTTTTTGTCCCAGACACAACAGGAGAGCGGTACGTAAGGCTTTCTAGACACTGTGACAATGAAAAATACACATTTTATGGACTTTGCCTCCAACCATGCTGTGTTTTGCGTGTGAAATAAAAACACTGAGTAGCTAGAGTGAATCAACATTTTTACTGCTGTCAAAAGTCACCATGAGGTAACTGCTTTTGATGAAAGTGAATGAAAATAAATTGATTTTATCACATACACCTCTGGTGGATCCAAGATCTGAAGCAATGGAGTGTGCTGGGAGTTTGGGGGATATCCCCATGAATTCTCTGATAAACTTAGGCAAATTTATGGATTGTTGTTTTGCGAAAAATACCAAATGCAAAAACTGAGCGTGTCATCATTGTGGTGAGCCAGGCTATGTGAACTTAGAGTGTCTTTACTGTGGTGAAATAGGTTATATAAACTGAAAATATCATTATTGTGGTAAATCAGGCTCTGTAAGCTGAAAGTATTGTTATTGTGGTGAACTGGGCTATATGAACTGAGATTGCCATTTTTGTGGTGAATTGGGCTATATAAACTGAGAGTGTCATTATTATGATGAACACAGTTATATAAACTGAGAGTGTCATTATTGTGGTGAACTAGGCTATGTAAACTGAGAGTGTTATTAGTGTGGTGAACTAGGCTATATAAACTTAGAGTGTTATTATTGTGGTGAACTAGGCTATATAAACTGACAGTGTCATTATTATGATGAACAAGGCTATATAAAAAGCAAGTGGCTTTTTTGTGGTGAACTAGGCTATATAAACTGAAGGTTTCATTATTGTGGTGAACTAGGCTATGTAAACCGAAAGTGTTATTAGTGTGGTGAACTAGGCTATATAAACTTAGAGTGTTATTATTGTGGTGAACTAGGCTATATAAACTGACAGTGTCATTATTATGATGAACAAGGCTATATAAAAAGCAAGTGGCTTTGTTGTGGTTAACTAGGCTATATAAACTGAAAGTGTCCTTATTGTGGTGAGCTAGGCTATGTAGACTGAGAGTGTTATTATTGTGATGAGCTAGGCTATATGTACTGAGAGTGTCATTATTATGATGAACAAGGCTATTTAAACTGAAAGTGTCATTATTGTGGTTAACTAGGCTATATAAACTGAAAGTGTCCTTATTGTGGTGAACTAGGCTATGTGGACTGAGAGTGGTATTAATGTGGTGAACTAGGCTATGTAGAATGAGAGTGTTATTATTGTGGTGAACTAGGCTATAAAAGCCGAGAGTGTCATTATTGTGGTGAACTTGGCTATATAAACTGAGAGTGTCATTATTATGATCAACAAGGCTATATAAACTGAAAATGTCATTATTGTGGTGAACTAGGCTATATAAACTGAAAGTGTCCTTATTGTGGTGAGCTAGGCTATGTAGACTGAGAGTGTTATTATTGTGGTGAGCTAGGCTATATAAACTGAGAGTGTCATTATTATAATGAACAAGGCTATATAAACTGAAAGTGTCATTATTGTGGTGAACTAGGCTATATACTTACAATTTGTTATCAATCAATTTTATTCAAAATATGAACTATAAATGTGACAATTGTGCCTAACCCTAAAATGCTACATTAAAAAAAGTCAGCCACTTGAAGTTGCGTTTCGCTACCGAGACCAACAACTTTAAGTGGGTAAAAATCACTCATATTTGTTCAATTTGAGACCAAATATTTCAAAATCCTGATGTTTAAACTCCCAATAACAGCTGATAAAACAGATTGAAACGACTATAGTCGTGCTTAGTGGTATAAGGGTTAACCCATGGACGCACTTCACATATTCTGACATCTAAAGATGATACCCACACTAAAAGTATTTTAAAATTATAATGACCGTAGACCCATAGATCTAACTAAGACATTTATGATTATTTTAAATTGAGAAATACTTTCGTATTTCGGTTCATGTAAAAACATTTTAGAGTTTACGACAATAGTTGTGCTTAGTGTACATGTAAGAGTTAAATCTCACCAAACATGAGGGGTTGACCAAACGCTGCATGGTTTATTGCTGGTCAATTGTCTGGACGCTGACCCAGCATTACACCTACATTAGGACAACGCCTGGTGAACTTTTACTTAAAGGGGTCCAATATGCGAGATGATTGGATTTGTATAAAATCAAATATTGTGTAAAGTTTGAGAATACAAGCCTGATAATTTTTTATGTTGCTAAAACAAAACAATATAGTGAATATTAAACACGGACTATATTGTATAGGCGGAGTCAGTGGTTGACCTCGGTACTGGGGCTTGGTAAGGTTGTCTCAGTATGTGTGACGTCAACTTGCCAGCGTAATCACATGACTACATTCAACATGGCTGAAGCACATAGCAGGGACATGACTGACAGTGACACAACGATTCTTTCGCCAGAGAAACTGATAATTTAGGTGTTCAACTTTACATGTTTGAGCCTGTGGGTGATAATCATATTACCGACGAAGATTCGCCTGATGAGGAAAGTGAGTGGAGGCAGGTTGTTTTCTTTCTGACCCGCCGGCTTGTTTGAAAGTTATTGTTGTTGTTGACATCTTGAGCCATGTGAGCCGTGAGTCGACCGGCCCACCTTTTGTAAATAACGCTACGTATTTGTTCACATTAGGCTTTAGCCCTCAGGTACTGGTAGGGCCTGTCATTTAGTCTATTTCAAATATTAACAGTGAGAAATTCTGAGAGGTGAACCCGATGGGCGGACCACAGCACCCGCCCGTCCAGATTACAAACCATCAGGCTGAGTTCCACCGTACGTCCGTGGTGGACTGAGCACTCATGTTGTGTTGTGTACTGGTGAGGCCCAGGGCGGAAATGCCCGGGAAGCATAACACATACCGATAGTGTGCACGCTATGAGGCTGAGATCCACTGTGTGTCAGTGGTGGACTGAGCAGTCTCGTTGTGTATCGGTGCGGAAATGCCCGGGACGCGCAACTCAACCTATAGCGATTGCTATCAGCATGTCCTGTGCACTATTTGTTAGCAAGGGGGAGTAATCTATATTAAAGGAGTCTATATATAAGGAGTCTGTTTCGGCGGTGTCAAGCGATAACAAGATTCTCCCTAACATTCAACAATAACTATGGGGCTGAGGTCCACCGTACAGGAGTCCGTGGTGGACTGCTTGTTGTGTACTACTACCGGGACGCGCAACACATACCGATAGCGTGAACGTATGGGCTGCCTCGACCAACCTGACATGTATCCTGTGTCATTGTCGAGGCTCAGTACATGACGACCGGTTTCTAAATCGATATCGTTTACCCCGCGACTGCAATTGATTTGCGGTACGGAGTAGATGACCGCCTCAGCATACGAAGAGAAAACTCGGTGATACTAGAGAGTAATTAACTCAGTAGAAGTTTTCATAATTGTTGTTGTTATTCAGGCAATAAAACACGTGTACTGACTCGAAGGTCGAAGGTACAGGGATTGAGGACATCCAATCAGCGTGCGTACATCGAATTAGCAATTATACGTCACGATTCCAACCACCAAAATAAAAATGAAATGAATTGGGCTTTAGGCCACCTTTGTGCACATATAGGCTAAACTGGGCCAGGAGAACCTCCTGAGGATGGTGAGATGATTGAGATGACACTGTCCTCCAGACACAGGATTCAAAATTCGAGCCCTGGCGGTCTGAGGCCGAGCACGCTACCTCTCGGTCACGGAGGCTCCCCACAATACTAACTTTCACACGTGGATGGGGAAGAAACATTTTTTGTTTCTTTGAAACCGCCGAGACCGGGAACCGAACCCCGTGAAAGGCAGCGGTTCTAACCACTACCCTAGGGCCCCCGCCCTCCAACCTCCAACCACCAGCGACACCAAGTATTTGAGAAGGAACTAATGGCAGAATTCATGGCCGCTCCTGGAGTTCCAAATCCACACTGGTTGTCAACTCTAAAAATGTAACAATTACTTTCATCGCTAAAATTTTCAATTTTAGTCTATAGTGGAGTAGATATGTGAGATAGGTGTGCACTTCCGTAAAGAAGCATGAAACTTTGCACTAGGGGGTTTTTTGGTGCGCTGAATTCAAAAATCGCGAGAACCACGATGACAAAAGAACGGTTCTTGCCGAAAATCAAAATTCAAAATGGCCACCATTAAAAAAACAGTTTTTCATATCTCCACTCAGGGTAATCCGATTATCATGATTTTAATGTGTAAACGTATGTTTTCAAGGTCAAAAAATCGATTGAGATGCATGAAAAATGGTTTAATGCAATACAAGTAACCGAAAAATACAAAATATACCAAAATTCAAGAAAATCAATGTATACGGCGTATATTATCCACACGGTCTTACATAAAATCTCATGATCTAGACATATATGTACATCAGAGCACGGACTACAGCAATATATATCACTTATATGTTCAAACAGATACATTATAGCAAAATGACACTAGCTGTTATTAAGTAACTTGACACTGATTGCCAGAGATCACAAGATATCCAAATCAACAAATGTATATTCAGGGTATTCATTGTTCAGAATGTAGTCATTATACTGTATATATTAATCAGTTGTCTGATGAATCACTACATTGTCCGGAGCAAAAGCACAATTGAGAGCATCTAAGGCTGGATTTATAGCATTTACAGCGGTATATACAGTTTTTTTGCATCCACACTTTAGTAATTCTTGACAAGCTTTAGACGCTTTGGTAAGAACAGTCCAAAGTGGTGTCCAAGGAGAGATACTATCTGACTTTTTCCAGCCCAGCAAATCTGGAGAGGGAACCTCTGGTACTGCTATTAGGCACTGTCCCCATACATACCCAGCTTGGTACACTGACCGTTTCACATGTTGTTCAAGTGCATGTAATTTTAGTGGAATGTTTTGATGTGACGGTTGCAAAGGCCAACCTATATTTCACAGTTTTCAAACAAGTTCCTTACAGCTATAGCAATAATAACCATGTCTGTGTCTTTTGCACATATTACATTTTTTGAAAATCCACGACTAAAGCAGTGTGAAGCATCAGAAGTAGCCGAGTATCTGCCTCCTCTTGGGTACAATGTAAACCTGACAAATCACATATGGGAGAGGATAACACATCCTGACCATGTGTTGAAATATACTTGCTTTCCCAGTGGAGGTACAAGCGCGTGAATAAACGTGGCTAGCAATTTGAAGAGGCCATCTTTGTTTTGGTCTATGCGAATATATTAGGACATTTTCCCAGTCAGGTGGAATAGAAGTGTTTCTATCAACCCGCAATGTGTTCTCAGACCCTCTATTTTATCGAGCTTGATATTTCAGACTGTCGTTTCTATAGACGTCCCAGACAATATCTAGACAGTTAACAGATTGTAGCATATTTTCAATATAAGGCAAGAACACATATTCGTAATAATCTTGGAAGCTTTTGACTAGTGTATTTTGCTTTTATGAGATCTAGTCTGTGAACCACTCCGGCTCCATTTATGATTTTTACATCAAGATGTGGGACATTTGTTTCTGAAGGAACCTGTTTCTGAAGGAAATATTGACTCTACACAACTGATCAAATCTGATTCAGTTGTAGTATGTATGACAGTACTATTTGATGCTAATGAGAGAGGCCATGCGTGGTTTTCGTGCATAAAAACTCATCCATATCACTCTCCCTTGATTGGCGTGATATGTACATCCTTGAGAAGAGTTGCACATCAGTTTTCAGACAGGCCACCCTAGATGTAGATCTATCAGCTGTCTTACTGGAGCTGGTGTTAAACAATTGTAATCTGTTTTTTCGAATGGTGTTATTAAAGTCTGTTGCTTTATCACTAACACGTTTATTAACAAATCACGTTGAGATATAAGAAACTGGAGAAACACTAGTTCCAATTGGAGAACATTATACCAATAATGGAACTGAGGACGAGTGGATGTCATATGTTTGCTCCAGTCATCAAAGCTTAATAATTCAACATCCTGTGTAGTGTGTTGATAATCTTCAAATGCCTTTTTCGAAAGTATGAACAAAGCAGATGCTGAAACTCAGTGGCGGATCCAGGATCTGTAGGAAGGGGGGGGGCGCCCAGGGTTTTGAATGCTTGCGCTCAAGATTAGAGCGGAGGGTGCCTGCTGCTGCTGATGTGTGTTAACCTTTCTGTAATCCCAGAGCTCTTCCTTCACCAGCTGTTGTCATGACCGATGTCCAGCCACTCCCACCAAGCCAGTCGCCAATTGCTGCTAACATTGCCATTTCTATGTGAAGCATCCCCCTCCCCCCTACGAGTACAACATGATGGTTTTCACCATATGCATGCGGCAATGTCCACTGTACTTTTTTTGAAATAGCATATAACTGTTGATGAGTAGTATTGGCCTGGGTTGACAGCACATGTAATTTGTTTAATGATGTCCATTCCATGCTTCTCTATGGCAGGGGAATGTGCACTATCTCTGAACAGTGGTAGTAATGCAATTATTCCGGGTGGTTTAGATACAGACACTTACAAATTAGCGAAATAAGCAGACCAAGATACATTAAAAATAGTGTTGTTATTGTAATCATCAGTGTAAGCTGTATTGATATGTTCAACATCTTTGCATTTCATCTTCATCTTTGTTAGTGGTTCTTGGAATTGTTTGACTTTTTGATGTTGGTGACCGTATAATATTATGTGGAATGGAGATTTGAGGAACATTAGTATATGTCTCTGGTAATGACATCATTATTTTAGATCTCTGGTGTGACGTATTGTGTTGATGGATCCTGGGAACTCCCTGGTTATCATGGGCCATAATTATGCTGAATAATAGATATTGCTGTAACATGGAATGAGTCACAGCTAGAGGTACAGAATGGATTGTGATCTACTAGTATATTGTATAGATGTCCAGTACTAAACAGGTTACCATTAAGCGACATGAGACACACAATGCCTTCGTTGTTATATATTACAATTAGACGATTAGCTTCATCTGTAGAAATTTGTAATACCCTGTCATATGACATTGAAATTAATACTATTGTGACAGTTTTTGAATCTGGTATATATATTGAGCAGATGTATTATTCTTTTTACCTGAAAAGACAGTTGCCGCATGGATCCCAACCCAATTATATGTGTGTTTACATTCTCTTCAGGATCACCCACTACCAGATTACGACGCCTGTACGGAGTGGTGTAAATTATTGACAAATTGACTGATATTTATTGGTTATTTTGTTTTCTTTAACTCCAATCAATTCGTGGGTTGTTTTATCACATTCTGTGACCCCAAAAACATATATTTAGACAGTAATATTCTGTAAATTGGGCTACAAGAAGTGGAGGTATGATAAAAACTGTTTTTTCATGGCGGCCATTTTGAATTTGCATTTTGAGCAGGAACCAATAAAATGTCATCGTGGTTCCCACGATTTTTGGAATCAGCATACCTTAAAACCCCTTAGGACAAATTTTGGTGCTCCTTTCCGGAAGTGCACAACTCGACCAAAATTTGTTACATATCTACTCCACTACTATGTAAACGACATCAACAAATGTGTTAATGATCTGATAGTATCAGTACTCCAATTAGGTTTAGTATTTAATTGCAAAACTTTGTTTCACGGCAGTGATATTCAAACCCCTTTTATCAATGAAAATCTAATGGAAGCTATTGCTATCTTTTTGATATCAAGTAGTATTTTCCCTCTTATAATGAGGTTGACTGCTTAATTTTATTAGCTAAATTGTATAATTACAATACTTTTCCCCTTGCTGCCTATTTTGGACTATGTTACTACCACCTCCACCCACCACCGCCTTGTGGCGGTAATAGCTTGTCTATGTCTGCCTGCCATAAATATGTTTAAACCAACAAATGTGTTATGCATATATTGTCAATAAAAGGACCTCAGTTTTCCTTTAACCTGGCCGCAACAGCTAATCATATTATCACTAGTATTTCTCGCTCGGGGGGGGGGAATGGGGGGGGGTTGTTGTTTATTATCACGCGCCTCCTCCATACCAGGACACAACCTACCTGTAAATCCTGGGTAATCCCTGAACCATCGTGAGTGACGATAGTCCGACCATCCTAGGTCATCCACACCACAACACCCCAGCTGTAAAAAATACCAGCATCATTTATATCACACCTACTAATATCGTAGTCATTAGAACTCTATGTGTATATTAACAATAGGGCCGGCCCTGATAACTCAATCTGTCGTTTGTAGCTCGAAAATCAGAGGTAATACTTTCGAATCCAGGCCGGATCAGACGGTTGTCATCGAGGTTTTGCAAATACAGTGCTCCAAACTGTTTAAAGGACTGTGGTGTGCAGTATTGTCTACGGACTATAAAGAACTATTGGAGTCATTCAACACGAGTAAGGCATAGTCTAAACTTTGGGCTTATTTCTATCGCAATATTGTCATGATTGTGCAATAAGGGATGTAAAGCAATATTCACTACAGCAAAAATAGGATATACAAATACATATGGGCCTACTGCGTATGCTTATGGATACAGAGGGTGATAGACGCACACTGTTACAGGAAAGAGAGGCGTTAACTGTGAGGTGTGAATTAGCCTGCTACAAAAATCAC
Source organism: Flabesymbios commensalis (assembly GCA_964017125.1). Lineage (NCBI taxonomy): Eukaryota > Metazoa > Annelida > Polychaeta > Terebellida > Flabelligeridae > Flabesymbios > Flabesymbios commensalis. The sequence continues at coordinate 30,785,162 of OZ024914.1, forward strand.
ACCTCACAGTGAATGAAAAATATGCAATTATATAAAATATTATTGCATTTTTTAGCTTTTTTAATAGATATCTCGAACGAAAGCTTAAAACTTCTTCATTTCGATGGGTTATCATATTTTCTAGGAAATTACTTTCATCGAGAATATGCCTTGTGACACATGTGTAGCCTAATCTGCAGCAAGGATAAAAAGGACAGAGACATAATTAATTGCCTTATAAAACCAAGAGCTTTTCAGATAAGCAGTTAGGCATACTTTCTTTGGTTTTGCACAGCAGATCAGCGTGCTATGCTATACAGATCTACACTGATCCATATAACAATGGATTTTATAAAATTCAATCAAGCCATATTTCAGATATACATATTTTATATACATACCTTTTCCTGGCTGCCGTCCCACCCGTACGTCACTTGTCTCATGTACCAGTCGTCCTGATCAACTCCGTAACTGTCCTCAAGCGTGTGTTTCATGTATTTACGTATACCAGAATCTAGCTATAAAATAAAGTGATATACAACTAGCGCGGTTAATTATTTTTAAATAATTGTTACTGATAACTTTATATATAAATTTGATAGATGATATTTCGTTGTTTGCGACAATATTACTATTTCACTTGCGTACATCTGTTCTGTAGCAAAGCGCCAGCAATGCACCCGTCATCAAAACCACAGATAGCACCACCAGGGACGATATGTACTGAAAAACATAAATAAGTTTAATTAAAGAATTGATTAAAAATAGTTTAGTTAAAATAACAAATTACGCAATAAATAAGAGACTCCAATGCTGGAGTGGTATTGGCCGAACGTTGCAGATGGTGACCCAACAATACTCCAGTAATAGGACGACGTCTCGTTTTTCCGGGATGCCCGCCATTATATCTCATAACTTATAAAAATATTTTATGTCTAATATCAAGTGAATATTGAAGCTACGATTCATTACGGGAAAAGTGTAAGCTTATTTAAGCAAAATATATCCGTTCAAGTATTAAACTATGAATCTATATTCTTATAAAAAAACGCTCAAAGTATCAGTTAAGTACAGAAATATATGATAAACGATGCAAACGCTTACATAGCTTATATTTCAAGTAGGGCATATACTTTTAGGTCTGGGTAATAGAAAGCGAATAAAGTGAAAATGCTTAAATAGTAGTTCGATATCGACACGAGCAAAATCTAATGTTTTAATCTTGTGTCTAATGGAAGTGTCATGTCCAATCAGAGGCTTAACGTTTGGTCGTTTAAATAGTGTAACCAATCCCATGCCTCGGATCTAGGTCACACTGTCATGCCCTACGCTGCCGTACAAAGGCAAACAGTATATGCTTACTTGAGAAGTAAGCCGTTACTGTTGTTAGCTTTCGCAGGACAAAATACTGATCCTGATTTATCGGTGTTTTGTACATGATGTACATACAGACGTATTACACTCACAGCGACAGTGAACGTTTTGTTGGGGAGATATCCCGCCAGACCTCCCAGAATGGAGATGAACAGCACACCGCACGACCCGAGGATCACCAGTAGGCAGCCACAAATGAGCGCTCTATTGTCCCACATCACCCAGTCTGCCGTATGGTATAAGATCACCCATACCGCCACTCCTATAACAGCCACCGCAAATAACTGAAAATGAGAAAGCACACAGAAAAAAGAAATGTAGATCCATAGAGTATTAAATATAGACAATAAGTAATAATGTAGTAATATAATAAGTAGAGTCGACGTCCCGGTTAACAAGAGACATTGGCTCAATGTTGGTTTAATACTGGGCCAATATCGTAGACGGTGGATCTGCATTGACTCAACAATATGCCAATATGCCATGTTTATTTGGATAAGTATGCTCTGCCGTTGTCTTCTTTTACCGTAAATAAAGTTTTTCTTTCAGTGGCTTGACCTATAATTTGTCACATGTAGGCCTATGTATAGGCCTATCACTTTTGTAAAATATTTTTAATATAATATTATTTCAGTTTCTTTTTTTTTTACCATGTTAACTGCAAATACCTTATTTATTTTAGCCATCTTTTATAAACAAATACATTAAGTTTTTATTTTGCACTTTTCGCACCCAGTATACAATTTACAGCTCAGCACGAACGATATCTTATTGTTGTTACTCTAGAATAATCGCGCTATCGTTATGGTAAAATAAAGCGTTCATATGACTATAAAACCACCAATAATATCGCATTATAAATCTCAATTTAAAATGTATATTTGGTAATAAATAACATTAGTTACACACTGAGCAAACATTACCCAAGGCGGTATAATTTTACCGTATATTTTACAAAGGCAACCTTTAAAAGGGTTCTTTTTTGTAAAATATGGTAGAATAATGCTACGATATTATAAGACTTAGAGCGACAGTTAATCGTTTGAAATATTCTTATCAGCACTTTAATTCACACATATTGAAGGTAGAACGTGTTTTCAAGCAGCAATATTTAAAAAATTCACCCTCCGATTTTAATAACTAATTTCCACACAATTGAAGTGGTGAATCGCGCAGCGAGACACAACGTTAAGAGGTTGAAAAATTGAATTTGATGACTTGGAGCTTTAAGAGTTTAGAGAGACATTATTTTCTCGTTTCACATCGCATAGGCATATAGTGTACTCACAAAGAAGATGATGTTGATGATGATGAGCGAATTACCAGCACACTGAGCGTTAATATAAGCTGCGAACCTGCCGTCCTCTTTCTGGGTTGTTTTTCTTCGGCGTGGCTTTTGCTCAAGGTACTTCTCGGCAGTTGGGGTGGAGTCCTGTAAGCTGTTTGTAAATACAAAATATATCAGGAATTAAGTCTAACCAGAATATACGTCATATTAAAATAGATCATAGAGTCAATTAGCGTCAGATATAGGCATTGATATAATATTTGTTTATTAAATATTGCATGCATATTTTACCCTGCCAATCTGAAGTTTAAAATACATGTATGTCTATGCCATCAGAAATGCATACGAGTCTCTCTTATGCATTTTTGACGCCATGACTGTAACCTCTGTGGCATGTACATATCATCCCTTCAGAGCAAAACGGGTGCGATCTGACAATCATTACAGTGGCAGATAGGAGCCTTTTGCAAACGAAGGTGCGATATAAGCAGCATAGAATACTAATAAAAAATGTATGACTAAAACACAAATAAAAAAAGATCACAAAACAAAAGGATAGTTCTTTGGTAGCATGGTTGACTGTGAACTGTATGGTGGTAGGCCATTTTTTCAAGTCCTCCTGCCGCTGATATCTAGCTTTGGTGCACACGTAACCAGCGACTAAACTGTCCAGCAGGTGAATGAGTCACTGGCCTAATTTATGTAGATTTCTGCAGTGTAATAAACCGAAGCCGGCACCATATAGTACAATACTCCTTTCAAAATATTTCAATGGTTTCTCACACAATGCACACTGCCATAATATGCCGCACCGCACACTACACGCGTTTGAACAGCTTCGGCAAATCGGTTCGGTAGTTGTTTGTGCATAAATATTTTGCGATTTATTCTTCAAATACCTGTAACGAAAATTGATTAGGCCTACTGTTTCGAAAACACGAATAAAAATATCATCCATTTCAAAATAATTACCCTTACATGTCTGACAAGATGTAGTCCACGTTGATCAAGTAGAATGGACTTTCGCTGAATAGACTACATATATATATCATTATTATAACAATAATTTAAAACCAAAAAATAAATTTAATAATAATTTAAAACCAAAATTCCCATTACATATCATAAATGAGAAAATACAATACGTACGTTGTCCCGATGCTGGTTTTACGTCGGTCCAGTGCCTACGGCGCTGGCCCAAAATTAAACCAGCATTGGTTCAATGACCCGTGTCTGCTGGGGTGCCAACCTGTATGGTTTCTTGGCAGTCTGTTTGGGTTCATACACAGGTTTAGTCACCGCCTCTACATCTCCTTGAGGGCCGAGCTCGCCGGCGTGAAAGGCTTCCACAAGGGGGTCATTCGTCAGGGCGTCAGATGTGAAGAGGTCGCCAGTTGCTGGAGGATAGTCGTCCGTATACTGTGAAGTCCGCTGGTGTGGATCTCTGGTGTCAGTTATGGGAATGTTGTAGGATTTATCCATGATGGAACTGCTTGGCTGGTCTGTGTCTTGTCCATTCGTGCGGGACAATCCTGGAGTAAATGTCGTCATTCAAATAGAAACGTATATTTTTGAATGAGAGCCAGGCAAATTTCTAGAATATTCTAACTCCAATTTCTTATACATGTATTGTCATCAAATGATTTTGTGCAATAGTTACATAAGCCTAATTGCAATGCAAAGTTTGGTGAAACATCTAGACCTATAGTAATATGTTTTAATTGATTTGTTTAATTCTATTGCTCTGTTGGACTTTGTGAAATTGTACTGAATTTGTGTCTCGCTACCGCGACTCACAAGTTGGCCCTTTTAATATCTTGTGACATTACATCGACTTGATGTTGTGTCTCGCTACCACGACCCACAACTTCAAGTCGGTGTAAATTGTAATTCTTTAAGGTGGAGATGTAATACCTGTATCATAATTCACGTCACCCTTAATGCAGTAACTTATAGAGTGCCGGTACAGTGTCATACAAAACAGGAGAGGCAGGATGCTGATGTATCACCCATCTTTTCTCATACAGAAAAAATCTTAATTTTTTTCATGTTATACCCACCACTAGGTAAATTGTCCCAGTAGCTGGAGTTGTCTTGTGGTGTGGGGCTGGCAGCGTAAGGAGCACCATGTCTGTAGAAGTTGCTGTCACTGACATTCATGACTTCAGGGCTTTGTGATGGTCTAAAGTTGGAGGAGTTCCCGTCCCTCAGTGTCTCATATGGATCCGGGGCTGCCTCCTGCTGACTATCATATCTGGTATGAGTTTAAAATAATGACACTAAATAAATTGTTAAGAGACTGACAATAATTTTCACTTTTAATTATTATCGACCAACGCCATCGGGGAGACAAAATGACCAACCATCCAACCGACCAGCCGATCGATCGAGCTACCAACCGACCTACCAGCTGACCAACCAACCAGCCAGCCAGCCAATTAACCAACCTATCAACCACCAACCAGCCAACCAACCAAACAACCAGCCAACCAATTAACCAATCAACTATCCAACCAACAAACCAACCAACCAAACGGTGGTTCGAGTCCACCTTGGCTTGGGACATTTTTCAGACACCACAAAATTTGATTCTATCTGGAAAACTCGGCTGATAAAGTCAGAGTAGTGATATGGCATTTAAATATGTCCTTCAACGCATTAATGAATTCTGAAGTGAGCCCTAATGGTTTGAGTCCACCTTGTCGGAAGTGAGCCTCAAAGGGTATTGGGGGACTCTAGAGTTATATATAAAGTCATATATGACATAAGAAAAATAAGGGCACGTCAAGGGTTCGAACCCAGGACGGTCACCCCCCAAAAATTCAGATGAGGCCTAAGTTGGTTGCTTAACCTGGTTGATTCAGCAGAGTGGTTTGTGCTCGGTACACTCAGTAGGTACGATTAGTCGCATTCGACCTTAAGGATTATGATGTGGGTGGCAGGATGCTTCACGAATGAGTATAACCCTCAGTGGTACCTTCTGGACAGTACTAGGGAGCCACGGGTTTACATCCAGCCTGAAGACCATGGTTCCCGCCCCGTTGGTTAGTTAGCCCATAACTAACTAACTAACACTAACTAAAACAACCAACCAACCAACCAACCAACCAACCAACCAACCAACCAACCAACCAACCAACCGACCGACCAGCCATCCAACCAGCCAACCAATCAACCCATCAATCAATCAACCAACTAGCCAATCAATCCATCAACCAATGATAGCGTGTAGGAAACTCTTTGCAGCACTAGTTAGGGGAGGTTACTCGGAACGGTTTTTTGCGAAAGATCAAAGATAAAACATTGTGTGAATTGAGAAAAAAACCGAACAAGGGATCTTCGCAAAAATGCACTGCTAGGAACTGTAAATTATGTTCGACACAAGTAGTTGTAGAGAGTGGTAAGACCATGGGAGGCGTACTGGATGCCGGGAATCAAATTCAAATTCCTACCACACAAAATTGTGATTCAACTAACGGTATTTACTGTATAGTTTGTTCGAAATGCAATAAATTATTTGTGGGAGAAACTGGGCTCTCCTTCAGAAAAAGGATAAACATACATCGTTCGGATGTACGCCTTAAGAAGGACACAGCAGTTGCCACACACTTTAATTCCGGGAGCTGCAGGGCGACCCATCTGAGAGTGTTGTATCTTGAAGTATTGAAGAATACAGGAGACATAACTCTAAATAAGATTGGGCGACTTGAAGCGGAAAGGAAGTGACAATTAGCCCTGAAAACGTATTCTCCATTCGGCCTAAATACGGTACCTTCCCCTAAGGATAGCGGCGTCACCCCCTTTGTTATTACCTACTCAGCAACTGCGGTGGAGGCAGCTAAGGAGGCAGCTAAATTAGTGAAGATTTCCTTCAATAAACTTAAAGCGAAACATCGAAACATCCTGTATAAACGGTGCGTAACAACATTTAAAAGGGGACAAAATCTACGTGATCTCTTGGTGGGAAGTAGATTGGGGAAAGCCCCACTGGACAACCCAACGGTTACCGGATCCGACTCAAGTCAGGATCTGACTACATTAGTAAATGCATTAGATGAGGTATAATTTATATCAATTAGTATGATTGTTTTCCTTTTTATATATCAGGCTATACTTCTCCTCGGTCAGTGCACTAGGTTGGAAACATGGAAAGGCAGGCCCTTGAAGGGGTGACGAAAGTCAGACCCTTTAGGGTATTATGAGAGTACGGTTGACAGGTTGATACCGGGTTTTAAGGGGAACCAGGCACTGGAACCCTTACCCGACCCTAACCAAATCAGGCTATACTTCTCCTCGGTCAGTGCACTAGGTTGGGAACATGGAAAGGCATACCCTTGAAGGGGGTATGATGAGAGTACGGTTGACAGGTTGATACCGGGTTTTATGGGGAACCAGTTACTGGAACCCTTACCCGTCCCAAACCATGGACCCTAACTCTCACCCTGACCACAAAACCAAACAACCAACCAACCAACCAACCAACCAACCAACCAACCAACCAACCAACCAACCAACCAACCGACCGACCGACCGACCAGCCATCCAGCCAACCAACCAATCAATCAATAAACCAACTAGCCAATCAATCCATCAACCAAACAATCAATAAACCAAACTAATCGACCGAACAAAGCTGACTAAATGACTGATCTGCGTTTTTTAACGTTTATGGTAATGTTTGAGTCAATTAATATTGTCAATTCAATTTTGATGAGTAGGCTACAGATTTTAGTAATATTGTTTTCCCTCGTATGTGTAATTTATCTACCTGTCACGATGAGTCTGTGGATAACCTCTGTTGTATCTGACCTTCTGACCAAACTCATCCCTCTCATAATCAGGAGGCGGCTGGTACCTTCTGGTGTCTGGTACCTGAGGATGCTGGTACCTGCTAGTGTCAGCTGTCTGAGGCTGCTGGTACCTGGTAGGGTCAGCTGTCTGAGGCTGCTGGTACCTGCTAGGGTCAGCTGTCTGAGGTGGCTGGTCCCTCTGACGATCTCTGCGTGGTGGTTTTGTAGGTTGTGATTGTCCATTGTAGTCCGGGTTGTGCTGTGTCAAAGGGGTTTGACTGTACTCTGTACCCGATGATTGTGTAGGGGATGCAGATGCCTGGTGCGACCTTGGTGCTCTGGAAGTTCGAGGTGGTATGGATGGCTTGTCCGAATCAGACGTGATACCCCCCAAATCCAGCTCAGGCAGCCTCTTTCTCTTTTTTCTTTTCTTCTTGCTGTTTCTGTTGCCGCCCTCATAATATGTACCATGATCGTAGGTCTGTCCAGCCCCCTGTGGCTCATCCCTGCCGTACGTGTCTGCATCAGCCCAATAATCCATTACTGCGTCTGGTCTGTGCTGGAAACATGGAATAGTCCAAATTTAACACCTGTCCCGCTATATAAAAATGTTAAAGCAAGTTTAAAATCAAATCAAATGCCACTGAACAGGAGACGTTGAACCGATACTGGTTTAATGTTCGGCCAGTGTTGTAGACGATGTGCCAACATTAAGCCAGTACTGGTTCAACGTCTCTAATTGATAGTTTGTGGTAGGAAATGCTCAGCTAAACAAACAAATCATTTTGAGAGTTTCATTACATTTTTTCATAATTTGAAGCTGGAACTTGATTAAACCAAATTCCAGCTCGAAAAGAATTAAACAATTATTAGCTGACAAAAAATCAGTTGTTCTTGAAATAGTTATTTTCTCGTGACCCTTTGTGATCGAGCACTGGTATGTAAGCCTATAGGCCCACAGTTGTCTAAAATGCATGATTATCACCTATACTACTGTTACACACCTAACAATAGTTATATTACATAGTGTATAAATTGCTGGGATTTATAAAATTTATCTCATGTATACATATAGTGTAAATCCGGTAAGTTTCGCGTGTTTAAATTTTCGCGAATTTCTAATTATATACAATTCGCGAATTTTCATTTCTCTTTAGTAGCGCTATTATAATAATAAATTTTTCGAGATTCTTGTATTCGCGAATTTGTCCTCGCGAAATTCGCGAAAATTAAAACCTTGCGATTATTACCAGATCTACAGTGATATAAATCTGAGTATGACATATTATACAATTTCGAACATAACATAATTTCAAAACAAGCCCAAAACAGTGCATAAACGTGCATACACGCTTATGCGCGGGGATACGGTGAGTAGGAAAACACATAGTAACCATTCCATTGGTGCATTAAACATGGATAGCCTATAATCTGCCAAACCAGCGAACAAACAGAAATGTGATGTACGCAATAGCCTTGACAAAGTTTCAAACCATCGGAAAAGATGTTGCTTAAATATATCAAGTAAATCATATGTTTAGGCTGGCCCAGCGATTCAGACATTGGAGCAACATTGAAGCAAGATAAAATTATGATGAATATCGAGGGCCTATCGTGTTTAGGCCACTGCTGTGTACCTGAATCAAGTATGCAAAGCATGTAGTGGATGGTGAATGTGGAAAAGGACAATGAAAGTAGGTGATAAAAATAGTTGGTGATAGGAGCAAGGAGGTTATAACCTCCTTGATGGGAGAAAGCCAATGCAGGAAGAAAAAAACTCTCTCAAGTATATATGTCTATATGCCTGATCTCTTCTGTGACATAGGCCTACTGGTTGCCATTTATTTATTTTTTACCGGTCAGTAAAAGTCTGTTTAATTTGAATAGGTTAAATCTCACAGTAAATTGACACATAGTAGGCTACTAATCACCCGTAAAATCATCACATTACCTTTTTTCTATCCCATGTCTGCTTGTTATAATCTACTTTGAGATATAGACGGAAGTATGCAGTACACAGAACACCTGTACTGTTGTGGATCATACAAGCTTCAATTCAGATCATCACACCTGCAATATAAGAGATAACACGGTGGACTTTGGCCGTTATCACTTCAGTACTGGATTCCCAGCAAACACGATAGGTTAAACCAATGCCGATTTAATGTTGGCCCGCCGTCCCCGACGTCGGCCCAACATTAAATTGGCATTGGCAATGGTTTAAGGTATCGTGTTTGCTGGGTTACTGTTTGACATTAAACAATCAAAAACGAGACGTTGACCCAATGTTGGCTCAATGTTGGGCCGACGTCGTAGACGGTGGACCAACATTGAACCAACATGTCTAAATGTTTGCTGGGAAATGTTTCTATCATTTGAAGCTGGCATTACTGAAGCAAGACAGCTTCAAATGAATGAGAACACCACTGCTGTCTTAAACTAGGCGTCTCTAATTTACAATTGTTTTTTTTATTAAAGAGTTACTTTGTACAACATTTTGATCAATTCCAGTCAACATGTTTCAATGTTGGCTTCTATCCTATTTGCCGCAAAGTGCGACTAAAATTGTTTTAATCTGTATTGTTAGCCGGTTATATCACAGTTATTGGGAATGAAATGAGTTTAAACATCAATATTTGCAAATTTAACAAAAATGAGTAATTTTCACCCACTTATAGTTAATGTGGGTCGCGGTAGACAATTTTTAATAATTTTTTTGCAGGAGAAAATTCATAAGTAGGTGAGTGAGGTCTGTCGTAACGTAAATATTTTGATTCAATGAAGCATAACTACCCATATCTACTTTAAGCAGATATAGCACAATTAACTCACAACCCGTACCGGACCCGCACCGTACCCGTAACTATGTAAATGAATGAACGAACGAACGAACGAACGAACGAACGAACGAACGAACGAACGAGCGAACGAACGAACGAACGAACGAACGAACAAACGAACGAACGAACGAACGAACGAACGAACGAACGAACGAACGAACGAACGAACGAACGCAGAATGGTGATATAAATCAAATGACATTATCCTCCAGACAAGGGACTCGCAATTCGAGCCGTGGTGATTTGAATCAAAGCTCACGAGCTAGCTGTCTCGGGGCTCCTGGGACAGGCCGACATGTTGAGTTAATGTTGGGCCAGCGCCGAAGACGATGGGACAACATTAAACAAACATTGGGTCAACGTGTGTATCAACAAATCAGATTTGCTTATGTAGCCATTCAAATATAATAAGCTGTTATTATGTTTTTATTTTTTAATTAAACGATGACCTTTATTCGAATAATTAGCCTGATATAGTTCAGAAATATCATTACCATGTAGTTATAGTTAGGATCAAGCATATACATATGGTCAAGAATAGTCAACACTCAATTTATACCATCGCCCTTCTAGTGGGTAATCGAAGGTTCAATCGTTGCTTATTTTCTATTAATATATTAGATTTTTTTCATCGTTGGTGGGATGTTGTTATGTCATTACAAGTACAAAGTTCACGCCTCATATTCATGTTATGGCCTTGACAAGCCACTTCTCTATATTAGCTATTATAGATTAGCTGTTTACTCGCTTAGCCGTATACGGGATTATAATCGGCCCCGAGAAATGTCAGTTCGGCACTACGGAATTAAGTTTCTTAGGACACCACGTTTGCCCAGAAGGCATTTCTCTTTTACCTACCGCTGTCGACGCGATTGTAAATTCCGTCAAACCTGAAAAGCAACGAGCATTGCGAAGATATCAAGGAATGGTGAATTATCACCATAGGTTTATACCACATTGCGTGGCCAAATTGACGCCTTTAAACACTTTACTGACAGAAGCTAGCTGCTAATGAAGGACATACAAGATTGTCGCCAAAGTCAAATTTCGACCTGAATTGGAACGAAAGTGCAGATTCAGCTTTCATTGAGTCCAAGCAAATACTTGCTAACGCAACCCTCCTGGTGCACCCAGATTTTTCGGCACAATTCAATATCACGTGTGACGCGGATGATTACGCAGTGGGGGGGGGGGATTTTGTGGAAGGTGAAACAAATTTCGTAGCCGACGCTCTGTCGCGACTGTCTGTGTCAGCTATTGGCAGTGCTTCAGTGATCAATTATAGATAATTGAGCGAAGATCAGGCTTTAGACACTGAATTCACACGGTTGAGCCATTCGACGTCTTCTACGTTGGATTTTCAGCTACTCAAATCATTCGACGATAATTTGATTTGGTGCGACGTGTCAACAGGCCATGCTAGACCGTACATCACAGCCAAGTTTCGAAGAAAAGTTTTCACGAGCCTACACGGATTAGGACACCCCCCGCATAGAGCTACAAAGCCACTGATTAATACCAGATTCGTTTGGCACGGCATGAACATAGATGTTGCGAATTGGTGCCGTTTCTCGACATAATAAACCGGCCTTTGGCTAGTTCACTGAACCAAACGAGAGATTTGATCACGTTCACGTCGACATAGTTGGTCCTTTACCGTACTCCGACTGTTTCAAATATTTACTGACCTGCGAGGATCGTTTCACGCGTTTATGGCACATGAGTCACCGAACCCATGAACTACGACATTACCTGCAGTATTACTCCGCCGTCAAAGAATTATTAGGCAGGTCAGCTTTCAAAATGATTTATGCCACAACACTTAGATTACCAGGTGAATTCACAGAACAGTACACCGTCGACGCACGGACAGACTTAGATAATTATTCTGACAAGCTACGGGTAGCCATGTCGCATCTCCGATTGTGCTCACCGCGCGACACACCACAAAAAGACATTTTCCGATATAAGGAACTCAAAGCATGCTCGCATGTATTTTTGCGACGAATCGCAATAGCACCACCTTTGACCGCCCCTTATGATGGACCATACAAGGTCATCTCCAGGAGTGGCAGAGTAATGAAAATCCTGATGAAAGACAAGGTGGAGACGGTCTCTATAGATTGCGTTAAACCTGCACACTTCGAGCGCGAGCCTGGAACAGGTAGGCCTACAAACACAAAGCGTAAAATGCAACCGAAAACAACGAACCCAAAGCCTTCTGGGATCGCTCGTGGAACTCGAAGGGACCCCATTACGATCCAGTAGCACTTTCACTCCAAAGTCCTTCAGGACGGGAATCGAGCCGAACACGAGTACAGAGACAAGTCTTCGATGACCAAAGATGGTACAAGTCTGGCAATCACTCTACAGTCTCGAGCGACTAGAGCGTAATTTGAAAATATGAATTTTGCCAGGTCTGGCATAATTAAATTATGTGAAATGTAAGTTAATTAGGTTATATTCAATGGTAATTCAATATTTGATGTGTTAATTATTTTGAGATAGGGTCGGACGACACACGTTAATTAGCAGCACGACATATGATATAGAAGAACATTGGTTAGGAGGATGGGAAATGATTAGACTTGAAAATTTTTATGCTGCACACGTGATGTTTGCCACCCACCCATCCTGTATTTTCAACCAGCTGGTTAAAACGTAGTTTAATGTTTGGTTAATCAATGTTGGTTTAGTGCACTGTTCGGATGGGCCGACAACCTGATGCTTTACCCACAAAATTAGTTTGTGATCATATGTTGTCTCTTAGCTCGGGGGTAATGTGGGGATCAGCGTCTTGTCCTTCTTCCTTGGTGAGGCCATTCGGGTTCAGGAAACTGACGAGTGGACCCCTCCCCGAACGGCCTAACCTACGCTATCTTTTGCCGCCAATTCTGAATGCTCAACCAGTCTCACAACCGGCATCGTTGCAGACGGACGCGTCATCTAGCTTACAAGCCAAAGCCACGTGGCTTGAGGCTGTCGCGTTCTCTCTGAAATGGTGCACAGCGAATACTATGTCTGAATAAATCAATAAAGAAAGAATAAGAAAACAATGGAGTCAATGAAGTTTATTTGTTAACCGTCGCCCAGACGGGGATAGAGATAGTTGGGAGTTGGAATGATATCAGGCGGGCAAGAATGGCGACTGGATAAACCATCATATCGATATATCCTTATGATCGATGAACCACATAACAAACAATCTCATAGACATACATGCAACCTACCTCACACCATTAGGGCCTATGCACAGCACCAACTGACCAGAGGTAACCAGATGGAGTAGCCTACCATTAACCATACAACAAGCCGGTGACTGCCCACCGTCATTTTTTTTCCGGCATCCATCAAACTGTGGAACCTAGCACATGCAGACATTGTTCCCAGACCGACGATAGATGCAGCGAGACACGGCCTGGCCCTGTCTCCTGACTCCTCCAGATCAGCCTAACAAGAGAATGTTTTTAGCTGCACAGCTCATCAGCTAGAGCCAGAGCCAGACAAGCTCAAAACGCACCAAAGGGTTATATTGCGCGACAAGAAATGACTCCAGAAATCGCCCGCATAGGCCTACATGTAGGCAGCTACACAATGTAATGGTATGGATGCAATAGGCTGCACACAGCAGTAGAGCGCCAATCAATGCAACTATTGGCCAGCCCTAGCTGAGCCCGTGCTGCTACCTTGAGTAGTCGCTGGGACCAATACGAAGAAGAGCTGATGGGTCGAAGCCGATGGATCTGAAGTGTGGCTTGTCTAGCTTCGATGCTCAAGGAACTGATTATATGTACGTAGCGCTTTGTCTCGTGTCTAAGTTTCAGAGCAGTCCTCATTTGTCGAAAGGCCTGAGCAGCTCGGTTACAGGGCTAGCTAATGAAACAAACCAAAAAAACACCTTTATAGCGGGGGGTAGACTATAGTCTAGATCTGCATTTACATTTTCAAAACAATTTTGAAAGATGGCACGCATTTGCACCCCCTTATTATCATATTATTTGAATAGTAGTCGACTACTGAGTAGGCCTACACTAGCAGCCTACCGCAACCAGTTGCATCCCAAGATCCCATTAAAAGGCATTTATCATTTATGACCAAATAAAAACTGTATGCTCCCGCTCAGATTTTGACCTGTGTCCTCTTTCTGAACTAGGTCAAGGCAGAGTCTGAGGTCAGCTTCCTGCTTTACCATGTTGATATTTTATTGAAATTTACAGCGTTTAACGTGAATATTTCTGGCGAAATGGGTAAATTGTCACATAATTTACTCGTAGTCGTAGTCGTAGGCCTAGGCCTACCCGTCGCGGCGTCGAGACTCCGACATGTCACATGTCATTGAGTCCGAAACCTGTTCACTTTCTGTCACTCAGGATCGATGGCAAATGACTAGAAAATAGGGTTTACAAAATTTCATGAAAATCGCTTGAGAATTGACTGACTGGATACCGAAAAGCTAACTTTCATTTTGGACCATCCTCCAGGCTCCACCGTCGGACAGACTGTCACTAGGGCCTAGTCTACTCTATAGTATAGTCTAGGACTAGCCTAGGTATACTTGCCGTCAAATCAGGCCTAACCAGGATCGCATAATTTTCTGCGATTTCTCCGTCAATTCTGAACCGATTTTCTTGAAATTTTGCAAAGGCCATTTTCTATTCAAATCCTAACAGTGTTAACGTAAAAATTTTCGCAAAATTATATTCAATATTTCAAAAGTTAATTTCTAGAATTAGTTTAATGGGTTTATAGAGGGACGTCGTAATTTCAATTTATTACATGTCAAATGGTCTAACCTTTGAAATACGATATATAATTTTACGAAATTTTCAGGGATATTAGGATTCTGTTGAAATATGATTCAGATTGTTACATAATTTCATGAAAATCGGTTGACAATTGACCGAGAAATCAGCGAAAAACATGCGATCCTGGTTGATCACTTTTAATGTGACTTGGGAAGTTTGGGTATAGGGCTCTCTCTAGCCTCTAGGCTCTAGTCTAGACTAGGCACTTGTCTTGTGTAAACATGAAACTGGGGTCTAAAAAAAGAAAATTTATGACGTCATTTTTTTGGTTGTTTTTTGTATATAGAAAAATGGTATAAATGTTATGGTCTCTGAAGGCATAAAAATGTGTTCTATTTATTTGAAAAAATAACTTTTATGATGGTTTAAACTTAGAACTAGGGTCTGGAAGAAAAATAACGACGAAACCTGTATTATCGCCCAATGTACAGATTTCCGAACATTAGCTTGTACTTCTATAGCTAAATATTTTGTTCTGGGACCTAGTACAATAAAATAACATATTGGTAATTTGAGTTAAAGTATATATGTCTGTAAAATACTATGAGAATCAAAAGGGTAGCAGATACTTTTTTCCAGGCCACAAAAAATTTGCGTAAAATGAAATTGAGCATTTTTTTTTGCATTTGACCTTGACCTTTCACTGACATTATTGAAGGTCAAGGTCACCGAAAAAAATAATTAAATGTGCAATCACGTTCCATAATATTTACCGAACCTAAAAATGTCAGGTTATTATATATTTAAATTTGAGATTTGAAATTTGTTAATTTTAAGAAAAGTTGTGATGTTTTTTCATTTTTCTTAACAATACCGGAGAAAAGGCAAATTTGTATAGGCGAAAATGACAATATCGCAAAAACTATTTGAGATATTTGAAAAAAATAAACAGCATTTTGTTCCTGTTTTCTATAGCTATCACTGTGCCAAATTTAAACATTTTTGGGGCAGCTACAGCATTTCAGTACAGTGCTGACCATAAAAAAACAGTAAAAAATCACAATTTATTTCGATGTGTCTCTATGTTATCATACACAAAAAAAGCCTGTTTCAAAATACATTTTTGGCCGTAACTTTTTTATTCCTTATCCGATTTTGAAAAATGAGGCCTTTTCAAAATTGTAATCTTGACCCTGTGGAATAAAATTAATCAAGCATAGTTAATGAAAAAGTTAAATTATATTTTATTGTCAAGTAGCCACTCTGCATGGACATACCCTCAATAGAGTAAAATCAACAAAATATTTAGGATTAACGATCACATCAGTGATCAGATTTAAAGTGGAATAAGCACATTAATAGCATCACAGCTAGAGAAAATCAGTCGCTGGGCTTTTTGAAACGTAACTTGAAAACTAGATCAAGAGACATTAAAACCAAAGTTTACAAGGCATTAGTGCGGCCACGCCCAGTGTATTGTTCCACAGCGGTAGGTATGAAAAGCGAGGGAGACCTATAAAGCGAGAGAGGATCAATAAGAGGCTTCGTATGGCAGTGTAATGCATGTATATGATGTATTTATTGATGTCACAATAAAATATATGCTTGTATTGTTGTTATGCAATTATTCATTTATTTATTTTTTATTTGGGAGACAATACAGGTCCAGTTTTGTGATCGTTTGAAAGTCTCTTTCGCTTTGACAGGCGGATGTGAGTCACACCTGGTGTGTACCCGGTAATCAATTAGCCGCTCGCGCTCCTACTAAATATAAACTTAATATAAATGATACTTAGACCTTATTGTATAGTGTTATTATTTGATTTTTACTTTATTGGAACTCATTCCAATAATGTTTTAATATGGTTCCCAAAACGGATTCTGGACACTGTTTTTTGTGTCCATATAATGTGTGTCCCAAATGACTATCACTCACATCTTCTCAAATACGGCAAAACGCATAGGTTCAGTTTTCTGTCATTCCATAGGGCCAAAACAAAATATATGTTTGTTTCCGATTTGTTGTCATTTTAACCAGTGGGTAGGTAGGAAATTTATTTTATTTTATTTTTTATTTTATTTTTTGTCACTTCAACCAATCGGTAGGTAAGAATTTTATTTTATTTTATTTGGTGCCAAATTCACTTTCATGCATGTCTTATCTGTACATTACGTAACGATTTTTTGTTTTTTTTTGACACTTTTTGACCCCACTCTCCTTTTCGTAACGTTTTTCAGAGTTACTTTGACTACAGTCGGTAACTCATCCCTGAACTTATAGATTTCCTAAAAAAAAAAAAAAAAAAAAAAAAAATTTTTTTTTTTTTTTTTTTTTTTGGAAATCCATAAAATAAATTTGGGTCGCACATGTTTTGATAGGGTCGTTCGGAAATCGGAAACAAACAATATTTTTTTTTAGGCCTAGCCTACAGTAGACCCACAAATCGTTGTTTCTGAATAAGCATAAATATCTGTATAATTAGGATTTCCGTCGTCAATTTTACGACAGTTAGGGGTCTCGAAATTTTGGGCTGTGGGTTGGGCTATTGATTTATACCCTGTAGATAGCTAGTAGATTTTACTGAGAACAATGCCTATCTTTGGATCAAACTAGGCTAATGTAATCTTAAGAAACCACCAGAATGAGAGTTTGAAACTGGGGAAAGCTAACAGATGTTTCGCTCTTGAGACCAAATCTATCATGATATCGATACAATATTTTGCAATAATATATATTGCCTTTGAAAATCTAGCCCTTGATTAAAATGCCTCTGACAGCATAGCTACAATTGTTGTGAAGAGATAGGCTGACCTACATCTTAAGCAGATCATAGGACGAGATAGACATCCCTGACCAATCAACACACACAGAATTTGTGTCGTCACATCTCTGGACATTTCAGTATATATGCACGGTATACCAGTAAACATGTGACATTGATCCGTGTTGTTGTTTCAATGCTGGGCCAATGTCTCGGAATGGTCCTATTTACAATAACATCTGCTGATTGGCTTTCAGCGACCACGTGATAACGTGTAGCCTCATTGTACATGTTGTATCTTGGAGTTCTCTTACAACTGCCGTGCAAAGCCAAAATGCAGTATCTGCTCACTTTACAAGTGAGCACATACTGCCTCTGCAGACTTTGCAGAGGGGATAACGTACTATAATGGAGGGGGATGCTCATTCTGAGGTGTATGTATACGCCACTGATCTGTGCAGGTCTGTGGTACATGTAGGTAGGCCTATACACACTGTGTCACGCTGTAGGCCTACCCACAGGTGATTATGTAATATGTTACACTGTGACATGTCTAAACTACTGACTGTGGATTAAATCTATTTTATTTCTAAATATATAAGGAATAAATATGACATATTTGTTTTTTTCAGCTAAAACTATTCGAGATTGATACATTATATAATCCTCTAGCTAGAAAATTGCGGAAATGACGATTTATTTCCCAGCAAGCACAGATCCATCACTGTATGTTGTTATAATATGGTAATTATGGTATTGTTTATGCTGGATCAATGTTGTACCAGCGTTGTTGACGGCGGTCCAGCATTGAACCTGCATTGGGTCATTGTCCCGTGGTCGCTGTGTGGTGTATCAGTGTATAGGCCTACATCCAGGTGTTATCAGTTTGGCTGTCTAGACATCCCCATATCGAGGTGAATAAATATCATAGAGATGAAAAAATATCAATAAAATTAACTAACTATATTTAAGTAGGATCACACGTCAAAGTAAATAAAAATGAACATCATCACAATATCACGATGGAAAGTGATTTTCAACGTCACATAAAGGATGAATATATGATGATATTGAGATGCGTGTGGGACTGGGAGGGTCGGGTTAAGCACCTAATCACAAGGCATATTAAAAAAACTCGCAAATTTGGAGCAAAGTTAGCGTTTCTCGGCGAAGGATGAACGCTTGAGGCTTCTCGGCCTAAAATGTCAATTTAAAGCACTGACGTCTCTCAAAAAATGTAAAAAGGCATACATTTCCATTATTCAGCATTATGACCCCATCCACGGAACACTAGATTATATAAGGACACTTCTGGTGTTACTGTATAGTTTACTCGTGTACGTGGTTAGCTTGTAGATCATGCATTTCATCTTGGAATGTTCTTAATATTATATGTATCCGAGAGATGTGGGTGATGAAATGAATGAATGGATATACTGTAGATCTGGTAATACTCGCGAGGTTTTAATTTTCGCGAGGAGGACAAATTAATATTACTATTATAATAGCGCTACCTATCATCTAAATTGATAATTCGCGAATTCTGGACTTCGTGTAAAGTTTCAAAATCACAAATTCGCGAAAATCTAAACACGCGAAAATTACCAGATCCACAGTTTATGAAATTTCTATAGTGTCTACACTCTAAACAATATAGGTTCTTTTTTTAGGTTCTTTAAAAAGAACCCTTCAGTACAATCACCATGCAACCCCAGGAGAACCCTGCAAGGGTTCTCCTGGAGTTGCATGGTGATAGTACTGAAGGGTTCCTTCTAAAGAACTTATATTGTTTAAGAGTGTAGGTAACTCCTCGCTGTCCCGAGCTCATAGGCGCGAAAATCAGAAGGGGTGTTCAGTATTGCAGTTTTTCTCTATATCTATGGTTGTTATCTCATTCCGGGTCTTGCTAAATTAGGGGTGTGGGGGTGTCCAACTATATTCTGGTCAATTTAATTTTGTTATCAATAGTACCACTAGTATAGTAGTCTATGGTATTAAATTCAAACCTAATTATATTACCGTAATCGTTCGTATATTATACATGTGAGCTACACCCGTGTTTGCATGTTAAGTTGCATAATAAATTAATGTAATGTAATAACTACAACCACAAAATATTATAATAGCAATATTAGAATTATGACTAGGGCCTATACTAAGCTATAATCATTTTGACTACAATTGCGCGTCTCTCATTTAATATGACTGTCGCCCAATGGTAATTATCGCGTTCATGTGATATATAGGCTAAATAAAAATATATTGACATAATATCGTGCTCTGCATTAGCTCTTGGCTGTAAAAGGTGTAAATCTACCACCTTTTTGTCATTTTCACATTCCCTTGGAGACGACGGACCCCCCTTATATAGGTCGGTCAGCGCTATGTATTACCATGCTTACAATCGTAGCATTTTTGCTTATATTGTAAGGTGTATATATGTGTCTTACCCAGCAAACACGAGACATTGATCCAATGGTGGGCCAGCGTCGAAGACGTTGTGTCAACCTTAACCCAACATTAGGTCTATGTTGCAACAACAACGAAATTGTCAATTTAAAAGTTTTTGTCAAAACAGTACTACCATGGGTACTCAATAATGCTGGAGCAGGTTATTTTATGCAATATATATATATTTATATCATAATGAAGTATGTTGCTCTAATTTTATTGAATTACGAGTATATAATATACCGTAGTCATTGACCTCGTCATTTAAGTACCGGTAGTTCTAGTTACAGTGCATGTATGAGAATTTGATGACCGCAAGGGTGTGACCCCAGCAAACCCGAGACGTTGCCTCAATGTTGGTTAGATATTGGGTAGACGCCGTAGACGATGGGCCAAAATTTAACCAGCATTGGGTCAACGTCTCGCATGGGTCTGCAGTGCGGCACTGTGTATTGGCGCTGGTTATACTTTCATGTAGTCTGGTGTTTGATGATTGCAGTTGTAAGTACAAGGATTAAAGCCACGACTCCACATACGCGTGAAGCGTGATGCGTGTTCACCGAGATCATTGAAAATAGAAAGAGCGAATCCACATGCACGTCATGCGAGATGCGTATTCGTTTGGGGCTCGCGTATTCACCGCTCTGGGAGCGGTCAACACGCATCACGCGAACCTACCATGAGGTCATTCGATGGATTCTCCCAGGTACCCCCCAAGATCCTTGAATGTGATCCAGGATTCCAGGGACAACCACGTGCTGACCCATTCGTAGATTAAATAGTCTTCTTTTCTTGTTTGTGCTCCTTTTTGGTGACAATTACATTATTATGCCACGCAACGTGATTGATGATACGTATCTGGGGAAGTTGGTCAATCAGGTTGAGGAACACCCAGCACTATATGACACTTCATTAGGAGAATATAATTATAATGAAAACATCCGAATTGGAAACATTTGGGACAGTATAGCAGAAGCTATTGATGTGGAAACGTTTATATTTAGATAAATAAGGTGACATGTCCCTGTGTGTAAAAAAGCCACAGTAGATCCGCACTGGGTGGCTTCTTCAGCAAAAAGAACTTTGACGCATCACGCATCACATTTTGACGTACATGTGGAGTCGTGCAATACGCATCACGCTTCACGCATCACCCGTATGTGGAGTCGTAGCTTTAGTTGTTGTGTTTATTGGAGCGTGTTGAACCCTGCCTATAGAGGCTTTGTAGTTATCCTATGAATAATATAATATCAGTGATAATTATAATATCTTCTAACACGATTTATTAAAAAACATCATATAAGTTTGTTTTATAATATTTATTACACAAAGACAAGTCACTACATCTGGGACGACGTGTTAGGAGTGCTTTCACAGTATTTTAATATACTGCTATTATGTGAACTAACAATGAAAACATCTTGCACTTGTGCATCTAATTATTTGTAAGCAAGTTTTTGCAATCTAAAGTAAGATATATTTTTGGTGGAAGATATATTTTTGTTTTAATTACAGTTTTACATGCATGGCCCATTGCTTTAATATCAACTTCAGTCAGTCGAAAAATAACTCTCAATAATGTTCAGAACCGCAGGGTTCTTGTTAACGTTACTTTCTTTTTAAAATGATATTAACGCCAACCCTATGCAGCCGTGATTTGATTGAGTTTAATCTTCAATTGCAGTCCACTTCTCATCACTGAAATCACGACAGCTTCTTCTTGCGTTCGCCGGTAAATGTGTGATATATTGACACTCAAGGCATTTTGATGTCATCACTCAGATCACGACAGCTTGAGTCAGTAAATGTGTGATAGCTTGTCACTCAAGGCGTTTTGATGTCATCACTCAGATCACGACAGCTTTAGTCAGTAGATGTGTGATAGCTTGTCACTCAAGGCGTTTTGACGTCATCACTCAGATCACAACAGCTTGAGTCAGTATATGTGTGATAGCTTGTCACTTAAGGCGTTTTGATGTCATCACTCAGATCACGACAGCTTGAGTCAGTAAATGGGTGAGAGCTTGTCACTCAAGGTGTTTTGATGTCATCACTCAGATCACGACAGCTTGAGTCAGTAAATGTGTGATAGCTTGTCACTCAACATGCTCAAGGCGTTTGGATAATCGGTCGGCATGTTTCATGATTGAGCTGTCATTTCTGCTTTGTTCGAAATAAAGGTGTCAAAAGGGCTTAAGTATATAACAGGGAGACCTATGCACGTCACGTCTCATCACTATTATTTGCAAAAAGTCTATTCTTTTGTACTCATTTATTTGATAATTATTGCTTTGAATCATGTCACCTAAGTATTCATTCATGGAAATTCAACTCAAGATGATTTCAGCCAATTTTTTGCTCATTTAAATTCTAAATTACCAGACTAGCCTTCACCTGTTGACCCCCATCGTAGGTACTGATGAAGAAACTGCGTTAAGAAATGCTATTCAAAAGCGTATGCCAGGCGCTAATCTTCTAACTTGTCATCATCATCTTCGCGAAAACGCTCAGAGACACCTTTCAAAATCTACAACAGAACAAATTCAAAAATCAATTATTAGTAAGACGTTTGGAGCAGATGATTTTTCGACATATTTTTCAAATTTTTAAACATTTTCCCCAAAATTGAAAGTAATCGCGATATTGTAGAGAATAACCCCTGGCTTTCCACCACATGGACAAACAATAATTTCGAATCAGTTAATCATGTTATAAAAACTATCTAAGTAAATTGGAAATCTGGTCCCGTCATAGAATTAATTAACACCCCACACGACTTAGTTAAATCACAATATAAAGATACAGAGCGCTCATTCATTAGTACAGGTAAATTTTCTCTTGTCCCAGATTTCGAAACTTTTAAAATACCGGTAAATTCATGTATTAATAAAACAAAAGAACAAAGAGACCGCCATCTACTTAAATTTCTCAAAACACACAAACCCCAACAACATCGTTCTGTTATTTCAAGTGACGCTGCATTAATGATTTTACGCTCCACCGCCAATGGTACCAAGCCTGAAAGAAAGGCAAAAGAACGGTGAAGACCACAACTGTGAACAAACAGTAATTAAAAATGTGGATCATTAATCATATGACCTGTCACTTGTGACAGCCCGTTCTATCCACTGTTGGCCGACTGGGCAATCTGACAAAATGGAGGCCGGCTGTCGGCGATCCTAATAATGTCTCCCTCGTTGTTGTTATCGTTCATTTTCTCAACTGGTTCAATAATTATAGGCGGTTTTGATACAGTTATATGTATATTTTAATGTTTATAACATATATTTGTATATTTAGTGATAAATTGCCATCTCATATGCACACATTCGGCCTCTTATTGATCCTATCTCGCTTTATAGGTCTCCCTCGCTTATACCAACCCCTCCACAGTATCGGACTCACATTCCAAATGTGCTACTCAGCGTTTGGAGATGGTGCAGACATGTTCTGAGACGGTATCATAACACCAGTAGTGTCTCAGACATGCTAGACCATCTCCAATGGCCCACTCTAGCCCAACGACGATGTTGCTACCGCCTCACCCTACTATATAAGATCACCCATAACCTGGTGGCAGTACCATCCAGCTAATATATTACTCCCCATCAGACCTAACTCACTGTCCAATAAAATTATGCTGAGCCTTTTTTCGTAACTGCCGACATGCTAAAAGAAATATTTGACCACATTCCACAGTTTTCACTGAGCAAGAAAAATGCTGTGCTAAATAAAAATCTGAGCTAATTATAAAAACGTCCAAAAGCTGTGACCTTAATTTAGCAAATTCCGGCAGGGATACAGGAGCCAAAACATCACCCAGACATTTGAACTTTTTGAAGCAGCTGAATAAAACTACTGAGATGTGCTAACGTTATCTGTATATTTCAGGTTTTAAGATACATCAGGGCACACAGGGCTCGACACAAACAGCTGCCCGATTGACCGGGGCAACCGATTTTAGGTGGGGGCAAGTAAAAAATTACAGACAGTGGCCCCCTGCGCAATAGCTTCAATTTGCACTATTTTAAATTTCAGCGACTGTGGAAAAAGAAAATTTTGATGGATTCTCATCCTTATAGCCATGAAACTTCCATTTTTACCCTCGTGCGCCCCATGAGGAAGTGCAGGGTAGGCAAACAAAACTTCACCCAGTTTTCACCATGGGCAAACTAGTGCAGCCTTCTCCAGGTATCTCAATTCTTCGAGATTCCCACATTGTTCTGTCCAAACGGTCTTAATGATTAGTCGAGACTCCATTCTGGTAAACTAAAGTCCATGCGGAAATTATGAGTAGAATTTGAAAACAGCATTAATCTTATAGGAAATTTTGCGTAGATTTCAGAAATCACTGTCTCCAACCTGAAATAATGTCCGCTCATAGTCCAATTAACCATTTTCAAAATGGACGCCAAGAGGTTACCGTAACAAAATATAAAAGTAATAAACGGCCTAAAATTACATTTAAGACCTTTATTAATATTACTACCAATCTATGGATGCACAATTTATTGCCGGCATTATTTTCGATCATCTAAATTGTTCAAATTTAAAATGGCTGACAAAATACCTGCCAAATCGTGTTTTAATCATAAATTGCGTATTAGTTCAGCGGATTTAAGTAATATTTTTGGAGAATCGTTCAAATTGTGATAAAACACTCAATTTGGCACATGACTGCACCAGAGTATATTGATCCATATCCTCATTCAGGGCCTCGTTCAGGGATTTTCAACCCCCCTCATTCTTTTTCAAACAATTCAGGTAATTATTTAAAAAAAATGTATGTTTCATCACAAATGTCCACAAAACTGTTTATTAATGGTTTTAGCAATTTATTTATTCAAAACAGGGGGCAGATCCATAGTGCGTGGTGGACTCACACCTTCTTTTTCGACAAATTATCATAAAAAGTATCCTTAATTGCGTAAAATGGTTAAAAATGTGACAAAAGCACCAAATTTCGCACAAAGCTGCCCAATGGTGTACTAATCCACATTGGAAGGGGAACCACCTAGTAACTGTAGCGTAAAGGCTTTGCTCATGGCATTTTAGATCCCCCCCCCAAGGCCTTATTTTTTTCTAATAAGTAGTAATTACGGTATTTATTTAAATATGTGTCTGCGCCTGGAGTGACGTCACACTCAGGATAACTAGGGCCCATGGCCACACTTTAACACTTTTTTATTTTTTGTTAAATAGGGAGATTATTATTATTATTTTTTTTGGCAATTATATATAGCTTTATGTTCATAAATATATCAACATGTCAAGCCAAAAAAACCGCAAGTTTAAGCACCCTTCCGACTTGAACTTTAATATGATAAGCACCCTTGTAGGTGTAGTGTAAGGGCTTCCCTCAGGGAATTTTTTGCCCCACCTTATCATTTAAAAAAAAAAACCAAGTAATTATTAAACAAAAAATATGTTTCACCAAATCATTCTAAAAAACGTATTATTAATGATATTAGCAATCATCTTAGTCAAAACAGAGGCGGATCGGTGGGATGTGTAGGGTGGGGGGTTTGCTCACAGACCTTTTTTTGCCAAATTATTTTTGAAAAGTGCACTCAAGTGGCTTGAAGCAAAAACAACAATAAATCAGGATTCACTTTTGAATTTAAACACAAACATACGACCAATTAAAAAAAAAGCGCTGGAGATTTTTTCGGCATTTCTAAAAAAAATGCAAATAATTACCACATGCCGACAGGGAGAATTTGCTCTGGTCACAGAATGCCACATTACCTAAAATCAAACTATTACCCAAAATCTCAAAAAAATAAAAATACCGGTACTGTAGGTCTTTGGTGTCTTTACATATGTCTTCATAGTCAATTAATAAAAAGAGCATGAAGTAAATATTTTAAATAATTATTATAGAGCCATTGGTATGGTAATATATTTCTAAAGTGTAATTATAAAATTGCTATATTAAGCAACCTTAAACTATATTTTATTTCATTCTACATGTGAGCATGACATGTCGCGTAATAAGACATAACACTTAATAATATACTGGGTAGTGATGTACAGCGCATCAAAGCATCAGCAGCTAGGTGTTGCAGTTGTACAGTAGTCACGCATTACGCATTAGAGGGTGAGATTCGTATCATAATACTTTGATGCTACTATTTCATCGCAAAATGGAGTGCGCCCAACACTTTATCTTGCTGTATTATTGACAATTCCAGAAGCACGATGTGAAGAAATTAAGGAGAATTAGTGAAGGACCAGTAGAACTGAGATACCATTTCATTGTCGTTATTCGATCATACTTTTTTTATGTAAGTTTGATTGTACTCAGCATGTAGACTGGGGAATATTGTTACACACTGCTAGTTACCATTTTTACCATTTTACCACTTTACCACTTCCCATCTGTAAAAAAAAATAAAACAAGACGAAAAGTGACGTCTAAGTAAGAAGTGGAACAGCTGATTAAGTGGGACAGTTTCATATGAATATCTCTTTAGATTCATCGACACTATAAATAGAGGGAAATGTAAACAGATGTAAATGATTAAACCAGTATATGAACACATTTACACAATAAATATCCAGTTAATGAAGAAGTACTGGACACTTACGTAGAGAAGTGGAACACTAACGAAGAGAAAAGTTCACCCAATGCCTATCATTACATATTGCCCCAGTTTTCTCCGTGCCTCCTAAATTTATAATGCATTCACTTACTCAATATTATATTATATTCAATTATACATATACACGATGAAGGTCCAACCACAATACATATGAGATAATGTACATATTAAACTTGTTTTACATCACTATAATTTACTATTGTCTGCAATTTGATTCTGGAAGAGGATGCTTCAAAAGCAGATGAACAGTTACATGCCGCGTCTGATTAAAAAATGCTAACAAGATGAGACCAAACACAAACCTGGTTAAGCTTTTCACTTAAATTTACCTTATCATTTCAAATTCCCTTGGATAATGATCAAAAAACTTCTGGTGACATATTATAGCACTATACTGACACTCCAACGCCCATTTCCCATACTCCGATATTGATAATTAAACACAGGCATGGTCAAACTTTACAGTTAAATCACTTCATCTCCTTAAATGACTACGGTGAGTGACCTTCGATAACCTCTGGTGAAATATTTCACCACTGCCAGCATCTCAATATCCATTTTTCAGACTCCCAGATAGATAACCTTTCCAATGATACCAGACACAAACTTGTTAAAGTTTTTAGTTAAATCACCCTTATCTCTTGAAATGACCTTGCACGATGACCTTAAATGACCTCTGGTGACCTCTTCAACCACTACACGTAGCCCAGTTCTCTTTTGCCATACTCTCAGATAGATAACCTTAGCAAACACACACATGATCAACTGGTTTAGTGAATTTACCTCCACTTCTCAGCATGATTTGAAAGTTCTGATCAAAAACACAATTTATCAGCAATTTTGGCGGCCCTCTTGAATTTGGACAATTTATATGAGCAATAAAGTAAAAATTCTGCTGGCAATGAATATTGAACCAATATATTAGTAATAATATATAACGTTTGAATGTATTTTCAGGCCGACCATTTTGATTTGAATTATTTACAAGTAACTTTGTGGCGGCCATTTCGAAAATGGCTAATTTGAAGGTGATCGGACTATATTTCAGCTTGGAGACAGTGATGAGGTTGTCTCCATATTCTACTCACAATGTCCGCCTGGACCATTTTATAGGCTTTGTTTCAGAAATGGAGTCTCGACTAGATGTCCTCCAGAATTTCCTCATAGTCATAGGGCAGTGGACATAGTCAATTTTCATTTTTTGCATTTTTTTACAAAAATTAAAAAAAAAAAAACCTGCGTAAAAAAATTTATCAGAAGGGACCACAGCATGCCTGTTCCACTTACCTCTTCAAGCACTTGTTGCAATAATTATGAATAATAGTAAAGAAAAGACCCACAAATCGACATAATATCATGTTATTATTTAGGTAGTGGCTAATCGTATGTGATTATTTGCAATGTAACTCTGGCTTTTTTACAGAATAACGGGCTCCAATTGGCTGCCATTATAATTCAGATATACGAATAGCCAGATTTTTTACTATGTTATTATGACTTTCTTTGCTCAAAATACCAGTGAAACAGGAAAAATGGTCTATTTTTACCTTTTTAAATGTTTGGCGGGCTATAGGACCAAAAATATTGAGCAAAATGCACTAAAAGTGCACATTTCAGGCTTCTGCAAGACTTCCTTTAGACCTTAGTATCATTTATAATTCTCTTAGACCATTAAAATTGATGTATGATGAAGCAGAATATGGGGATACGTTGAAATCATGGGTGGTACCAACTTACATGCTTTATGCCCACTCTGTATTATTTATTGTCGTGTTTATTAACCTGTTGCGGACCAGTCCCGGATATATTCTGGATTCATGACTGTTCCCCCGGGAACAGTCTCAGAAATGGTAAAATTGATTTCATGAGTATAACTATGATGTCATAAATGAATATGGTTTGAGCAAGAGTGCTGCAGCAATTCAATCGGGTACTCAACAGGTAAACCCTTTTATCGCAGGGACCGACTATCCGATGTCTATAGACATCAGATTCTGACGTCTAAAGTCAGTAAATACAGTAAAATATTTATAATGGCCATAACACATCATAGGTACCGGTATTCAAATGAAACAGATATAACTAACTAAGACATTTATGATGATTTGAAATTGAAAAATCTTTTGGTCTCTTGCTTTATATAAAAATATTTCAGCACTTTAAATCATTGTCTGCTATCCACGACAATAGTCTTTTTAATTCACTTTTTTAGCCGAATAATTCACTGTTATTTTATACAGCTGTGTAGGCTAAGGGGTTATGTCAAGAAGATATATCTATAATTCTGAATTTTATTTTTTCTGTATCAGGGAGGTGCTGAGGTGCCGCAATTATGGTGGTGCTTGATCAGACTACAATCTATGATGTTGTGCTTATCCTTGAAGACACTGCAAACCTGGGCGGCTATTATGAAAGCCTGAAGAAAAATTACATACAACCAGCTCTAGAGTAAGTAATTCCTTCTTTATTTGGTCAACTTCAACCATTTATGTGCCAATCTTGATTATGATCATTCAAAATTTTTTAACATTTCAAAAGCACTTTATATTATACCATATATGTAATATGTGTCTTCAATCAGCGAGATTTGAAAATGATTGTCATCTATTTTAACAATTCTGAATAGTTTTCATTCGGCTCTTGAAGCTAAGAATCGTATCAGTGAGATAAAAAAGCGGTTGAAAATGCCATTTAATAATTTTGCAGTGAAATGCTTTACTTATTCTTCATGCACCTATTTGCAATCACATATAAGCAGGTCTCACTTTATGTTTTAGATATTTTAATTGTGGTCCACCGGAAAAAGAAGACTATGGATGCAGTGTGAGTTTGATAGTCAATATATGTAATTATGTACATAGCCAGCCATGTAATGATTTACATCATGAGGTGCGTAAATACAACCTAGCATTGGGGAATGCAGCTTGACTCCTTCTTATTCTAGCTTATTCTAGGTTAAGGTGTGGTATTCCCTGTCTTAACCCTTTAAGCCCCCACGATGCATTAAAGCATCATTTTACATTCCTGAAAACAGACTTAATTTTCCTACAACTAGGCGTTTTGGAGCGAAAATTCCAATGAAACTGGTTTACCAATACATTGCAATTTTTTAAATTTTTATACCACACCGAATCATCTTCATCCACTACAAGTCGAGAATTGCGACAGCAATTCGCGGCTTGTAGTGGATGAAGATGACAATGGTAAATTCAGGCTTGAAAGGGTTAAAAGTATTTAATTTTAATCCACAAATAAATCAATTTTGATAATGTGGACTTACAGGTCACTACACACTGTATGCTGTTGTGCAAAATCAGATATGTTGAAAATATGTCATGCATGGTTACAAGAATCAATAAGTAGTAAATTGTATAGCCATTTTACCGCCAAGACACCAGTATGTGATCAAGGTTTGCAGAAGCAAGTCGAAACGTCAAAAGTTTTAAACACTTGTTCCAAAGCTAGTGCAATTTACCACTATCTTAAAATCAGATATGCTATTCCTTGATTTTTGGAGTTGAAAGGGTGTAACTGCCATTTTGTAAAGTTACACCTTTTCAATACCAAGGTGAAATATATTATCATCAAATGTTCTCTGTTTCAGTACAACTGTTCATTGTTTGGCTTGGTGGGCTACCACAGTGTTGATGCATATCCAGCACCGCTCGCCACATGCTCCGCGCCAACTACCAGTATTCAAAATGTCCTCACCAGAATGGATGCCTTAGAGTAAGAACACCCAAGATTAACCCTTCACCTGCTCAATTCTTATTTTTCATACGCTTTGAACTTCATTTCCACTACAAAGGACGTAATAGTTCTATTTGTGGAAAAAATTCCTTTCAGAGGTAATTTTAGTGCTAGCATAAATTAAACATATTTTTCGAAAATGACTTCTGTCAAATCAACCCACCATGTGGTGGAGATTTATAGTTTTAGTGACGTCTATTGCAATAGACATCGCTAAAACAATAAATCTCCACCACCATGGGAGAAAAATTGGTACTTGAAAAAAACAGTTTGAGATGCGAGATGGTCTGCTTATTGAGGTGGTCGGAGCCTGAGGTCCTACTGTAAATTTATGGCTGTAAATTTATGGCTGATATTTGTATATAGTTAGGTCTCTACCCACTAAGTGGTGGTGGAGACTTATTGTTTTTGCCGAGTCTGCCCGTCGCCACCACTTGTTTCTGCTCTCACTCGAAAACGCCTAATCGGATTATTTCAAAATATTTGCAGTATGCATACTTGCTCTGGGGAATTTGCCTGGTAAATTTTTGTTTGCGTTTTTCACTTTCTTTAACAAAATCCAAGATGGCCGCCGAAATCCTATGGCGCACGCTAGAGCTTGAACCGCTTTATCGATTTGTTTCATGTTTGGTTTAAAGGAAAGACCTTACCCTGGCCGTGAGCTGAAAAGCTTTTGGTGTGAATCTAATAATAATAATTTTGATTTTTTACGTTTTAGTATTTTAGCGGATATTTCTGTTTTGCTCATTTTGGCCATCATCAAAATTTGTAATATAGCCACACACCACCTACTCGGATTATTTCTAAATATTTGCAGTAGGCATATTGGCCCTAGGAAATTTGCCCCTAAATTTTTTTCTGCGTTTTTCAGCTTCTTCAACAAAATCCAAGATGGCTGCTAAAATCCTATTTCACTCTCTAGAGCTTGAACCGCTTTATGGATTTGTTTCATGTTTGGTTTAAAGGAAAGAACCTACTCTGCACATGTGCTGATTAGTTTTTGGTGTGATTCTGATAATAAAAACAATGATTTTTTAGAATTTTAACGGATATTTCAGTTTTGTTCATTTTAGATATCATCAAAATTTGTTAATTTAGCTATACACCCCTGCTCAGATTATTTCTAAATATTTGCAGTATGCATATTGGCCCCAAGGAATTTGCCCGATAATTTTTTTTGGCGTTTTTCAGCTTCTTCAGCAAAATCCAAGATGGCCGCCAAAATCCTATGTCGCTCTCTAGATCTTGAACCGCTTTCTGGATTTGTTTTATGTTTAGTTCAAAGGAATAACCCTACCCTGGATGTGTGCTGATTAGTTTTTTGTGTGATTATGATAATAAAAACTTTTTTTAACTTTATAGGATTTTGGCTGATATTTCAGTTTTGCTGATAATATGGTTATACAGCTCAAATTTAATCTTTGTGTTGTATCCTCAGTGGCCCTGAGAAAAAAGAGAATTGTTTTTCTTTTTTTTATTAAAATTCAAGATGGCAGACGAATCACATGTTACTCCGAAGAGCTCAAACTGCTTCAACGATTTGTTCCAAGGAAGCAACTTTCCCTGGCCATATGTTGATGGAGACGCATCAACATATGACGCCTCAGGCAAATCTAGTTGTTTTTGTTGTTTCAGGTTTGCAGGTGGAGTCGGTGATGCTGGTAGTTATGCTGGTGAGGGCCTCAGCACAGCGATACACCTACTGCAAGACATGTCTTCACAGCGGGAACCGAGGTTAGGCAGAATAACAAACCTCAATATAGTAACCACTGCTTTGGCATTAACCTTTCAAACTGTCAAGTTAAATAGTAATGGTTATAGTCTGACTTTGAAGTCAAACGGTTCAAGTCATGATTTGAATTTCTTTGACCATGAAACAAAAATTGTATGAAGGGTTTTATTTTTTACCAGCGTTATAAAGATGCTAATACAGATACTTCACCATATTATGATCTCATTTCCTTCTAATAACCCTTTTAGTGAGGGGACCAACTTTAGACGTCTGAATCTGACATGTAAAGTTGTTCCTCGCACTGAAACAGTGAAATATTTATAATGGCCATAGACCCATAACATACGTATTCAAGTGAAGCAGAAAAAGCTGACTAAGGCATTAAGGTGATTAAAAAAATTGGAAAAAACCTTTGTTGTCTTGGTTTATAAAAAAATATTTCAGTGCTTTAACCCTTCAACCGCCAAGTTATTCAATCTGAATTTTCACCCACTTGAAGTTGTGTCTCGCTGACGCGATCCACAACTTCAAGTGAGTGAAAATTATTCAGGTTTGACAAAATGGGGGTCAACTGTTTTCAAATCTTGCCGATTGATGTCAGATTTTATCTTTAACATGTTTAAAAGGTGGTACTTAATGTGCTGATAAAAAATGAAAACCCGAATATATGCGACACCGGCGGTTAAAGGGTTAAGGGCTTAGATAGGTAACATCAGCAGACACATTCTCAGCAAATTTTTTTTGTTCTGTCTCACATTACTCTTTAAAAAATTGTGCATGCTTGTCATTTTTATGCACCACACAGCAAAAAAATGAAATGAGTACCCCTTTACCCGTTAAGTTCTTTGATTAAATTTTTTACTCACTTAAGTTATGCCTTGCTACTGAGATCCACAACTTCGAGTAGGTATCAAATACTCATATTTGTCGAAGTTGAGACCAAACATTTACAATTCCTACCTATTGAACAATAATTATCTCACTAAAACTGCTATTTAATATGATAAAAAAAGTATTGAAAATCAGTTGTGCTTAGCGCCTAAAGAGTTTAAATATGGTATACTACAGCACAAGAAAGATATTCTCCTATTTATTATTTTTGGTCATTTTTAACATAATGATCAGGGATGTGCCTAGAAAACATATGTTTTTTTGTAAAATACTACCACAAAGGAAAACAGAATTTTCAACTTGACCCATGTAGGTTAGATCTTTATTTAAAGGATTACTTGTTTTTTACAGTGTTACTACACAGAAGCACTGCATTTTGGTGTGTAACTCGGCTCCATGTAGTCAGTCTTTTCCGGGATTTTCTGCAGAACATCTGATTAACACTCTGGCCAAGGTAAACAATAAAACATCTCTAAGGTTTTTTTTCTCATTGTGGATGAAGGGCACAAATTAAGACTTAGATTTCAGGGGAGACTGTCTCCCCCCTCCCCCCTTCATTTTTTTTAAAGGGGGATTTTTCACTCAAAGGGGAGATTGTCCCCCCTTGAAATTTTTTGAGGGGGGGGGAATGTTTTGAGTTATCACATTAAAAAAATCAACAAGTCAAATGTAATTGAAAAATAAAGTGTTGTTTTTATTTTGATTGTCAACATCATACATTCAGTAAAAAATAATTGAAATGTGTCTTTGAAATGTCTTTGTATATGGCCAAAGTCTTGGTACGTGGATCCCTCCAACTTGAAGCCTACGTTGAACCTGTGATACCCAGTAAACATTAAACATTGGTGCGATGCTGTGTGAATGCTGGTCTGTAGTCTGCAATAATTCAGCATTGGACTAATGCTTCGTATTTGCTGGGTATGCAAAGTTTATGCGTTTTTTAGCCAAGTTTTTTTTAATGGCTTCCAGGTTTTCCAATTTAGAGTTCTAAAATTATTTTACTTTGTTAATAATTTAGTCGTTTTTCATTGAAAATATCACCTGTCAATATGATTTTTTTCTGTGTTTTATTATATCAATAATAAACGAGAAATAGAAATCTAAATGTATGTATGTTTTTTTAATTTTGCAGAGAGGTGTTTATGTATCTATCATTGCTCCCAGAAAAATTCCAGCTCTCTTCAGACTTTTCAGTGTGGTAAGAGTGATAGTTATTTATGTTTCTAATTTTAACCCTTGTAATGCTGGGCCCCTGTGTATCATACTATACACAACTTTACATGTATTTTACCAAACATAATACAAATAGACAATCTCACTGAAATTGAAACCATGGTACATGTACTTGATATTAATTATATATAAGTAAATAATTCAAATTGGTAGATGCTTATTTGTCATCAATCGAAATGTTTTTTTATCATTTAGCGAATCTAAAATATTGACAAACAATTGAGCAGGACAAAGGAACGTTGAAGACGGGTGACCAACATTAAAACAACATTGGGTCAATGTCTTGTGTTTGCTGGGTGGTACTAATCTCTCATTTGCTTTCAACAGAACCTTTCGCAATTTTAGTTGTTTGCAAAATATAGCTGGAGCAGTTGCCTTCAAATGTACCAATAGAAAAAAATAAACAAAACAAGGATTTATTTGCCATTCCATTTTTTTATCATTTAGCGAATCTAAAATATTGACAAACAATTGAGCAGGACAAAGGAACGTTGAAGACGGGTGACCAACATTAAAACAACATTGGGTCAATGTCTTGTGTTTGCTGGGTGGTACTAATCTCTCATTTGCTTTCAACAGAACCTTTCGCAATTTTAGTTGTTTGCAAAATATAGCTGGAGCAGTTGCCTTCAAATGTACCAATAGAAAAAAATAAACAAAACAAGGATTTATTTGCCATTCCATTGTGGAATCCTCTATTTTTGAGTTGTAATACAGTTCTGAAATAGGCACTTCTACAATTTTGTTGCATAATAATTTGTAACTCCATTTCTTGCTGCATTGAAGTACCCGTTTTGTTAGCTCCCGCCGTCACCGTAGGTGAGACGGAGGGAGCTATGGATTCTACCTCCGTTCTGTTTTTTACCTCTTCTTTTGCCTATAACTTTGCAAGAAAATAAGCTAGGATAACAATTTCTAGTATGTGGGTTACTTCCAAGTGGATATTAGACAGGTTAAAATATTTTTAATCAAAATTCAATATGCAAGGTCGCAGAGGAGAAAATGATGATGTTATGGCGTTGGGCCGTTGGGCCTTCTGTGAACATTTCGTTTCCGGAGCATATCTCTGAAAGTACTTGTCCGATTGTCTTCAATTTTTACACACAACACCTCTAGGGGGTCTAGTTGTGCCTTTTGGGGTATATGAACTTTGACCTACTTTTGGTTCAGAACTATGACCTATTTAGACGTTTTGACACACACTTCGTTTCCGGAGCAGATCTCGAAAAGTACTGGGCCGATTACAGTCATATTGCATGTATACATGTTCTATAAGGTCCCTAGTTGTGCCTTTTCAGGTTTTTGGACCTTGACCTTAAAGTTGACCCAGCACTTTGACCTAATTTATAACATCGGTAAATCCGACTAAAATATTTTGCGGAATATCATGAAAACCGCTTAAGATAGCTACACCATTACTATAAAACAAATTGTAAGGTTTCAGGAGAGGATGCATCCTGAAAAATTTCAAGTTGATAAAATTCAAAATAGCCGCCCATCGGCCATTATTCACCTCGACAGGCCTGATATTGCGAAAAATCATGAGAACCGCTCAAGATAGCTACACCATTACTATAAAACAAAAATTGTAAGCTTTCAGGAGAGGATGCATCTTAAACAATTTCAAGTTGATAAAATTCAAAATGGCCGCCTGTCGGCCATTATTCACCTTGACAGGCCTCATATTGCGAAATATCATGAAAACCGCTCAAGATAGCTACACCATTACTATAAAACAAATTGTAAGGTTTCAAGAGAGGAATCATTTTGAAAAATTTCAACTTGATAAAGTTCAAAATGGCCGCCTATTGGCCATTGTTCACCTCGACAGGCCTGATATTGGGTAAACCATGCTAGATAGCTAAACCATTACTATAAAACAAAATGTGAGATTTCAGGAGAGGATGCATCTTGAAAAAATTCGACTTGAACAAATTCAAAATGGCCGCCTTTTCGGACATTATTCATTTTCCCATGGCCGATATTTGGTAAACCGTGCTAGATGGCTTGACCATTACTATAAAGCAAAATGTGAGTTCTTGGGGGAGGATGCACCCTGAAATTTTTTAACTTACGAATTAAAAATGGCTGAAAATCAGCATTGTTTACCTCGATAGGCCTGATATCAGGTAAACCGTGCTAGATAGCTAGACCATTACTATAAAACAAAATGTGACGTTTCTGGAGAGGATGCCTTTTAAAAACTTTCGACTCAATCAAATTCAAAATGGCTGCCTATCGGCCACTATTTACTTTCACACTGCTGATATTTGGTAAACCGTGTTAGATAGTTAGACCATTACTATAAAACAAAATGTGAGATTTCAGGAGAGGATGCATCTTGAAAAAATTTGACTCGTTTAAATTTTAAATGGCCGCCTATCGGCCATTATTCACTTTAACATGGCCGTTATTTAGTAAATCGTACTAGATTGCTAGACCATTACTATAAAACAAAATGTGAGATTTCAGGAGAGGATGCATCTTGAAAAATTTCTGCTTGATCAAATTCAAAATGGTTGCTTTTAGGCCATTATTCATTTTCACATGGCCGTTATTTTGTAAACCGTGCTAGCACAGATGGCTAGACACCATTACTATAAAAAAAAATGTGAAATTTCAGGAGAGGATGCATCTTGAAAAATTAAGACTCGATCAAACTCAAAATAGCCGCCTGCCTATCGGCCATTATTTACTTTCACATGCCCAATATTTTGCAAACTGTGTTAGATGCTAGTCCATTACTTTAAAACAAAATGTGAGGTTTCGGGGGACGATGCACCCTGAAATTTTTAAACTTTTCTCTATCGAATTCAAAATGACTGTAAATCAGCCATTATTTACCTCGATTGGCCTGATATCGGGTAAACCGTGCCATATAGGTAGACCATTACCGGGATACTGATTAGGATCATTAATTTCAATGGAGGTTTGCAATCTCTAACAGACTTGTCTAGTTCTTATCTTCCTCTTTTAGTGGTCTTCTGTCTTGATTTTTGACCTAGCCTAGGACTACATTAATAACCCTACACAAAATTGCTTAAATCAAATTCTAATTCGGAGCGGGAGCTCCTGGACTTATGTAGTCTTGTTTATTTTGAAGGGATGTGGTGATATACAACCTGCAACCAAGAATTATGCTGTTGATTCTTGTCACCTTGTCCTTTTACGAGGTTTTGAACTAACAGGTATGTCATTCACAATAACATTTTGATATAGTTTCACAAGCAATTTTTAATGTAAAAAATTATAAGCTAAATATATATAGTAAAGATTTGTGTATGTAGAACATCTTTGGTGTGTCTTTAAATTTTTTAACTGTTTATTTATACAAAAAGTAGATTGTGAAGGTTGAAAGTATTAATAATTGCTTTATCTCCTTTTTGTAGAGCGACCAACAAGTCCAAGTACAGAGCTTGAACAACAGGTGCAGGCAGTAGCGAGAGCAACGTCTAGCCCTTCCCCAGGTTAGTGTCATAATTTTATGTCAATTTTACGATAAGTGTTTAGAAAAAGTTCGGTTCAGACGATTGTGATATATGAAGACGAATGAAATGAGACCAAGTCAGTAATTACTCAAACTACAGTTTATTCATTATATTACAATTGGCTTTTTGGGAGTTCTCCAGCATCATAAGGGGGGTGTAATTCTCTGGGTCATGAGGAAGCATTAGTGCTGTGTCTCATGAGTGAGGCTACCCTGCCGCGTATCATGATGCTGCTGAGGCTGCTTGAGAGCACGATTGGGGGCCAAGATGGCAATCGAATGCCCACTTATGTTGCTGGAGAAGCTCCCTATATAACTTGAATATGTTAGTATGAAATAAGAAGAGAGGATGGATGAGGGAGGAGGTGGGTAGAAAAAAGTATAGAGAAAGAGACTGCACCCCAACTAGCTCCAGGCTGGCAAACAAAGGACTGATTTGGGAATCCAGATTGAGACTACAGCAATGGATTCAAGAGCTCTCTGATTGGTCATATAAGAGAGTACTCTTATGCAGCCAATCATAAAACAGCTGCTCTATGATTGGGCAGAAAACTTAGTATGTGATTGGATACTTTTGGATCCCTGTTTTGCACAGGAAAGCAGCTAAGAGTACTGTGGAAATTTTGTCCACAGCGTATAGTGTGAAAGGATAAAACCAACAGCCAAGCCTACAGCCTAATCATATACATTCAGTGAACTAGACAAATCCTGTTGCATTTTGTCTGCACTGACTGCAATGAGAAGCTGAGGGGAATGACACAGTAAATAAAGCTACAAA
Source organism: Flabesymbios commensalis (assembly GCA_964017125.1). Classification (NCBI taxonomy): domain Eukaryota; kingdom Metazoa; phylum Annelida; class Polychaeta; order Terebellida; family Flabelligeridae; genus Flabesymbios; species Flabesymbios commensalis. The sequence goes on from OZ024914.1 coordinate 30,823,867, forward strand.
CAAAACATAAACCCACCTATATGGATCTCAATCCAAATAGGTAACATTTATGTCAATTTTACGATAAGTGTTTAGAAAAAGTTCGGTTCAGACGATTGTGATATATGAAGACGAATGAAATGAGACCAAGTCAGTAATTACTCAAACTACAGTTTATTCATTATATTACAATTGGCTTTTTGGGAGTTCTCCAGCATCATAAGGGGGGTGTAATTCTCTGGGTCATGAGGAAGCATTAGTGCTGTGTCTCATGAGTGAGGCTACCCTGCCGCGTATCATGATGCTGCTGAGGCTGCTTGAGAGCACGATTGGGGGCCAAGATGGCAATCGAATGCCCAAAGCGAAAGACCTGGAAGGAGAACCCCCAGAAAGGGAATGAGAGCCCCCAAGAGAGCGAGGTGGAGTGCAGAATGAAAAAGTGTAAATCACATAAAGACACTCGAGAGTGGTGCGGATGGAGCTTGAAGAGTCATCTCTGACCCACGTTGACGAGTATCGTGATTTACCAGAGATGAAAGATACATGAAAGCGTAAATCATATGAATTGAGACCTGAGAGTGGTGCGGATGGAACTCGAACCGTAGGATCGAGTCATCCCTGACCCACGTTGACAAGTATCGTGATTTACCAGAGATGAAAGATACATGAAAGCGTAAATCATATGAATTGAGACCTGAGAGTGGTGCGGATGGAACTCCAACCGTAGGGTCGAGTCATCCCTGACCCACGTTGACAAGTATCATGATTTACCAGAGATGAAAGATACATGAAAGCGTAAATCACATAAATAGAGACCTGAGAGTGGTGCGGATGGAACTCGAACCGTAGGGTCGAGTCATCCCTGACCCACGTTGACAAGTATCGTGATTTACCAGAGATGAAAGATACATGAAAAGCGTAAATCACCTAGAGAGACTCGAGAGTGGTGCGGATGGAGCTCGGCTGAGACATCCCTGACCCACGTTGACAAGTATCGTGATTTACCAGAGTTAAAATATACAGCAGAAATCACATAAAGATACTCGAGAGTGGTGCGGATAGAACTCAATCTGTATTATCAAGTCATCCCTGACCCACATTGACAAGTATCGTGATTTACCTGAGTCTGCATAAACTATGAAGACGACTGTGTTGGCATGTGCCAACTAGCCTGACTCTCCGAGAAGGAAGTGAAGGTAGGGCAGTGTTAGTAGAAACATAGCAAAACAACACAAACATACACAGTACCTATATAAATATTGGGACCGATTATGACTTTAATGCATACAGATACTTAAAATAAAGCCAGAGGGGGTCGAGGTGTAAAACCTTTAGAGCAAGATAAAAACAATCAGTTGTAGTTTAAAAATACATGCATGTGTAACAATGAAATTATATACATTGAGCAGTGTAGCTATATGTAATACATTGACCACCAGGGCAATGGGATGGTTATAGATGTACATGTACAAAGTGATTAAACTTGTAGCAAGGCAACGCATCATAATGAAATGTGTAGCCGTGAATGTCTTTTTTTATCTTGCCAGCATACAACCTCGGCAGAGGTACGTGTAGCATCAGACCCCCTCTGTCATCTCTTGAGCCCAGACATGACCTGGAAATATAAGAACTAGCGCAGATTACTGTGTACACCACATCATTTATAAACAAAATTATGATTAGATAGTATAAGCTAAAGATACAATGTATGATTGTAATTCTACAACAATGTACATAAACACAGTAGAAAATATCTACGTAGAGGTCATGACAAAGCATATATAATAAACTGTGTGAATTGTGTTACAAATCTGAAAACGCCATATTGACCTGTGCATTTTTAATTAAAGAATCAGGAGTTCTGATATACAACTGATAAGAATCGCTGGACCAACGCCCTAATGTTTTTATTAAATGATCTGGTGTATTAACTGAAGCTGAACTAGTTGCTGCTCCAATACGGAAAGAATGACCCGCGTAAACATTTGGGTTATGACCTAGTTCCTTTAAAATTGAGCGTATTCTTTCAATAAAGATCAAACGGGATAAGACACCACCATCTGCTAACAGAAAAAGTGGTGAATTTGGATGTCTAGTAAACCTGGATCTCATATCCCAAAAATCTAGCATAGCTGTAACAGGGCAGCTTAGACTCGGAATTGCATGTAATTTGATTCTGCATCCTTTTCTGAAAGGGTCTGTTTTTGAGGATTTTATTAATACCGACATATAGGTGAAAGTGATCCCAATTTTCCCAAAGGAAATATCTTTTAAACAGATAGTTGTGGAGGGGTCAACATGAGAAGTACGAGTAGTGAACTCACCACAACGTAGGAAACCATAGAACGCCAAGCATGACGCTGCTTTTATTAACTTATCGTTATATGCCCCATAAATACTTGAATTCAAAAGATGGCAAATCTGATATAAAATTGAAGAAGTAATAGGTAACCTGGTTCTTGAGGATTTTGAACTTTGACGTCTAATACCTTTCATAATCAGGAAAAGTTTGAACAGCTGAGAGCCATCATTTTTTTGCAGAGGGTTCATACCCGCATTACTGATATAATGATACTTAATCCCACATAAATAATTTTTTATAGTGTGATAAGTTAAATGAAGCCGCGAAGCACAATGTGAAACAAAGAAAATCAATATTTCTTCAGATATTTGAGGCAGGTGTTGACATGAAAAAGGTACCAAATGCATAGCTGCAAATGTCAAGTATTTATTAAATCCTGTTTTGTAAGCCATGGACGTACTTTTACACAAAGAGGCTTGTTGATAAACTTGAACCGCATGCTTTAAAGTTTCATTGGATCGAAGTTGATTGGGCAAGGTAGAATGTCTGCATCTGGAGCAAGCTGACGAAATCGCTCCATCTGAAAACGTGATAAAGCATCAGCAATGCCATTTTCAACACCCGGAACATAGATGCTAGAGAATGAAAAAGAACAGGTAGCTGCTATTACAGCCAGCTGACGCATCAAGTGGTTGATTGGGGGTGAGCCCGATCGACCTTTATTTAAGATAGCTACAGTAGCTTGATTGTCAGAATGAAAAATAATACGTTTACGAGCCCAGGAAGTGCCCCATAATTTTGCTGCAATGAGAATGGGGAATGTTTCCTGGAAAGCAATTGACAAAGAATTACTGACAAAGTCTGGTAGCCGTGTTGGCCATTTCCCATTAAACCAAGCACCCTGAAAATATCCACCGTAACCAATAGTTCCGGAAGCATCTGTGAATAAATGCAAATCATCAGCTGATGTGTTGTGATTGTCCCGAAATAGAGAGATGCCATTCCACGAATTTAGAAATTTTAGCCAGAGCTGTAAATCACGCTTGCATTCCTTGTTTAAACTTACACAATGATAAGGTTTTCTAGCTTTTTTTATCAGATTGATAAAATGACTGACAAAAGGGCGTCCGAGAGGAATCACACGACAAGCAAAGCAAAGAAAACCTAGAAGACGCTGAGCATCTTTTTGTCTACAATGTTTTTTGGAAAGGAACCATGATAGAAAATCAGAGATACGCTTCACCTTATCCAAAGGAAGTCTTGCTTCCAATGCTTCCGAATCTAAGATTACCCCCAGGTATTCTAAGCTAAGAGTGGGTCCCACTGTTTTTTGTGGTGACAATGGAATACCCAAGAGTTTGAAAACATGAGTAAGCACGGACATTGTCCGCAGACCTGTACCATGATCGGTATCACCATCTGGTTTGTCAATAGTAAGAAAATCATCCAACAGGTGGAATAGTACAGATATATCAAACTTATTTTGAATTATCCAACATATTGCTGTTGAGAGAGTGTCAAATATTTTTGGACTGGATCGACATCCAAAAGCTAAACGTACATAAAAGTAGTATTTTCCCTTCCAAAAAATGCCATGTAAATGCCACAAAGAAGGGTGTATTGGAATAAGTTTGAAGGCATCTACTATATCTGTTTTGCACAGGATTGACCCTTTTCCAAATTTCTGTATCACCTGTATAGCGTCGTCAACTTTGACGTATTTTAAAGAAAACTCTTGTTTGTCTATAAGTGAATTAATGCTAGGATGCAGATCATTGTCATGAGGAGCAGAGAAATCTACAATTAGGCGTTTTTTTTGCGAAAATTTTTTGGTTACGATGCCAAGTGGATTTATTCTGCATTTTGCAAAAGGTGGTTTGAGAAAAGGACCAATAATATAGCCTTTGCTTAGCTCACTGGCAAGCAATTTGTCTACCTCGAGCGGCTCTATATCTGCGGAACGCAAATTTTTGCATTGAAAAGAAACAGTAGGTAAAATTGATATACCTGTGTGAAAACCCATTTTTAAACCTGACAATAAATAATGAACAAATTTTTTATCTGGATGGTCCCTCAAAAAATCTTGTAGGATATCTACTTTAATAGGTGTTGATGCCTTCATGTCAATTGCATGAAAAGTATCCAAGCTAGAAACAATAGGATTCTCAACTAGTCAATGACGATCATTGACAGAATTCGACTGTTTTGTCGCATTTTTTTTGGTTGCAGGTAATTGTCTGCAATTTTTTCCGTAAGGGTGACTATCTTTGCACTTCTGACAGATATGTAGAAATTGACAGTTATCTCGTGTACAAGAGTTTGGAGAATTAAAATTGTTGCAAATTTCCTGACCTCCGTGCATAATGCGGCGGCGACCCCTGCGATCTAAATCGGTCGATGTGGAATTTTTGGATGAAGAACTATGGTAATTATTACTTTGACCCTTATAGGAATTTCTTGGTTTAATTTGATTTTGAGTCTGAGAGCAAGATTCGGTGGAGTGATCCAACGAACTGCATGAAGAGCAAGTAGTCACCCTTTGACCGGCAAAAATATAACTAAATAAACCATTATCCCTGAGGGACCAATCCAGTTTTATATTTTGATTCAGCAATAAAGCGGCTGCCTTGGCTGAAAAAGCTTTATGGTAATCATAGAACCCAGTTCCTCTGAATTTGGTTGCCATTAAAATTATTTCATTACAATAAGCATCAAGTTCTGAGCGTCTTTGTGGGAAAGTGTCGCACATAATATTGCGATAAACTGAAAAAGCTAGGATAAATTCATCCAATTTCAAATTTCGCGACAAACGTGTGTCGGGCAACGGCTTCAGAGGAACTACATTCTCACCGATCACCAGATGACGATTACAATGGTCAATTTCTGGATTATAGCCAGACAGAAGAGCAGCAAGGTTAACATCCTTACCTCGGATAATGTCTTGCTTTAGTCTAGTTGACACAATGTCAACATGGCTGATTGCATCAGGAGCTACACCATGCACGCCCATGGCCATAGGCATAGTAAGTCTATGTGACATGTTGTGTCCACCGTTACTGCCGCCGGCGGTGCTGTGCCTGGGTACTACTGCAGCGCTGTGTTGACTGTCACTGCGGTAGCTTGAGGTGGAAGGTCCCGCTGATTGCGTATGCCCGTGGCCATGGGTGAATGGTGTCTGCTGGCTCCAAGCAGTGTCATCTTGATGTTGGAATTGTTGTGTGTAGGCACTCTGTGGAGCATGTAGAGAAGAGTAGGCTGATGCCAAATCGTATTGACCTGGTGCGGCTGTGTTTTCATTCCTTGGCTGGAAGTGTTGTGACTGTGATGTGTGTGAAGTCTGTGAGTGTGATGGCAGTCTATTGAATTCCGGTGACGTCATTGGCATGGCGCTTGTGTCGTCTCCTCCCATTGGCTGGTGGCTGGTCCGTGCGGTCGTCCTGTCCCTGCGTCGGTCTTCCCGTGGCATGTACGGCTGATCATGCGCACTTCTGGTTTCCGCCAGCTGGTCGACGTCAGTTTGTTGATGTTGTTGACATTGGCTGTCAAACTGAACCGTTTTTTCCGGCGACAAACCCACATGCCTATTGAGTCTGTCAATTGAATTTTTTAGGGTTGCCAAAAGATTCAAAGTGAGTTGATCTTTTGGGTCAGAGGGTATGTCCCGAGAATCATTCAATTTCGTTGGATAAGTACTAAAACTGCGATGACGATCGCTACCACTGGCAGTGCATCTGGACCGAGTCTGAGAGTGAGATTGAGTAGCGTGAGAAGTGGCAGGCTTTTTTTTGTCGTTGAAATATTGTCCATTGTCCTCACTGTCACTGTAGTCGGAAAATTCCTCGTCAGTGCTCTCAACAGGTCTTCTTTTCAATTTACGTTTTCTATTTGCAATTTGTGGCAGGTCTAAAATATGTAGAGGTATATCGTTGGCGTTGCTGGAATCAGTGACATTTGGGTATTTTGATCTTGTTTTTCTCACCTCAGACTCAGTCTCTATGCTGCTGTTGTCAGTGTTGACGTTGTGACTGTCAGTGTGACTGCCAGTGGTACTTTTTCGTCGTGAGCCCCTTGTCTTTGAGCCAGCCTGGATGAAATTCTGGGCATAAATCTTCACAAGGGCTGGTCTTTTTGCCCAAGCTGGATAACTTATGCCTTCTTTTGTGAGAGCAGACTTGATTTCTGCCACTGTAAGGTTTGCTTTCTTAGGCATATTGAATTATAAGGGGTTAGAAAAAAGTATAGAGAAAGAGACTGCACCCCAACTAGCTCCAGGCTGGCAAACAAAGGACTGATTTGGGAATCCAGATTGAGACTACAGCAATGGATTCAAGAGCTCTCTGATTGGTCATATAAGAGAGTACTCTTATGCAGCCAATCATAAAACAGCTGCTCTATGATTGGGCAGAAAACTTAGTATGTGATTGGATACTTTTGGATCCCTGTTTTGCACAGGAAAGCAGCTAAGAGTACTGTGGAAATTTTGTCCACAGCGTATAGTGTGAAAGGATAAAACCAACAGCCAAGCCTACAGCCTAATCATATACATTCAGTGAACTAGACAAATCCTGTTGCATTTTGTCTGCACTGACTGCAATGAGAAGCTGAGGGGAATGACACAGTAAATAAAGCTACAAACAAAACATAAACCCACCTATATGGATCTCAATCCAAATAGGTAACACACTATAATTGTGCCACAGCAAGGTCCTTAACTCTTTAACCGGCGGTGCCGCATATATTCGGGTTTTTCATTTTTTATTAGCACATTAAGTACCACCTTTTAAACATGTTGAAAATAAAATGTGACGTTAATCAGCATATTTGAAAACAGATGACCTTCATTTTGTCAAATCTGATTAATTTTCACTCACTTGAAGTTGTGGATCATGAGTGAAAATTCAGTTTGAAACATTTGGCGGTGTAAGGGTTACCCTTACCCTGCTAAGTTTATTTATTTTAATTTTCAACTATTTGAAGTTGTGTCTCGCTACCGCAACCCACAACCTCAAGTGGTTGAAAATTAGTCATTTTTGTTAGGTAAAACTCTCATTTGAATCTTTACATATTTCTATTTCTCTTCCAGTTACGATAGTGAGCAGTCAGCAGCTTGTTTCTCGGGCTCAAGTTATGGGGATGGGCAGAAACATGGGACCAGCGACAAGCAACCCTATGATCAGGCAGCCTTCACATGTCAAGGGACAAGTTGGCCCGCAGGTACCTAAACCTTATTACAATCACCTTGCTGGCTACCGTTTAGTTTATATAACTACATCCGGATTCCCCGTTATTAGACCGCTCACAGTGAATAGTCAGATGTATTTGCATGTTAGTTATTCTGACAGTGCTACCAGAACATTAGGTGGGTAGAAATTAAAGAAAAAATTGTGTGTTAAGAGTTAGCCCTTAATTTGCTAAATTATAGTATTCAATTTTTACTCACTTGAAATTGTTTAAAAAACACATTGTTTAAAAACACATCTTAATGACCACTGATAGAATATTGGCTAATACTCATGGAAGTTTTGTCCTTTGGATTAAGGATGCAAATTTAATTTCCATTTTATTTAAAGCAGTGAGAAAATACTTACAAACATCTCAGTAATGTAAGTGTGCAGATACAATTTAATTCACCAGCAATATACAATCGACTATGGATTTGTATGTTCTGTTTCTGAGGTATAGTCACACCAAAGCAACGTTTAGTTTTGGGGGGTAAAATGGAAAAGCTGTATCATTTTTCATACATTTATCATATTAACCCTTACAACACTGATTTTTTTGTATAAACCATTTTTCAATTTGAAATTATCATAAATGTCTTAGTTTGCTATTTCCACATCATTTGATTACCTTTGTTGTGAATCTATGGCAATTTTAAATAGTTAATTCTTTTAGTGCGGGATCAACCTAAGACATCGGAATCTGACATCTATAGACGTTGGAACTTGACGTCTATAGACCTCAGATTCTGATTTCTAAAATCTGTCTCCGCGCTGAAAGGGTTAAAGCCATTTTGAAAGTTCAATATCACAATAGCATTTTTCACCCCTCAGTGTTACAACCACTAGCTAATGAACATTAGCATTTGTCCTAAAAATGACTTACCGGGTATGCTATTTTTGCTTTACTCTATACCAAATTAAGTTGGCGTCCATAATAAATGTAGAAATCAGTCTCAGGAAATATGGATTTTTATAATCAATCTTTTTTTTAGGCGGTGCCTGCGATGGCTTCAAAAAACGTAATAGCAGCTAAACACGTAGCGAGTAAAATTTTGGAGGAAGCACATGGTAAGTTAGATAATACATGTTTGGAAATTGTTTCATAATTCCTAAAAAACATTCAACCCCTGTCAATTTTTCAAACTTGAGAGTGAAGGAATATTGCTTGTTCATGCAATATCTTGAAAAAACAATTATTGGATCTCCCTATTTTTTTATGTGAAGTTACCTAAAATCGATCGCTCTGGTAGAGACGCTTATAACAGTCATCTGACAAATTCTAAATACGTTATTTCATAGAAAGTGAATAGACCCATCACAAAGACAAAGTTTCAATTTTTTTTATATATTGCACTTAGATATTTTATGCAATTTTTATTGAACTGATGTGAGAATTGCATAAATTCACATCTCACAGTAAATGAAAAAATGTGATAACATTTCTGTGTAGGTTAGAAGCAAGCTAATTTAGTTTCATGTCTACTGTGTAGTCCTTAGATCCAGTTTACAAGTTTTCCAGTTTACTCAGATTATTTTAAATTTTGTTGATTTTGCAGTTCAGCGCATGCCTCTGCCAGCGTCTCATGTTGCATCTACAGCCAGTGGTGGCGGAGTCATGCAGATGTCTAGCCAGGCGATGCCGGCTCAGACTAACCTGAGTATGACGGTCACCACTCTGGGGCCGCAGCCCATTCCACAGCCGGTTGGCATTCTGCAGCACGGCCTGAACCCCGGCACCTCAATAAATAACCCCCTCTACCAACAAAATCATCCAGGGAATCAGATAGGTGGTGCCCTGAATCGCATGCCGCAGCCTGGCCCGGCAGGAGATCAGACACAGCCAACAGTTAGTATGCCACCGGGACAGGACTCCAAACTAAACGTTGATATCAACAACCCTATTTCGGCATTAGAAGCTGCCCGCCTTCAACAGCAAAAGCGATGCATTTGGCAAGGTAGAGTACTATTCATTATCACATTTTCTTAACTCTATTGGACGAGAATATTTTTGTTTATGTCCATCTGCTTGGACTAGATACTTTACCATGTTTGTGGCTTTTTTGAGACTGATATACACATTGTTTTTAGCACAATTTTATTTGAATTTTGTGTGCATATAGTAATAAAATATGTTTTCACAATATTTCGAACAAATTTGATGTTCAAACCTCTGTAAACAATTTGTTAACTGCCTGGACTGAGCATAATGTTTCGCGTTTTTCCAGTGAATAAAAAAAGCTGAAATTTTGGGATTCATGACCTTATTGTGTTATAACCGATTCGTACTGTAGCGATTTGTGCTGTAAGGATGTTCGCCTTTATTTGAAGAGAAGCTTGCACCAGCTGTTTCTCTGACTTTAAAATTTGTGGTTTTTGCAAAATGTTTGTTCAAATTTACAAATCCAAGCTTGCTAATTTTCATGATATTGCAAACAAATTTAGCCTTTGTTTATGAACCGAAATGAGAAATTATGAGATCAGCACTGCTATGATATGACTTGTATCACATTTAATTAGTTGCATTAGTTTTTGTATTCAAAATGTCTTCCAAAATATATTTGTGAAAATATTTATAAAAGTATGAATACTAAATACATAAAGTATCACAACAAAATGGTTGAGAAACGACAATTTATGATTATTTGTTGGCACCATCAACACTGATTGTCTTTTAAAAACTCTGACCAACTCCAGCAAATGACTGTTTGACTGAGAAATCGCACCAAACTCTCAATTTAATATTTTGTTAATATTGTAGGTGTGTTGCAATGGAATGATCGAGCGAAAGGGGCAGACCCGGCCAATCGTGTCACCAAATCTCTTGGGTGCCGTATCTACACTGTGCAAGAAACAGAAATGTGAGTATTGCATTTTGATAAATAAAATATCTTTAAACTACTTGCTGAACTATGGATTTAAAACGGTTTGGTCAAGGTTGAGTAATTTATATGAAAGTTGTCACATTGTGAGCCATCTGCACAGAACTAGTCACATGGTATATTTTTTAGAAAATTTGATAATCTTATGTTGTGAGACAAAAAAAGTTGAAAAATGCTGTTGTACAAACCGTTAGGAATGTTTGTTATTAAATCCAGAGTTGTGGAATTTTAAACATTTCAATAGAAGATTGTTGTAAGTAGTGAATGCCCTTAAAATAATATTTACGAGGGCTTTCACTAATATATTTTTTATCACCTCCCAAAAGATAGATTAGGAAAAATATGTACTATTACATGTGGATAAATTTTAATAAATATCAATTTATGTAATTACACAAAAATGTTAGTATTAGTTTTGGCATTTCTGCGCTAATGATTGATGTGATTTATTACGAGCAGGTGGGGCATGTATAGTCCATGTGGTGGTACATTTGTGGTAATATACACCTCATGCTTATTAGTCATATGCAAAAATAATTCACAGTGAAATAATTTTACATCAGAATTTTTTGATAATGTGATTTTAATTTTTCTACATTGAAAGATTTATTTATTGTAATTATTTCACATTTTTAGCAATGTTTCGAAATGGCCGCCCAAGCTGATTCTCAATATCATTCCGCAGAGTGTTGTACAACCCCTGCAAGAGCTGTTCCACAACTCAAAAACTGTTCATTTTGAATTTAATATCACAACAGAAGATGTCAAACAGTTGCAGAAGATCATGGTGTCTCCACCAGGATATGTAAGGCTCCTTTATCTTTTTGATTCATCTCAGCAAAACTCACTCTATTGTTATTATTATTATATACAGTAGAACCTGCTATGAGCAGCCACCCTTGCGACACAGGAAAAGTGGCAGGTTCTACTTCTACTGTATTGTTATTATTCTTTTTCAACAATTTGAGGATGTAAGTGCTCTACAGTCACGAATTTTTAATCAGTCTTTGCATATTTTTTTCTGAATACCTTCTGATGGATTATTCTGCTTGAGTTCGAAAATCGGCTAATTTGCATGTCCAAGATGGCCCACCATGGCTAATTTGCATATTAAAGATCAAAGTAAACACTCTCCAGACAGGGATCGACACTAACACTAGCCGTTGGCCCGAGGCCAGTAAAAATCACGAAGGGCCAGTAAATCAACTGAGATACTGGCCCTGTGGGTTAACAATAAAAGTCCACTCCCCTTGATACAGTGATCACTAAGGAATAGAAAGACAAGGCTCGGGGTCTGTAATTACGTGAAGTTACTGGCCCTTTGGGCTACTACTTGAGATCAATTAGTGTCGATCCCTGCTAGTCATCAATATTTATCTGATCTTCGAGAATTTTTTTCTCAACATGCTCTGTTAGATTATTCTGGCTTAGTTCGAAAAGCAGCTAATTTTAATTTGCATATCCAAGATGGCCACCACAGGCATATTCAGATTGAAGTAAATGCTCTCCAGTCATCAATGTTCATCAGATTTTCACAATTTTTTTCTGAACCGTCTTTGGTGGATTGTCCTGTTCAGTTTTAAAATTTGCTAATTTGCATATCCGAGATGGCAGGCATGGCACTTCTGTTATATAATCATCCCCATCGTTACTGCATTGGCAATAAACTTTTAATTGTAGAAGGTGGAGACTTTGTGAACACAGTATCTCGAGTACCGCTAGTCCGAATCACTTGTCATTTTGTATGTAGGCACTTACCTGCCTGGCCAAAAGAACGTTTTGGTTGTGTTTGAGTGTTTTTCATGAAAATGGCGGCAGTGTTATTATTTTTCAGCGTCGGCGTTAACATAAATCCTTGTGGGCATGATTTATAACTTACCGGGTACCAAGTTTTTTTATGTATTCTAGTTAATTTTTTCTGCATGTAGCTAATAACCAGTTTTCTGATCATTTATATACCGTATTTTCCGGGTTATAAGACGCGACTTTTTTATTTTTAAAACCACTTTTAAAGGCTGGTGCGACTTATGCTCCGGTTTTCAACTCGGCCGAGGACAGCTGGAAAAAAATCTAAAGTGGCCTCTAACCTCTGTCACGTAATGACGCGATTGCCTTCATGAACCGCTAACGTCATATCATCGTTTGAGGCCATTGTATGTCAGTTTTAATACCATCTGGGACTGTTATTTAGTTTATTATTGATTAGCATGCATAATGCTTAAAAACTATGTATTTAATTTACGATTAATTGGGTAAGATAGAATGTTTTAGTGAAAGATCGTGACTGTTTGTTTGTTATGATTGCATTTGTATGTCAGCCATTTTTCTCTGCATCCGGTCACAGTATCGTCAGCATTCGCTAGGGGGCGAGACAATCGCAAGCAATTTACCGCATAAACACATCTATAGAGTATAGTGAGAGTCACATTAACCTGTAGCGCAAGATTTTCGCTGATTTCTCAGGCAATTCTCAACCGATTTTCATGAAATTTTACAAGGACTATTATCGGGTCCCCCGCCAAATAGCAAGAAATTTTCATAGCTCAAAAGTTAGACCATTCGACATATAGTAGCATAAATTTCTAATTACGACGTCCCTCTGTAAACCTAATAAACTGTTTAAGTTAAAATCAGTTTTAAGCCATGAATTGCATTACATGCCAGATGGTCTAACTTTTAAACTATACAATATTTATCCCAGTGTTCGGCAGGGGACTCGATAATAGCCCTTGTTAAATTTCATGAAAATCGGTTGTGAATTGACTGAGAAATCGCCGAAAAACATACGCTACAAGTTGTTGTTATTATTAATTTGTATTCACTTGGCTATAACCTGAATCAATGCCCTTCATCGACATCGCCACCTGGTGAGTGTGGGTCAGTTACGGAAGTGGGAGCTCTCTAATGAGGTAGAAAAGAAAACAATGGCGTCTGTCTTTCATACATGGCATTGAAATAATTTCGAATAAATTACTAAATTTTATGTTCACGTACATTGAACAATATATTAAACATTTTTATTATAGACTTTTAATATCGGTCTACCAGGCTATTAAATAGCATTGACTCTGTCCTCTTCTCTTGCTATAAACGCCAATGTACTGACACCTGACACTTGAATATCGTCAGACCTGTCTCTGAGCCTGGTGCGTCATATCTGCCGGTGCGACCTGTCTATGGTTCGAGCCTTATCTTGAGCCTAGTGCGACTTATACTCCAGTGCGACTTATAGGCCAGCAAATACGGTAATGGCTAAAAAAAAAGTGGCCCATTTATCTCATTTTACTTTTTTTAATTTTACCTTGTGGGTGTGATTGTAAACATAAAAAAATGCTAAAATTTAGTTTGCATGTTGCGAATAACCATTTCAAAATAGCCTCTTTTGATCTCATTTTAGCTCATTAATTTCACTTTAGAGACATGAGATGTTAATTTTACCTTGTGGGCATATTACTTGAAACGATGTATCCTGCTCAAAATTGTTCTGCATGTTGCTAACATCTAGTTCTTGGACAAGTTCAATATAATGGAGGGGGCTATTTTCGAGTGCGCTCTTTTTTATATTTTCAAGTTTTGAACTCGTTATCTTGAGAACCGCTAGTCCTAATCACACGTGATTTTGTCTGCTGGCACTTACCTGTCTGGTGCTGAAATGAAAAGTTTTTGGTCACATTTCAGTGTATTTCATAAAAATTTCAGTAAATTCTTTTAAATGAGTAATCTTGAGAAGCATTACCCAGCAAACACAAAACATTTGTATAAAATTTGTACAATGTTGGTCCAACGTTGTACAAATGTTATTTGTACAGCGTCGGCCCAACGTCGATCGTTGTACAAATGTTGGGCCAACATTGTACAAATGTTAAACAAATGTGTTGTGTTTACTGGGTAGTCTGAATCACTCGTTATTTTGTACATTGGCACAAGTATATATTTTAATTCTCAATAGAATGTTGCCTCATTCAAATCAATAGATGGAAGGGATGCATTTCCAGTTCATAATGTAATGCTTTAGTTGATTTTTTGTGTTCAAAGGCAGGTGTTGTACACTTTCCCAATAGTCCTGGCTTGTCGCGCTGTGACATTCAAGTCATGATGCTGCTGTTTAGTCAAAAGAAGCAGCAGTTCATGGGTCTGATTCCTAAGGAACAACAGCGATTTATTGGTGGCATAAAACAGGCATTGAAAAAACCAAAGGTAGTATTCATTTTTAATATATTATATTTTATCGAAAATATTCTATGTGACACTGTCACCCATTATATGTCATGTTCAGACATGAAAGTATGATTTAAAGATTGTCTCACCTGTTTTTTTTTACAAAATTTTGTTGAGCAGTATCGCCTTTACAACAACAAAATCTTATGCTATATGGGTGTTGAACCTTTCTAGCACTCAGGCATATTCTCTCATTCTCCTTCATCCTGATGTGTGAATTGTTGTCACATTTCCCACCTCAAGACGAATGAAAATGACCAGATTTTATAAAATTCCAAGGTAATACCTCTAATGAATGCTGAGAACACTATTATTGTGATGGCTTATGCCATTTTTTAGCCCGAATTTGAATTTTAATTAAAAAAGGTGGGCTATTGTAATTGAAGTTTGGCGGCTTCGGCGTTGGCATCGGCGTCGCGTTAACATTTACTTGTGGGCACGATAACTTGAAAAGTTTTTCATGTATCCTTTCCAAATTTGTTGTGCATGTTACTAAAGACCAGTTCTCGGACAAGTTCAATAATGGATGAAAAAAGTCAAAATGGCCGATTTATTGCCATTTTTTTGCATTTTTCGTCAATAATTTGACCTTGTGGGCGCGATAACTTGAAAAGTTTTTCATGTATCATCTTAAAATTTGCTATGCAAGCTACTGATAACCAGCTCTCGGACAAGTTCAATAATGGCTGGAAAAATTCAAAATGGCCGTTTGTTATTTTTGGCTGTTTGTCATTTTTCGCATTTTACGTCTATAATTTGACCTTGTGGCCCCAATAATGACTAATGACTTCAAGTTCAATAATGGCGGCGGGCTATTGTCGAGTGTGCTCTTGTTATTCTATGAATTTTATTAAAAATTTGTTGTGTGTTGATTTTAATGCTACGAGGGAGCTCGAAGGGTCAACCACTAGAGCTCAGTCAACTATGTACAGTAGCTTTTCTGTTTTTTATTAGCACTCATGTAATCAGTTTTTTCAATGAAATATGTTAAATATTTAATCACTGATATGTGTTGGGACCTAAATTTCACAAATCACATACATTTTCAGTCACTTGAAGCTGTGTATCGCGGTAGCGAGACACAGTTTCAAGTAACCGAAAATTTTAATTTAGTAGGTCCGAGCTCGAAAGGTTAAATACTGCAGATGTAACCTGGGTAGATTATAGACTATGGTTTGTGTGTCTGTCAGGTGGGTCAGCTGCAGGGTCAGCTTCAGGGTCAGCAGGGTGTGTCTGTGACCAGCCAGATGTCACCGGCACAGCAGGTACAGGGTCTGAATCCTGGCCAGCAGTCTGTAGGCATGGCTCCAACGTCCAACATGACATTCTGTGCCACTGACACGTTAACGTCACAACAACAACAACAGCAGCAGCAGCAGCAGCAGCAGCAGCAAACACAGGTAAGTTAGGCTATCAGGAAATTAGGCAAGTCAAGCAAATGAAAAATTGTACAGAGTAGAGGTTTGCTAAAATCATTGTACAGTAGAACCTGCTATGAGCAGCCACCCTTGTGACACAAGAAAAGTGGCCTTTCAAGACAGGTGACTGCTCATAGAAGGTTCATTTGTATACAAAATGTTATTTTGTAGAATGACCAAGTGGCCTCCCATAGGAGGTTGGCTGCTCATAAGAGCTTTTGTATGTGTGTAACCAGTGTGGTCAACAACTTCATGAATAATGTGAGGTCTTATTTAAAAACACAAATTCACTTATAAACACTGTCAGTAAGTCTCTGTGTCAAGCCATTTTTTCAAGAAGATGTTAATTTGTTATTTACTGTATTAGCTAGATATGGCCAACAAGGACTTTTTGTGGAAATCTCTTATCAATACAGAATCTGTTACTACAGACTTAAGCACAATGACTTTCATTTGATTAGTAAAAGCCCAATATCTGCAATACTTTGAACAAAATTCCACCAAATTATTTTGTCATTTAAAAATTCTACCTACTTTATTTTACAGTAGTTATTTATTATATCTTTGTGTTTATTTCATTGATGCATGATTAAAAAAAAAAAATCAGGAAAATTTGCTTGAAATTTTTATGTCCTGCTCCATCTTTGCCACTTACATTTATATGTACCGTAAAATTTCTAATTGTAGCCGCATCTCCAATAGAAGCCGCCCTCCAAACTTTAAAAAAAATTAATTTTTTTGACAAAAGTTTCCACATTGGAAAACCTCCAATTAAAGCCGCAGGGCGACTTTTAAGATTTGTCAAGGACCAAAACTTTTTTCAGCCGAAAACCTATTTACGATTACCGGTATCTTGAAAGGACAACGACCAGGTGTTGATCAAACGTGCCACTAGCTACGCTACCCGCGCCAACAGAGCACACGCTGTATAAGCCTAGATAGCTTCTAACCCTTCACAGACATGAGGCGTTATATTCACATCAAATATGTGACGATAGGGCAGGTAATGTAGCCCTATAAGCGCTACAGTTGTTGCCACGTTAAGCCTATTTACTGGTCTAGCAGATTTCTTCCCAGACAGTTGATCACCATTAGGGGAGGGAGGTGCGCCTGGCAGCACCTGCCAACTGAGCTGCCGGTGCAATGGTGGAGACCATTCTAAGCAAGGGCAGTATCTGCCTTTTAGCTTTGTGCGGCAGCACTGGCCAACTTCAGCTAACACTGTGTCAACGTCTGTACAGTGAGTGACAACGGCGTTGACGCACTGAAGTCTGGAGAGGGGTGTGCTTGCTGACTGACAGGGCTGTGTATAGGCCCCTAACATAATTATGACAAGGCGCCGCGATGTCAGTCTACCAGGCCAACACTCAACTGAATTACTGCAGACATTCACGTGTGCTATAGACATTATTAATTGATCATGGCGTATCTTCTTATTACATTCTCTGAACAATATAATATTATTGTATGGTGAAAAAAATGTTTAATTAGCGCTATGCAAAATAAACAATTTTATAAACTTTCTGGACTAATGTGTCATTGATTCATAGGGCATATCTTTATTTGACCATTAGACATGAAGGGTTGGGTTCTAGCGGCAGCTCACCTCAGAGTGATAGACGCGCGGTGATTTAATTTTTTCACACAAAACCTCCAATAGAAGCCGCAAGTGGACTTTTGGCATTGGGCACTGGAGAATGAGAATTTACATTCTGATTAAAGCCGCGGCTACAATTAGAAATTTTACGGTATTTGTACATATTTGAGATAGTGAGTAAGTCTTTGAAATGTTAATAAAAAAATACTCTTTTAATTGTTTTTTTACACTTGTAGAATGAAATTTATGTTGCTTTGGTTGGATATATCCCTTCGGAATATATCTGTTTGTACATTTATTACGAATGTAGTTCAATTGATTAATTATATTATAATTTATGTATGTACTGCTTTTCCAAAGGTCTGTTAAAAAATGTGTGCTATTTTTTTCTTTATATTCAGGTTTGAATAATTAAAATGTGTTGAATTTTTTTGGTGATGCAGCAGTAGCTGTCAACATGATTACTGAAAATCATTTGAAAATGAAATAATAATAATTGTACAGTTTATTCATGTGCATGGTATATTGGCATGTCGATCTAGCAATAGTAGATTCTTTTACAATGTGGGCCATGGGGTGTCAGTGGTGCGGGCCAGAGCAGTGTATGGTATTATAAGTGAACTGAATCACCACAACATTCTCCTAGGTCTTTTCCTAGCTGGGATGAGTCATTGATCCAATGCGACAATGACCCATGTTGGCTGGGCTTGCATTTTCAACTCAAATGCGTATGCAGGTATGATACAATAAGCTATGTTAAATTGGACATGCTGTATTCTGCCTCAATTCTGGTTTTGCTACATTTCATGGGACTCCATTATGATGTAGAAATCTATGATCACACAGTGTTAGAAAATGCATTGGAATGACTTCACTTTCAATGGGAAAGCCCGGGTAGCTTGTTTCATTTTTCTTGGCTTTCTACTGCGTATTGTACAGGCTGAGGATATTATATCTATGTGGCTATGTATTTTATAAACATAGCAGCATTAGGTGAGTGTTAGCTTGTCCAGTCACCCATGTTAATGCCCTGCAGATACTATAAGGTCTGAGTTTACAGCATGTCGATCAGAGAAGATGGGGTTCCGGTTTTATTTCTTGAGGTGATGGCTGTATTCCTCCCTTGTTAGAGATGTATCACATGTTTGTATACAGTATCTATGACGTTCTGTATCATATGTGTAATGGATTTATATGAGGGGTATGTCACATGTATGTGGGGTATGTATGAAAGGTAAGCATGAGAGGTTTGTGTTAAGATGCATGATTAGATATGTATATGAGGTATGTGTAGGGGGTATGTATCAAGATTCAAGAGTATTTATGAAAGGTATGTATGAGGGGTATGTATAGGGATATGTATTTGAGTGGTATGTCTGAGGGGTATGTATGTGGGTATGGATGAGGGGTATGTATACGGGTATGGATGAGGGGTATGTATACGGGTATGGATGAGGGGTACATGTATGTATGAAGGGTATATATGAGGGGTATGTAAGAGATATAGATGAGGGGTATGTATAAGGGTGTGCATGAGGGGTATGTATAAGGGATGTGGATGAGGCACATCTATAAGGGGTATGCACGAGGGATATACATGTATCAGGCGTATGTATAAGGTTATTTATGAGGGCTATGTGTAAGGGATTTGACCTTAAATATAAGGGATACATGTATGTGTATGGGGTATGTATGTATGATTTTTTATGACAGGTGTGAATGATGTACCGGGTACTGATGATGTACTGGGTACTATCTTTCTGAAAGGGGATTGTCTATGAGGTTTTCTATCACGTATGTTCAGTTATTTATCCCTTGTATGAGGCATATCTGTCACTTGTGTGAGTGGTATATGTTGAGGGAATTCATTTGTATGAGGCTATCTTCCACTTGACATGAATGGGTTACATGAATGAGTTTAGCTATCCGTTCCTATGATGCTTGTACAGAACCTTATTTAGACCAGTACTGAATTAGACAGTAAACTGTTGTCCATGTTTGTTGTTTCCCCCATGAAACTCATTGTTTGTCTCGTGGTAGTGTGGTATAAGCATGTCGCTATTCTGTGGAGGTTTTGGTCGGAGCAATTTGTCTTTTTAAGGTATTTAGTTAGGGGTCTTTGGATAGTACCCAGCTAACGAAGATCTTTGTTTCAACGCTGTCCCAATGCTTCGACAGACTAAGAAATGCTGCCCAAACATTGAACCAGCGTTGGACCAGACTTGTGTTGGCTGGGAATGGGTCTAAATCAGATAAGGTGTGGCTTCTGTACTTCGACGGGAATGGGACACACTTGGCTCTGTGGAGTGTACACTTGTAAGCTCCCTCTAAACAGTGCTGTACACAAGGCACGCTTAATGTTTTTGGGCAGAGTACATTTGTACTGTTTTTGTCAGCCGTATCGCTATCCAGGCCTACCTCATCATGCCATGGGTGCCCGTCCACCACCACTACCACCTCCGATGTATCCGCACTACCTGCATCACGAGCGTGTAAGTTATCACACTTATCGTAATCATTTTGTTCACTCCTTTTTTCAGATACAATCACAAAATAACGTTGGCGATATCGTGGAACTGTCATTTATCCCCATAAGGGTGATGTATTATTAATACATTAATAGGTGGACGGTTTCACGATATTGCCATAATTTGCACCTCCCTGTTAATTTTTTCTGCCAGTCTTCAGTCGCAATATATTGTCTTGAACTATGTCTACTTTGCCATCACTGGTCACTGCCCGTACTACACTTTCATCTCTATATTTCTGTCAAATATTTTCCTGAAAAAAGTGTTATTTTCTCTTTATGATCAGTATCTCTTGTGCAATAATTGGGCAGCTCGTCACTCGAGGGTTGAACGATCGCTTAGCACATATAAAATCCACTTGTCAAGAATTGTGCAGCTAATTAGTAGAAAAAATGTACCACTTCTTTCCCTAAAAGTGAATTTTAGCTGAAATCCTACAAAAAATGTTACTTGACCTTTTTTCATATGTATGGTTACAAAATGTCTAAGCGACCCATGCATTTCCTAAGATTAGTTTCTTTAGTACCTATCCTCCCCTCTCCTTAAATGCAATGTGTTAAACAAATTTAGTCTTGAAGAATTACAGTCATGTTATGAGTAGTCATTTGGCACTAGGGAGCCTTTTGTCAGGATGCGTCTGTCGGTTCCTCTGCATGTCTGCTTTTTCTTTTTACCCTTTCATCGCGGGGACTGTCTTTAGAAGTGAGACGTCTGTAGACGTCAGATTCTCAAGTATGAAGACGATCCCCACGTTGAAAGAGTAAAATATTTATAATGGCCTTCATTAGATATTCAAATGAAGCTGAAAGAACTAACCAAGACATTTATGATGATTTCAAATTGAACCAAAAACCCTTTGGTCTCCATGGCTTATACAAAAACATCCCAGTAATGTAAGGGTTAGAAGTGATGTGATAAAGTGTACTAGCGATTTGTCAACAGTGAAGAAATTTAGGAAACTAACTTTTGTGCTACTTTGTAAATTTAAACTTAGATGTGCTGTATTTTAATATAATCTTTTTTTCCTTATCTACAAATAATAGCATGAAAATAATTAGTAACTTAAATGTAATTTATGAATGAAAAAATTGTTTTTGGAAAATCATGCAAAATGATCACAGGCATAGTCTACTGCTAAAATATGATGATCAATGAAAAATACCCAAGTGCTGGGATCACCACTGAAACTATTGTATTGCATTGTAATATATGTTAAACACACTGTTTTTGGCCAATAGATGGTGACAAACATGCCAGGTCGTCTCGGGATCCAAGTGACAAATATGGGAGTACAGCAACAGGGAATGGCTCATTCCGCGGCTGGCATCCTGCCAACTAACACCATGGCCGTGTCCACAGTCACTACAGCTCAGCCACAACAGGTAGTTGTGATGTTGTCACTTATTATCCCTTTTGAATAACGTTAACCCTTACAGTGCGGTGATGGACTTTATGACGTCTGTAGACGTCAGATTCTGACGTCTAAAGTCGATCCCGCACTGTAATAGTAAAAAATATTTCTAATGGCCATAGACCCATAACATAAGTATCTAAATGAAGCGGAAAGATGATTTCAAAAAGAAAAAAACCTTTTGTCATCCAATGTTTTCATAAAAAAAATTCAGCGCTTTAAGGGTTAATTTAATAGTAAATGACACTCCCCATTAACCCTTATCCTGCTAAGCACAACTAGTGTTGTTTTATATCTGGATTATTAGTCATCCAAATCACTGTTATTGGGAATGAATGTGTGTCTGAACGTTAAGATTTGAAAATATTTGCGCTCAAATTAAACAAATATGAGTAATTTTCAGCCACTTGAAGTTGTGGGTCATGGTAGCGAGACACAACTTCAAAAAGCTGAAAATTTAAATAAGAGAACTTAAAAATAAAATATTTATTATGTTTCATTGTCTTTATTTAACCCCATCACTTATAGCCAAGATTTTAATCATTTAAATATGGTTCTTTAGGCTGTCAAATCACTGTTATTGGGAAATAAATGTGTGTCTAGACATCAATATTTGCAAATGCTTGGTCTTAAATTAAATGAATACAAGTAATTTTCACCCACCTGAAGTTGTGGGTCACATTAGTTAAACACAATTTCAAGGGGGTGAAAATTTTAGTTAGATAATTTAGCGGGCAAAAGGTTAATATTTTTATTAAGCAACTCTGTTTTGTGGATTTAAATAATAGAGCCTAAATTCATCAAGAAGTGCTGATTTCTTAGAGAGAGAAAATATCTGGCACAAAGCAATTAATCAATTTAAATTTTCATTCACTTGAAGTTGTGTCTCGCTGAAGCAGTCCACAACTTCAAGTAAGTGTAAATTAGTCAGATTTGACAAAATTGAGGTCTTCTATTTTTAAATCTTGCTGATTTATGTCACGTTTTATTTTCAACATGTTTAAAAGCTGATTGACACTATGCTAATAAAAAATGTTAGAAAACGAATATAACCGGTTCCAGCGATTTAAGGGTTAAGGGTGTTTTTTCTTTGAATATCAATGTCATCCATTTTATATTCAGTGGCTTATTTTCAAGGGGCTAACTGTTCTAATCTGTTATTGTTTCAGATGGCAGGTGGTCAGATGCAGCAGCAACCTCAGCCGCAGCAGCCAGCCGTATCAGTCCTCCCCGATGAAAGACAAACTAACCTGGTGAGATAAATAACATCATGATAGTCTCATACCTGACAAACCCTAGATGTTAACCCGATGTAGGATTAAACCAAAATTTGGTTAATATGTTTGATCAACCCTTTCAAGCCTGAATTCACCATTGTAATATTTATCCACCACAAGACATGTAGCTGATGAATATGACTTGAAGTAGGTGGCAAATAATAAAAATATATTATTATTATTAAACAGTTCCATCAAAATGTTTGTTCTGAAATCTCTCGGTTTTAGGAAATTAAGTCATTCTTTAGATATGCAGAATGATGCTTTGATGCATCAAGAGGGGTTTAAAGTGTCAACCCTTTATTCCTTAGAGCTCTGAACACACTCTGTGGCTGTGCTGTGGTTTTCACAGTGAGACGTATTTCGCTATCAGCCCATATCACACTCTACTACTATATCTAGCTGTAGATTGAGCACAATGTATGATACTTATGTCATGTGTGACTTCATCATGTGAGAAAATACAAAAGTGTTCATTATAAGCTCTCATCTTATTCACTGAACATGTGCTGCATTCTCCCATATCGCACACAAATGAAAACCAGTTGCTCGAATTTATGTCTCGCTACAGTGATATCCACAACCATAAGTGACTGAAAATTACTTGAATTTGTGGAATTTAAGTCACAAATGCCATATATTTAAAGCACGGTTACCTGTTTAAAACTGGTTTGATACTGGTTATACAAGTGCTAATCAAGTCTATGGCCATTTTAACCCTTTTCATTTGTTTAAAAAAATTAAACGTGAAATGATCAATAAATTTTTCAAAATGACATATTTTGATTCAAAGTGCACATTTGTATGCAATTTTTACCTACTTGAAGTTGTGGGTCGCGGTAGTCAGACACAACTAAAAGTAGCTGAAAAATTATAATTTGGCACTTCAAGGGTCAATAATAACATATGTCAGTGCTATAAGGTTTTAACACAAATAACAAACTGGGATTCCAAATTTCAGTGCTAATATTATTATTCTGTAAATTGTGCTGTATAAATTATTAGTTAGATGTATTACATTCAGATGTCTACTACAATTTAGAAGTTAACTTGCAGTGAATTAATTTTACTGATCGTAATTTTTAATCAACTTAGTTGATTTATTAAATGACCTGTCAACATTGCAAGATATTGGCCAACATCAGTAGGCACTTCCAATGGCAAGTCCTGTAATCAGTTTATGAGCAGCACCCACTGGACATTGATCCAATGCTGCTTTGATGTTGGCCCAGCTTTGCAGATGTGGGCTCAGCATTAAAGCAAGAAAAGTTCAGGTGTCTTATTTTTCTAACAATACTTCGAATACATGTAGTTGCAAATACCAAGACAGGAAACATGAGTGATGCATCATGCAGTGGCTTAACCCTTTCAATCCTGAATTTACCATAGTCATCTTCATCCACTACAAGCCGCGAATTGCTATCGCAATTCTCGACTTATAGTGGATGAAGATGACTTGATGTGGTTTAAAAATTAAAGAAAATTGCCAGGTATTGGTAAACCAGATTCATGGAAATTTTTGTTCTAAAACCCTTAGTTGTCGGGAAATCAAATATAGTTTCAGGGATGTAAAATGATGCTTTAATGCATCGTGGGGGCTTGAAGGGTTAATGTTGGGCCAATATCTGCAATGCTAAACTATCTTGTTGTTATATACTGTATCGTACTTGTTTCACTCATATATTTTTTATCTGTTGTTAGACACAGATCCAAGCTTTGCAACAAACTCTGGAAGCGGCAAAACAAAAAGAGCTACAGTTCCAGCAGCAGCAAAAAGGATTACCGCATCCACAGGCACAATTCATGCAAGGTGAGCTGATGGCAACTAACAGGCACATGGGGGATTAGAACTCTTTTAACATCTGGCATTGACCGAAACACTCGTATCTGCCTCTAATACAAGTAGTAGATGCAGCCTTTCCCGTCAATGTGTGATGTAACGATATAGTGATAATAACCTGTGTGCCTTGGAGAACATGTACATGTATATGATTTCAACGATGTTTCAAACCAAAAAAATGTGACCCAAATTGATAAAATAAGTTTTGGTAAATGTTTGGTCGATATAGTATATACATATACAGTGTATATGTGTCTCAAATAGAAATATTGTTATTTTTGTCAATCTGGAAATTTGGTTAGCAATTCCAGCCTCAATACAAATTCAGCAGAATAAGGACAGATAATAATAGTCTTTAGTTAAAGATATTTTGTCTGGTAAGAAAATGTTCTCCAAGTAGTAACTCCCAAGCTTTGTACAAAATGTGATCTACTGGTTTTCTTTTGTCGGTGACAAATGCATATCAATTAAATCTGAAATATGTTTAAAATTTATCTGTGTCCTATTTGTAAAATTTTATATGACAAAGACTAATATATTTAAATTTACCTGATGACAATATAGAAAATAATTCAAATAGATGTAAAAGGTATTCACAGGATAAGGTCATGAATAAGAACGGCAAATTTTCTAAATTTTTTGGATTTAGAATACCTACCATAATGCCAGAATTTTTAAATGTAATAGACCAGGTAAATACAGGTATTGTTCCTGTAGCTCTGGGAATAGTGCTGTTGACTATATGGTATGCACATAACGTGATTTTACATATTAGAGATTTTGAGGTACTTTTGGAAATTATATATTCTGATCACTGTCAATTGCACTTGTGTATAAAATTTCAAATGAAAAAATATGTCCATTACAAATAATGTTTCTAGAAACAGAATACTCAGATGGGAGAATGAAGACGAGCTAGCTTAGGCGGACAATATTTTTGTAATATATTCCAATCTATTTCTGATAATGTTGATGGTGATGCGATTGACATTTTAGTACCTGAATTTACTTCTGGATTGCAGAATGTCGCAGACCCTTTATTCAACTAAAATATTAAAGCTGCCAATTTGAAAAATTTCATCGGACTTGGATGACTGATGAATGTCTTAAGCTCAGCACAGAATCATGCCTTAATGTTAGCAGAGAAAATATTGATGATGAAAATACATGTAGTTGAAAAGTGATTCTAAATCCAATGGTAAAGTCAGACTATGACAAACAATTTACATCTAAACTAAAAACAGTATGACATCTAACAATAAAGATTTTTGGAAGTTACTAAAACTACAGAAACAGAATAGCTATAGTGTAATTTCACCAGTTGATGATGATATATTTGGATATATGTGGCAGTATCTTACAGACACAATACAATGAATTGAACAATCCCATTTCAGACGCAGAAGTGCAGAAGGTGATAAAAGAGCTCCAAACTGGTAAAGCTTGTGGTGGTTATATGCTTATAAATGAATTGTATATATGTGAGAGCATTCTATTACCCAGGGTTCCCCACAGTGCCGGAAATGCCGGCATGCCGACCGGATGAATTTTATGCCGACCAGCATGTAATAGGTCACATCCGGCTGTAATCCAGCTGGCAGATTAGCTAATATTCCCGTCGCCAGTGTCTTACTGTGTTGGTTTAGCGATCAGCGTGTCCGTGCTACTCCTCCCCCCACCCCCCATAATCCCCCCACCTCTGGGTCACCCGTCATGTGCTGTATGTTACATAACATAGATGTAGGCCTACGCCTGGCAGAAGCAGCGCTGACAGCTAGTGTAGAAAGTGCTGTCACAGGGTGGCCAGTCCACCGCTGTGCCAATGTAAGTCCAGCGCTAACAGCGCTGAGCCGGCATTGGCGCCACGCTGGCGGACGGGCCAACACTTCTAGCGTTGCCAGTCACCACGACACATTGTCACTCACCAAAGTGTCACCGCGTTGGTGAGTGAGTGATACTAACTCACAAACCTTGTCAGGCATACACAACAACACTTATAAATAACAGAATAATAACTCTCACCAACAAACAAAAACCCATCATACACCAAGAAAACATGCATAGGCCTACACTCAAATACACAACTCACAAACCATCAAATCAACAAGACAAAATAACAGACAGACAATTCAGAACAAGCAAACTTTCTTATTTTCACAAATTAAGATGAGACTCTTCTAGGAACTTTCTATTTTCAAATTATCAACTTCAGACACTTTTAGACCATTCCACTCAAATTCAATCAAAATTACATAACTCTGACGTATGCTGGAGTATGGTGACGGCACACAGACAGTCAGGTAAACAACACAAATGAAAAAAAACTTTGATATTTTTTATCGCGCGCGCGCGTGCAACAGTAAATATTTTATTATGCTGCTCGCGCGCGCTAAGTTAAGATTTTTAAGATAACGACCGGATGATTTTTTTTTCTGTGGGGAACCCTGTATTACCAAAACTAAAAACACTATTTACTTTAATTTTCTTTTCAGTACATTTTCCTTTGTCTTGGAAAAATGGAGTGATTATACCAATCTAATAAAATGGGGATATGTATGATGTGAATAATTTTCGTGGAATAACCCTATTGAGTATTCCGGGTAAACTGTTTACCAAAGTTCCTAATAATAAACTTACTTTCAGATCCGATACCTATGATATAATTTCTGATTTACAAGCAGGTTTATAAAAGGGGCGGGAAACAATTGATAGTTTTTTTATTGTCCAATCCATTGTAGAATATTCATCAGAATAGAGAAAAATAAGTTCATCATGTTTATTGTGCATTCATTGATTATTGGAAATTGTTTGATTACTTGGATAGAGATAGTTTATGGTTTAAATTATTGACACATGTAATGTAGGAAGAAACGACTGCTATTGTAAAGCACTAGGGCGTGTTAGGTGATATATTTGAATGTTGTCTAAGTCATCCAAGAATAAACTAAATAGAAACTGTGAAATACTTTCACCTTGACCATGTTAACTGAAAAAGTGTGCGGCTTTAGTCAATCAATTTACGGCCATTATTGATTTTATTATCCGTAATATATGGAAAATCGTGCAGATAGTTAGACCATTACTATATAACAAAATGTGCGGTTTCAGATAAAAAAATATCAGTGCGATCAAAATAAAAATGGCTGACCTGGTGTCATCATTGACTTTACTATGCATATCTGTAAACAGAATTTTTCAAATTATATTCACTTTTAAACGATGATCAGTGGCTTTCTTAAAATTTATTACACAAATCACAATCTATCTGTTGAACAGGGTGAATGGTTTTAACCCATATTTTATAATGAACATTTATCTAGCACATGTGGATATTTAGGAGATGAATACAATTTTCTTTCTCCAATACACTAAGCACCAAGATTTACGCTTAAAATTTATCGCACTGTACCACTGGCAAAGACCATCAGAGATAATGTCATCCCAGCGTCCAGTAGTAATATATAAGCCTGCTGCTTTTGTACATATTGGTTTACAAAGAGTAAATGTTAAATATTATTTTTACTCCTCACCCTTGCTTGCACGCATCACACTTCTTAAATTATTTTTGTACTTTAATATGTAGCACACAGATCAATGGTCAATGCTGAGTGAATGAATAAACATATCATATATAGTGGGTCATGAGTGTCTGTGACTGGATGACTCAAGTCAAGTTAAAACTAAATCTAAGTAAAACACAATTCCTTCTAATTGGATCTGAATTTCAGCCAAAAAAGTTCAGGCATCTTTTCCCGCCTTCCAATCTTGAAAACCAAACAAACCCGACAGACTGAGCAAGAAAGCTGGGAGTCCTTTCTGCCAAAATCTGAATTTTTGCCTATATATATCTCAAGTGTGCAGTGCCTGTTTTTATCATATTCCTGTTTTTCGACGTATTAAGAAAAGCTTACCTTTGGCTCTTGCTAACCAGATTTCACTGACATTAGTGACTATTAAATTGGACTACTGTAATTCTCTACTTTATAACATAGCAGGAAAAGAAAATTACAGCATGTCCAAAATTGTCTATATTAAAGTCATTGCGTTGGCTTCCAGTTAACTTCCATATTAATGTCATTACATTGGCTTTCAGTTAAATTCCGCCTCTAGTTTAGAATATGCAGATTTGTTTTGAGCTGCTTGACTTCTAATCAACCAGAATACGTATCAAACAAACATCTTGGTGCAACTTATCTCCGATCCTCTGACACCCAACAAACTTGCCCCCCCAAATAAAAACAAAGTACTGCTGGAGGGCATTTTCTGTTGCAGAATCACTGGAATTTACTGCCAGTAGAGATAACAACATCAACAGCGATCATTACTTTCATGAAATTAATAAAGCCTCATTTATTTGATTTTGCTTTTACACCCTAGCTCCTTTGCTCCCGGCACCTTGTTGACAACCATGCTCTGATCTGGATTTGGATTGTCGCGCGTCTGAACTCTGTTTCCCAAGGCGTTAGGTGCTATAGAAGTGCCTTAATTGAATTAATTGAATGTATAAAATATTTAATGATGCCATGTTTGTATTTTTGCAGTAAGGAGAGCTGTCAGTCCCCAGATGAGTGAGTATGCTTTATGTAATCTTTGAGTACTACACATATTAATATGTTGTTGTGTTTTGTTTTGAAACTATGTAACCAGTTTATAAAAGTGCAATATGTCCTAAATATGTGACACTGATTATGTCATGACTATAACACAAATCCAAGTAATTTTCAGTCACCTGAAGCGAGACACAACTTTAAAAAATGAGATTTCCAAATGAATTTTGTGGGCGCAAAAACTACTGGTCAATTTTTTTTTGAAATTTAACATGAAATTTCTAGCATGGGGATATGCATGTAAGTTTTTAAAGATGCTACCAAAATTCAAAATGGCCGCCAGAGATCAACTCCAAAATTTTTGTGGGTCTAAAAACTCTTAAAACTTAGTCAGAAATTATTCAAATTTTATTATCACATTCCCCAAAATATGAAGATTTGGTGACTTTTTCAATTTTTTACTGAAATTTAAAATGGCCGCCACGGATCAACTTATATTTTTTATTTGTTGTTTTTAAAAACTCGAAAAAAATTAATTTAGTCATTTTTTGGAAATTTCCACACATACCTAGCAACATGGGGATGTGCAAGTGAATTATCAGAGATGCTACCGAAATGGCCGCCAGAGGTCAGCTCAAATTTTTTTTGTGGGCGCAAAATTATTCAAATTTTACAATCACATTCCCCATGATATGGAGATGTGCAGATGGCCACCATGGATGAACTTCAAAGTTTTTTGTGGGCACAAAAACTCAAAAATTTAAGTCAGAAATAATTAAAATTTTACCATCTTATTTTGGAAATGTGTAGGTGATTTCACTGAAATTTAAATGGCCACCAATTAAATATTTGTGACTCATATTCTAATCTAATTTATGGCGGGGATGATATAGGACTTCAGGCCTCTAAGTCTTGTTTTCAATTTGAAATAATCATAAATGTCTTAGTTAGCTCTTTCTGTTTCATTTGAATACCTATTTTATGGGTCTACGACCATTTTTATTTTTTTAAGGTTACGTAGGTTTCTTAATTTATAATGTTTGACACTGACATTGCAAATTAAACAAAATCATCCTGTTTTCTTTGTACTAGCTCGACAACAGCTTCAGCAACAGCAGGCACAGCAACAACCACGTCTGCAACAGTTGCAGCAACAGCCGCGCTTGCAGCAAATACAACAGCAACAACAGCAACAACCGATACATCCCAATCAACAGCTGAAGCATTTACTCCTCAATCCACACGTTAGTGTTTGTT
The DNA here is from genome assembly GCA_964017125.1 of Flabesymbios commensalis. Classification (NCBI taxonomy): domain Eukaryota; kingdom Metazoa; phylum Annelida; class Polychaeta; order Terebellida; family Flabelligeridae; genus Flabesymbios; species Flabesymbios commensalis. The sequence continues at coordinate 30,854,342 of OZ024914.1, forward strand.
TGTCCGGACAATGATTCGCACCCCATTCTATTTAACCGTTTACCTGTTATTGCTGCATATATTCATCACCAGCTATTTTCTCAATTAAAATAATTTTAAAGAAAAATTGTATAAACTAAATCAATTAAATTTTCTCCCACTAGAAGTTGTGTCTCGCTACCAACAGAACACAACTTTAAGTGGGTGAAATTTACTCATGTGTGTGTTGAATTTGCGACCAAACATTTGCAAATCTTGGATGTTTACCCCTTACACTGCTGCATAAATTTGCAGCTTTTGTGGCTGCCCACTGAGTAATTTCTGGCACGTTTCTTCACAAAAATATCTGATCAACAACTATTACTGACATCAATTATATTTTGAAATTAATCAGTTAGCAATCTTTAAAACGCAAATAGAAAGACACCACGAAACAACTGAAAAAAAAAATTCAAACTAGAGTCACCCACAGCAGGCTGAGCTGGGTTTGTTTAGGTGACAATAGTCGCCCATAGCAGTTTAAGGGTTAACACATATTTCATTCCAAATATCAGTGCTTGGATCAGCTCATAAAACCAATTAAAAATGACTATATTCGTACCTAGCGCTTTAAGGGTTAAGGATTTTTGAGCCTTTGTGAAACCTGCTATGGAAGACCATCCCTGAAGCACAGGACAAATGGTCGGTCCTTCAAAACAAGTGGTCTCCCATATCAGGCTGGTTTTAATGGAAAAGTTGATTTAGGGTAACCAGTTTGTGGTCACCCATGGCAGGTTAGTCTCTCATACGGATGGTCTTATAACATTTGGTATTTTATAAAATTGGATTCATTCATTTCAAAAAGGTCAAGGGGTAAAAATGTCTCTCTAACGTGACCAACATCTTACAAATATTTTTTGTGATGTGTGATAATTTCCCCCTTACAATTTTAATCACGTCTATAGCTATTTCCTGTCATTTTATTTGTTATTCAAACAAACGAATAAGAACGAAAAATAAAGAATAAATTTAGCGAGATTGGCATATATTTTGATTTAAATTGTCCTGATATAAGTATTTTTTACCCACTTGAAGTTGTGAGTTGCGGTAGCGAGACACAACTTCAAGTTGGTAAAAATTTTAATCATACAATGTAGCGCTTTAAGGGTTATTATTTAACAAATTTAATTTTGTTTTCGCAGCAACAACAACAACTGAGGCAGCAGCAGATGTTGATACAGCAGCAGCAGAGGGCGCGGCTCGGCGGTGTGGTATCGGGGGCTGCGGGGCAGCCAGTCACTGGACAGTTAATGGGCGCTGGGGCGACACCCCAGCAGGCCATGCAGCCGGCCACCCTGCCCGGTCAGATGCAGCAGGGCGCCACACCGCAGTTTATCTCAGACGACTTCAACTTGGATTCTCTCATTTAGCCCGCCAAAGGGTCCTCCATGAAATCAAAGTGACACACAGGCTGTAACTGTATCTCACATTATAACCCTTTACCTGCTAGTGACGCATATATTCGCACAAAAATATCTCGCTTTAACAAATAGTTCTTAACCCTTGTCCTGCTAAGTTAATTTATTTAAATTTTCAACCACTTGAGGTTGTGTCTCGCTACCGCGATCCACAACCTCAAGTGGTTCAAAATTATTCATATTTGTTTATTTTGAGATCAAATATTTATAATTCTTGATGTTCAAACCTTCATTTCACTCCCAATAACAGTGGTTTACACCAGATTAATTTTTTCCTGAAAATGTTGAATCCAGCAAGCACAAAACGACATTTGTGCCGTGAATAGTTATTTTGAGATCTCCTTAGCTCAGTTCTGGCAGAGCTCAAATAATTGTTCAGGCCATTTTTCATTCATTTGAAGCTGAAATTGCTAACGCAATTTCCAGCTACAAAAGCCGAAAAATAATTGTATTTATCAATTTTATGCAAAAATATAAGTCTTCAAAATGTAATTATTACACTAACTAAGCATCTACCACAATTTTTTTTTTAAATTTGAGTTGAATTTATTTGGTCTGAAATTTGCTCGAAAACGCACATTGTGTACTGTCCCGGCAGCATAAGGGTTAAAATAAATATTGTGCAATGATAAAAACAAATTATAGTAACTGCGCTGGTAGATAAAGGGTTCATACCTATTTCAAGATGTGATCAAATATCAATTGCATTACAGCTTTTACCATCTGACAAATTGGAGCATCTATTTCGACAAGAATGCAAGTTAGTATAGTGCCTACATTTGGCTTTACCCAGCAAACAAGATACATTAAGACAATGCTGGGCTAATGTAAGCAAACGGTGGGCCATCATTAGACTAACTGGTATGCGAGGACAATCACAGTTATCTCATCTGCTCTTTTTCAGCAACCCCTGCCATGAAGTAGTGCCCACAATTTGGCCTGCTGTACAACCCACAACCTATTAGTTTAACAACACAACATCATGGTCAATGGTTACTGAACATGTGGTTGAACTCTCTGAATATGTGGGTTTTACAGAAATTTTGATTGTGAACTTACTATAATTCAACTAAGCTCAGAAATTAAAATAAATTAAATATAGTACTTTATCTTGCAGCAGTTGAAGAGCTCTGGTAATAGACCTAGCAAACATAGCATTTATAAAAATATACCTAGTTTATTTACTCTAGTTTTCCTTATCAAGCAGAAGTGGTATATGTGATGAATCCAAGCTTCAATTATAAATAGCAAAGTAAATTGTTTATAAAGTAAACAGTTTTACTGTGAAACATATGTTACTCAAGCGTATACTGTATTATCCATTAAAGAGTTTCAGTTTAAAAATAACATTTTCATTGACTTGAAGCTGTGATTTGCTCATGCGAACTACAGCTTTAAGTCAATGAAAATCATGTGGATTCGTGAATAAGATATCAAACAGATGTTACGTTTTTATTTCAAATCGTTTCGGTTATTAAAAAGATTTAGGTTTTATTATCTGATCATGATAGATATCATTTTGTTTGACCAAATGTCAACTCTTTTTGTGTAAACACCTGATTCATAAAAGTAATGTATTTCCATTTACTTTAAGTTGGAGATCTCTTTAGGCCACACCCAAATTAATTGTTTAGTCGACAGATTTGTGGGCTGAAAGAAGTATAATTCCAATATAAATTTATTACTTCATGGCACATCCTGAATAAATTAATGTCTTCCCTCACAGTGTTTTTTTCAGACAAGCTTATATATTGTTTCCTTTTTAAGTTAATAACAACAGCTACATGATCATAAAGTATAACAAGTATGCTGCTTCCTATCCACATTTGGAAACAGTTAAATAACTATTTATTTCATTGTTTTTTTTTATTTACACTGAAACCACACCGCCTCCATCCACCATAACATTGATTTGATATCATCTTTAATATATATTTTTTCTTTGGTAATATATTACTGATAAATTTAATTGTTAAGTGGCGTAACTACCCAATTAGAACTTGCTTGAATATATAGATTTATATAAATCCTGTATACCTACATATGGTTTATACAACTTGCATGAAACTCCTGGTGAAAATATTCATGAATGCTGCTATTCATCCACAAAATGAAGAATTTGTCGATGCATTTGACCAGACTTTGTATTTATGTCATAGCTAATATTGTACATATGTATATATAAAGATATATAAACTGATGAATACCAATTTACTTGTTAGTAGTTTTTCAACTGCACAGAGATCGTTAAATGTGAACTGTGTTGAACCAATGTGGTTTTAATGTTGGGCCATCGTCTACGACGCTGGCCAATTATTAAAACCACATTGGTTTGTGTACCGAAATCCCCATCACAACATGTGACAACGACACGATGAATACAAATTACCACCATCACATTGTAATACATCCATTTAAATGTACAAAACATACCGATTTTGACTATTTGTAATATTTTCTCTGAGCTGGATTTATTGAACATACAGGATTACTATTCAGATCTATATGTTTATTAAGTCTCCACCACCCACCATGTGGTGGAGACTGGATGGTGGATACCCTATGTTTTAGTGCTGTCTAATCGCTGTTGTTATTGTTATTCAACCATTTGACGACTTGAATGCTCTCCAGTCGCTAATATTCATCCAATCTTCACGATTTTTTTATGAACGATTTTTGATGGATTACTGTAGTTGAGTTTGAATATCGGCTCTTTCTTACAAATCGACGTGAACGCTCACCGGTCGTCAATATTCACCCGATCTTCACAATGTATTACCTGAGTTCGAAAATCAGCTAATTTGTATATCGAAGATGGCTCCTCCTTAGAAATTGACGTAAACGCTCTCCAGTCACCGATATTCATCTGATCAACACCATTTTTTTCTGAACACCTAATGAATTACCCTGGTTAATATTAAAAATCAGTTAATTTAATTATTTGCATATGCAAGATGACCTCTTACCTACAAAGCGGCATAAACACTACAGTCGCTGGGCGGGGGCCCTAGGGTGGTGGTTAGCACGCCAGAGTTCGGGGTTCTGTTCCCGGTTTCGGCGGCTTGAAAGAAACAAAAATGTTTCTTCCCCATCCACGTGTGAAAGTCAGTATTGTGGGGAGCCTCCGTGACCGAGAGGTAGCGTGCTCGGCCTCAGACCGTCAGGGCTCGAATTTCGAATCCTGTGTCTGGAGGACAGTGTCATCTCAATCATCTCACCACCCTCAGGAGGTTCTCCTGGCCCAGTTTAGCCTATATGTGCACAAAGGTGGCCTAAAACCCGATTCATTTCATTTTTACTACAGTCGCTAATATTCATCCGATCTTACACTGATAAATTACCCTGGTTAATTTCGAAAATCAGCTAATTTGCCTATTTGCTCTTTTTTACAAATCAACATAAGCGCGCTGCCTGCAGTTTCAAATATTCATCTTATCTTCTCAAAAAAAGGAAGGATCACCCTGGCTAAACTTGAAAATAGGCTAATCTGCATTATCCAAGATGGCCGCCATGGCACTTCTAATATATAGCCCCATCGTTACTGCATTGGTAATAAACTTTTAATTATGTTAGGTGGAGACTTTCGTATTTGCCATGCAAATATAACATCTAGTTTATTGACGATTTAGTGTAGCATGTATGGTATTATAAGATAGCCTTTGTGATGCTGTGATCCCGTGCTTGAGCCAGACATAAAAATGCGATCATAAAATACTTCATCGGTCGTAAAAATAATTCATCTCTCGGATGGGGTACCTGTATTCTGGCACACGGCTAACAACACACAATGCATTAATCCACGATCACAATCCTGTTGTACTGTACACAGCCTGTCGCCATACCTGCAGCTCATTCGTTCGTCTGTGGATTGTTACCGGATTCGACTACTGTACTTGTCATGGTGAATGTGCATAAATACAATTCTCCATATTGTTCAAATGAATGGGGTGTGCATTGGAACATTATTGTACTGTGCAGAATAAACGACCATTGAAGTATAATTGTTGCGATACTGCCACAATGTGCAGAGAGCAAATTATACTTTGAGAATTAGCCAAGATGAAATATTAGCAAAACATTTTTCATCCCCCCCCCCCGCGGGTTATGCAGGGTTCCCACTCTACCTGGAAATCAGAGAAAACCCGGAAAATGTTTCAATATTTTCAGTCTGGAAAAAGTTAGAGAATTTGAGAAAAATGCCTGAAATCAGGGAAAAGTCAGCGAATTCGAGAGGCTGAAGTTGTCAGTCTTGTTTCACGCGCAGAAACATTGCCGCGACGCATCAAAATAGGTTGAAGTAGGTGGAAATAGTTAGGCCCCTATCCTGGAATTTTAAAAATCCATCACGGAAAAATTAGGGAGTTCCTCTCTCCTGAAATAGTAGGGACCCTGAAAAATTGTCAATAAACCAGCGTTGTTTTAATGCTGGTCCACCGTGTGCGACGCTGGCCTAACATTGAAAAAATGTTTCAAATTCACGTGTTTATTGGGTTACAAGTAGCCATCACATTATTAACCTTTAACCCTTTAACCGCCAAATTATTCAATTTGAATTTTCACCCTACTTGAAGTTGTGTCTCGCTGACGCGATCCACAACTTCAAGTGAGTGAAAATTATTCAGATTTCACAAAATGGCGATCAACTCTTTTCAAATCTTGCTGATTGATGTCACATTTTATCTTTAATATATTTAAAATGTGGTACTTGATGTGCTAATAAAAAATGAAAACCCGAATATATGCGGCACCGGCGGTTAAAGGGTTGAAGTGCTAATCACGTCTATAGCCGTTTTAATTAAGCTATTTTGGTTCTCCTTCAAATATAACTTTAAAGGAAAAATGAGCATTACGTTGGCAAGATTGGTGTGTGTTTTGATTCAATTTGTACATAAGATTATGTTAATTTGCGGTAGTGACACACAAGTGGACGACAATGAAATTGTATAACTTAGGGCTTTAGGGGTTAACCCTTGTCCTGTCAGGCCCGTTTTATACATTTTCGCGCCAGTTTAATGACACAAAATAAAATGCCACGGATATTGATAACGCTGTTTCTGTTAGATGCTTCTATAATAATAGTTAATCAAATAATTCAATTTGGGAGATGTCTATTTTTTTTATAAAGATCATGAATAAACTATTTTCCACATGCCTTAGCAATTTCACTTCAAATGAATAAAAAAATGATATTGAAAGTGATAAAGATGATAAAAAAGTGATATTTCTCTGAAATCTCACACCAAACAGGATTAGAACCGCACGGCAGGCAGCGATAAATGTAAATTAGGTTGAGTTTACGAGCTTAGTGAAAAGCTTTTTTATAGAAAGTTTGTTCTCTGTGGGCCTATTGTTCAGCTTATTTTGGCGTCCACACAATGTAGCTTTAGCCAAACTGGCCAAGGCGGGAAAGAAAAAAAACCACGTTACTATGTTAGGCTATATATTTCACCGTTAGGAGCCCACACTTGTGTGCGGTGATGCATGGCGAAATATGTCCACTATCATGCTGGAAATTTTATTTTTCACACCCTACAAACTACATTGAACAGCAAGATCACGTTTCTTAATCACTCTATATAGCATATTTTAAAAATGAATAGTCAGCGAAAAAAAATTGTCCGCGATTTATAATTAAAAAAATAATGTCATATATTCGAGACCCAGGGATTTAACTGTGTCACCTGTCTGTATTGTCAGTATGTAGGACAAAGCGTGCACTAAACACAGGTGAGCGCAGCGTACGGTAAATAGAGCGTACACAAATATATATTGACAGGTGTGAGTTTATTGTTGCATTATCAGGATATAGACAAAATAGCGATTTTATAAAATGGATATCCGGTCTCTCCTAATCCATGTGAGATAACAGCAGATGTAGACAAATGAGAGATAAGAAACATCGCTGATAAGGCTCATCACAGCGACAGGTAAGCGAATGTATGCATAGTCCATAGACACAGGTATACCCTTCCACACAGAAAAGTGTTGAGCTTACGTTGTTTTAATGTTGGACCGCGTCGCAGAAGTTGATTCAACGTTAAACCAGTATTACCTTTCAACACCTCGCGTTTGTTGGGCAATATGCAATCTTAGTGAACACATTGACGCGATGTTGGTTTAACGTTGACCTACTGGCTGTGAAATTTGTCCAATATTAAATCATTTCTTATTTCTGCACGCTTAATTTTATATAAAATTATGTCATTATCCATACAATCAAAAATACATTCTCTACAACTGAGGTTAGGAGTTCACTGCAGGACAACACCACAGCAAACACGACACATTGACACAATGTTGGCTTAATGTTGGCCCAGCGTAGCAGACGATGGGCCAACGTAAAGCCACCATTGTTTCGATGTGTCGTGTTTTCTGGGTCGGTGCAATCAGAAAAAGACATCAAATTAACCCTTTACGCTAATACGTTATTTTATTTCTATTTTCAAGTGGTTGAATGTCAGGCCTAACTGAATGCTCATCTTTTTTTAATTTGTGACCAAAAATTTAGAAATCTTGATGTTCAATTAAACAGTATAGTTTTATTGCCTATATCAGTGATTTGATCGGCAAATAAAACATATTAAAAACGACTATTGACGTGTTCAGCGGTGTAAGGGTTGATTCACACAAAAACAGAAAGGGTTCACTCAACATCAGTGACTCTCCCCAAGAGGTCTGTCTGCAGCAAAAACGATACAATAACCCAATGTTGGTCCACCGTCTACGACGCTGGCCCAACTTGTGATGGTGGAAGTCGCTGGGGCTGAGTGAAAAAAGGGGGGACTGGACCCTATCACCCTCGATATTATTATCATATCAATGTTATTTAATATTCTACCACCCCAATAAACAGATAAACAAATCAATCAGTGTATAGAATAAATTGAATGGTTATGCTATAATTCACAGTTCAAGGTGGACGATAATCAGAGTAAATAACTGAGTGTCAAATGTGTTAATCCTTCTAGCGCTAAGTTATTAGGTTTACCTGTTTACATTTTTACCCAGTTGAAGTTGTGTCTCACTACCATGACTACCGCGACCCACAAGTTCAAGTATATAAAAACACTTATTTTTGTACAATTTGAATTCAACATATTATACATGATAATATATACTAATCTATCAAATTGAATGTTCATTCCTCCTTGGAAACCCTTTGTTTGAAGTACAAACAAAAACTCTGAAACGGCTATAGACGCGATTAGCACTTTAACCCTTTAACCGCCAGTACCGCATATATTAGGGTGTTCATCTTTTATTAGCACATTAAGTACCACCTTTAATTAAACATGTTAAAGATAAAATGTGACATCAATCAGCAATATTTGAAAACAGATGACCTCCATTTTGTCAAATCTGAATAATTTTCACTCACTTGAAGTTGTGGATCGCGTCAGCGAGACACAACTTCAAGTGGGTGAAAATTCAAATTGAAAAATTTAGCGGTTAAAGGGGTAACCCTTGTGCTGCCGGGACCGTACATATATGCGGTTTCGAATAAATGTTGAACTAAATTTAATGACATTGAATTTGTATATATGTTTTAGAGGGCCCATTGCAAATTAGCAATTAAATTTGCTAAATGGTTACCCTCTTGAAATAAAGTTTATTATTATTATTAATATTATTATTATTATTAAACATGTTAAAATTGGTAAAATAGTTTGGAATAAATGCTCAGTTAATCAAATATTTCAGTTTAGATGATGTCTAATTTTCATAAATATTTATATTTTTCGTCATTTGAAGCTGGAAATTGCGTTAGCAATTCCAGCTTCGAATGAATGAAACATAGAAACATATAAATAAGCAGTGTGAGGCTTTAGGGTTGAACAGGTTATAATATCGATGTTACGTAATAAGAGAGATTTACTGTTTTCTACTTTCAGGCCGATGCAGAGCTACAGTTCTAGGTCGAGGGGGACACCCACGTCTGATGTCGCCCAATCCTTTCTTAACTGGCCTCATCCCCCACCTCAACAGCAGCAGCAGCAGCAGCAGCTACATCTCCCCGCAGGTATGTAGATACATCCAGAAAACACGTGATGGGTTATGTTGAGACAAAGTCCACTTTATCATGTTTATAAGCCAATCATAATCCTTTATCCGCTAAAAACGATGTTGAAATGTTTGTGTAAACATCAACATTTGCAAATCTTTGGTATCAAATAATTTTCACCCACTTGAAGTTGTGTCTCGCTACCGCGACCCACAACTTCAAGTGGGTGGAAATTACTGATATTTATTTATTTTGGGACCTAACATTTTTAAAATGTTTCAAATTCACGTGTTTATTGGGTTACAAGTAGCCATCACATTATTAACCTTTAACCCTTTAACCGCCAAATTATTCAATTTGAATTTTCACCCTACTTGAAGTTGTGTCTCGCTGACGCGATCCACAACTTCAAGTGAGTGAAAATTATTCAGATTTCACAAAATGGCGATCAACTCTTTTCAAATCTTGCTGATTGATGTCACATTTTATCTTTAATATATTTAAAATGTGGTACTTGATGTGCTAATAAAAAATGAAAACCCGAATATATGCGGCACCGGCGGTTAAAGGGTTGAAGTGCTAATCACGTCTATAGCCGTTTTAATTAAGCTATTTTGGTTCTCCTTCAAATATAACTTTAAAGGAAAAATGAGCATTACGTTGGCAAGATTGGTGTGTGTTTTGATTCAATTTGTACATAAGATTATGTTAATTTGCGGTAGTGACACACAAGTGGACGACAATGAAATTGTATAACTTAGGGCTTTAGGGGTTAACCCTTGTCCTGTCAGGCCCGTTTTATACATTTTCGCGCCAGTTTAATGACACAAAATAAAATGCCACGGATATTGATAACGCTGTTTCTGTTAGATGCTTCTATAATAATAGTTAATCAAATAATTCAATTTGGGAGATGTCTATTTTTTTTATAAAGATCATGAATAAACTATTTTCCACATGCCTTAGCAATTTCACTTCAAATGAATAAAAAAATGATATTGAAAGTGATAAAGATGATAAAAAAGTGATATTTCTCTGAAATCTCACACCAAACAGGATTAGAACCGCACGGCAGGCAGCGATAAATGTAAATTAGGTTGAGTTTACGAGCTTAGTGAAAAGCTTTTTTATAGAAAGTTTGTTCTCTGTGGGCCTATTGTTCAGCTTATTTTGGCGTCCACACAATGTAGCTTTAGCCAAACTGGCCAAGGCGGGAAAGAAAAAAAACCACGTTACTATGTTAGGCTATATATTTCACCGTTAGGAGCCCACACTTGTGTGCGGTGATGCATGGCGAAATATGTCCACTATCATGCTGGAAATTTTATTTTTCACACCCTACAAACTACATTGAACAGCAAGATCACGTTTCTTAATCACTCTATATAGCATATTTTAAAAATGAATAGTCAGCGAAAAAAAATTGTCCGCGATTTATAATTAAAAAAATAATGTCATATATTCGAGACCCAGGGATTTAACTGTGTCACCTGTCTGTATTGTCAGTATGTAGGACAAAGCGTGCACTAAACACAGGTGAGCGCAGCGTACGGTAAATAGAGCGTACACAAATATATATTGACAGGTGTGAGTTTATTGTTGCATTATCAGGATATAGACAAAATAGCGATTTTATAAAATGGATATCCGGTCTCTCCTAATCCATGTGAGATAACAGCAGATGTAGACAAATGAGAGATAAGAAACATCGCTGATAAGGCTCATCACAGCGACAGGTAAGCGAATGTATGCATAGTCCGTAGACACAGGTATACCCTTCCACACAGAAAAGTGTTGAGCTTACGTTGTTTTAATGTTGGACCGCGTCGCAGAAGTTGATTCAACGTTAAACCAGTATTACCTTTCAACACCTCGCGTTTGTTGGGCAATATGCAATCTTAGTGAACACATTGACGCGATGTTGGTTTAACGTTGACCTACTGGCTGTGAAATTTGTCCAATATTAAATCATTTCTTATTTCTGCACGCTTAATTTTATATAAAATTATGTCATTATCCATACAATCAAAAATACATTCTCTACAACTGAGGTTAGGAGTTCACTGCAGGACAACACCACAGCAAACACGACACATTGACACAATGTTGGCTTAATGTTGGCCCAGCGTAGCAGACGATGGGCCAACGTAAAGCCACCATTGTTTCGATGTGTCGTGTTTTCTGGGTCGGTGCAATCAGAAAAAGACATCAAATTAACCCTTTACGCTAATACGTTATTTTATTTCTATTTTCAAGTGGTTGAATGTCAGGCCTAACTGAATGCTCATCTTTTTTTAATTTGTGACCAAAAATTTAGAAATCTTGATGTTCAATTAAACAGTATAGTTTTATTGCCTATATCAGTGATTTGATCGGCAAATAAAACATATTAAAAACGACTATTGACGTGTTCAGCGGTGTAAGGGTTGATTCACACAAAAACAGAAAGGGTTCACTCAACATCAGTGACTCTCCCCAAGAGGTCTGTCTGCAGCAAAAACGATACAATAACCCAATGTTGGTCCACCGTCTACGACGCTGGCCCAACTTGTGATGGTGGAAGTCGCTGGGGCTGAGTGAAAAAAGGGGGGACTGGACCCTATCACCCTCGATATTATTATCATATCAATGTTATTTAATATTCTACCACCCCAATAAACAGATAAACAAATCAATCAGTGTATAGAATAAATTGAATGGTTATGCTATAATTCACAGTTCAAGGTGGACGATAATCAGAGTAAATAACTGAGTGTCAAATGTGTTAATCCTTCTAGCGCTAAGTTATTAGGTTTACCTGTTTACATTTTTACCCAGTTGAAGTTGTGTCTCACTACCATGACTACCGCGACCCACAAGTTCAAGTATATAAAAACACTTATTTTTGTACAATTTGAATTCAACATATTATACATGATAATATATACTAATCTATCAAATTGAATGTTCATTCCTCCTTGGAAACCCTTTGTTTGAAGTACAAACAAAAACTCTGAAACGGCTATAGACGCGATTAGCACTTTAACCCTTTAACCGCCAGTACCGCATATATTAGGGTGTTCATCTTTTATTAGCACATTAAGTACCACCTTTAATTAAACATGTTAAAGATAAAATGTGACATCAATCAGCAATATTTGAAAACAGATGACCTCCATTTTGTCAAATCTGAATAATTTTCACTCACTTGAAGTTGTGGATCGCGTCAGCGAGACACAACTTCAAGTGGGTGAAAATTCAAATTGAAAAATTTAGCGGTTAAAGGGGTAACCCTTGTGCTGCCGGGACCGTACATATATGCGGTTTCGAATAAATGTTGAACTAAATTTAATGACATTGAATTTGTATATATGTTTTAGAGGGCCCATTGCAAATTAGCAATTAAATTTGCTAAATGGTTACCCTCTTGAAATAAAGTTTATTATTATTATTAATATTATTATTATTATTAAACATGTTAAAATTGGTAAAATAGTTTGGAATAAATGCTCAGTTAATCAAATATTTCAGTTTAGATGATGTCTAATTTTCATAAATATTTATATTTTTCGTCATTTGAAGCTGGAAATTGCGTTAGCAATTCCAGCTTCGAATGAATGAAACATAGAAACATATAAATAAGCAGTGTGAGGCTTTAGGGTTGAACAGGTTATAATATCGATGTTACGTAATAAGAGAGATTTACTGTTTTCTACTTTCAGGCCGATGCAGAGCTACAGTTCTAGGTCGAGGGGGACACCCACGTCTGATGTCGCCCAATCCTTTCTTAACTGGCCTCATCCCCCACCTCAACAGCAGCAGCAGCAGCAGCAGCTACATCTCCCCGCAGGTATGTAGATACATCCAGAAAACACGTGATGGGTTATGTTGAGACAAAGTCCACTTTATCATGTTTATAAGCCAATCATAATCCTTTATCCGCTAAAAACGATGTTGAAATGTTTGTGTAAACATCAACATTTGCAAATCTTTGGTATCAAATAATTTTCACCCACTTGAAGTTGTGTCTCGCTACCGCGACCCACAACTTCAAGTGGGTGGAAATTACTGATATTTATTTATTTTGGGACCTAACATTTGCAAATCTTGATGTTTAAACATTGATTTTGTTACCACTATCAGTGATTTGATCGGCTGAGAAACAAGTTAAAAAAAGACTACAGTCGTGATTAGCCGTCAAAGGGTTAAACACACATTGATTCAGACTCTTGTTTGCTGGATGTGACGTTGTCTCAACATTGAGACAAGGTTTGGTCAGTGTCTCGTATGATCTGGGATGCTCTTTTAAAACTAGAAACTGATGTAATGCTGTTTAATGTTGTTCTGGCATTGAATCAGCGCTGGGTCAGCGTTCGGTCCCGTGTAATACTTTTTACGTAACAACAAATGAGTTTCACATTGTTCGACTGCTGGCTTTTAAGTGTTCGATATGTTTTTAAACTTCTTAGCTCTTTAACGAGTCAACCATGTTAACATGTTTAATACTACGCTTTTAAGGCACGAACTGTTTTTTTCTCAACAAAAATATGAGGAAAATTGACTATTCTTCAAATATATTCGTAACCGGTGCATGTAAGCCTATGTCATATGAACTACTTGTACAGTTTGTAGGCCGACATGTCATATTAGCCTAACAGGTCTAGTTTTTAAAGGCGGGACATTTTTTCACCTGAAACTGGCAATTCCGCCAGTAATGCCACTGCCTAATGAGAGTGAACCCCCTTCATTCATTCATTTATTCATTCATTCATTCATTCATTCATTCATTCATTCATTCATTCATTCATTCATTCATTCATTCATTCATTCATTTATTTATTTATGTATTTATTTATTCATTTATTCATTCATTCATTCAGTCATTCATTCATTCATTCATTTATTCATTCGTTAATTCATTCATTCATTCGTTCGTTCGTTCGTTCGTTCGTTCGTTCGTTCGTTCGTTCGTTCGTTCGTTCGTTCGTTCGTTCGTTCGTTCGTTCGTTCGTTCGTTCGTTCGTTCGTTCGTTCGTTCATTCATTCATTCATTCATTCATTCATTCATTCATGCATGCATTCATTCATTCATTCATTCATTCATTCATTCATTCATTCATTCATTCATCCATCCATTCATCATTCATTCATTCATTTATCATTTTCTTTCATTCATTCATTCATTCATTCATTCATTCATTCATTCATCATGTTCATTCATTCATTCATTCATTCATTCATTCATTCATTCATTCATTTATTTATTTATTCATCATTTTCATTCATTCATTCATTCATTCATTCATTCATTCATTCATTCATTCATTCATTCATTCATTCATTCATTCATCATGTTCATTCATTCATTCATTCATTCATTCATTCATTCATTCATTCATTCATTCATTCATTCATTCATTCATTCATTCATTTATTTATTCATCATTTTCATTCATTCATTTATTCATTCATTCATTCATTCATTCATTCATTCATTCATTCATTCATTCATTCATTCATCATGTTCATTCATTCATTCATTCATTCATTCATTCATTCATTCATTCATTCTTTCATTTAGATCACATTGATGTCATTATATCTGATAGCATGACCATGATGACTGAAGCATTAACAGATTAATCTGTTAATCAGGTATTTCGATCAGGGTAGGCCATTCACCTTAAAGTCCTCAAGCTATCAAATTGCTCTAAATAATTATAACTTTATGCCTAGGCCTACTACATTCGATGATCGGAAGTAATATATAGTTGCAGTCAACTTCAACCAGCGTTGGGTGTTTTTCGCCGATTTTTCACTCAATTCTTGATCAATTTACATGAAATTTTGCAAACACTCTTTGCAACTATTCCGGCGCCTACCAAAAAAAATTTAGTGAAATTTGAGTCAATATTGCACAAGTTAGACCATTTGATATGTATAGAATTTCGAGATTAAAGCTGAATGAAATTAATAGGTTTATAGAGAAGCATCATAATTCAAAATTACTACATGTCACATGGTTCAACTGTTAAACTACATAATATTTTTTCTTGAAATATTTAGAGAAGTTGCCGTAAGACTAGAAAATAATGCTTGCCAAATTTCATGACAATCGGATGAAAATTGCGTGAGTAATTAGCGAAAAGCATGCAAGTTTAGAGTGTGTAATAATAATGTTATATCGAATGACGCAGAATGCAGAATGTTATTAGTTGCCGTCATCTGGTCATGCTTATCTTATTGTCATCTTAGTCGAGACTAACTGGCAGGATGTCAAAACCCCAGACTTCAGCACTCAGCCAACACGAGACACTGGTCTAATGTTGAGTTAATGTTGACCCATCGTCGAAGACGATGAGCCAATATTAACCCAACATTGGTCAGCGTCTCGTGTTTGCTGGGCAGGATGATGAAATACACTGACTGATATTCGTCAACACGGATCGTAACGCACGTGATGACTATTAGATCGTACGTGACACACATCACGCGACCCGGTACACCTGTACACACGGACCCGTGAATGCCAGAACACGATATCAGAGTGGTATTTTATCCACCTTAGCGGTCAAAAGGTTGTATGTGCCCCTCACATGATTGTAGGCATAACCTACATAGGACTCTTTAACTGCTAGGGGTCGTCACGCCCGCGATGACTATCCGATCGTACGTGACACCTATCATGTCAGTCAGCTGGTGCACACGGACTGGTGATCTCAGAAGAAAAAGTGTGTGTATTATATCCGCCCCTGACAGCCAAAGTGTCATAAGCATGTGCTACTCATATATTATGAGTGGCACCTCTGACACTTTGGTTGTTAGGGGACGGCGTGTCCCCCCTGGCATTCACCCATTGCTGGTTAAATTGATCCAGCAATTGGATAGTGATACCTGAACATTTGCTGAGATACCGCTGGTTTCGAGATTCAAATACTGTGTGCTGGTGCTGGTGGTATCCTGCGGCCTATTTTAATATAGGTCTATATCTATTGGCACGAACATTGTCCATTCATTTAGCTAAACCCCCACCAAAATGTAATTACCAAATATAATGTCAGTCGACAGATAAAACGGTCGAAGTTACACACTGTAGAAAACGGTTATTTTTATTCTATATGCCTACAAGACGAGGTTTTGGTTTGTTTAGCCTGAGTATATATTCGAATACCCCTGGCGTTAAAGGGACGTAGGCCTTTTTGTAAGATGGCAGATATAGTCCCTTTAATATCCAGGGTAGGACACATCGAGTAAATTTGACACACAATAACAACATGATATAGGCCTATACTATTTACCATAAGTGTGAACATAATAGCTTAACGTGGTACAATCATAGTTTTAATGTTCTAATTCGGATTTATGTTTCTGCCGACAGCCACCATAGGCAGATAGACCTACCAATCATTCACACACATTTTAGCGCTGAAATAAAGAGAAAGTGCGAAATTCAACAAAGTACATTTGACATCAGCAAAACTGATCACATCATATCTTCCTGTTGAGTAATAGGCTACTATGTCTGCTGATATTATCATGATTATGATATCTTATCAAGAAGCACATTCTCACATTCTCACGGGGTCCACGCGAATCATGCCGAACCCTATACTTGACAGACGTACTTATTATGTAGACTTTAGATCAACATGCTCAATATAATATTAATCTATATAATAATCTGACCAAGCCAATAACTGAACCCGGCGTATTTTATACGAGGAGCCTACTAAATAATTATGTTTGAACAGTGCACTGATAATGGTGTTCAGTGACTCAAATGGATGAGAAAAGATAATGGAAATACCAGATTGTTTTCATTTGAAGCTGGCATTGCTGACGCAACTACCAGATTCACATGGATGTAAAATTATCCAATATCTAAAACCCAGGCCTGTCATACAAGACAAGCTGCGATGTATTTGATCCGTCGAACTGGCTGCCCCTGATAAATTTTAGTAGGCCTAAATATTTTTGCTGTGAAAAAAACATTTAGAGTAGGGTACTGTGTCATATCCCGGCTTGTTTCTATAAATCTGAAATAAGACCACAGTCTCTAATCCATTTTCTTCTTCTGACATAAATAAAAAAAAACGTACTTATCACAAATGTATATCTTGTATATAGGATGAGGATAGTTAGAAACATACGAAATTGTTGTGTGTGAATATAACCTTTTTGTTTGGAACCTCTTTTATATAATCGATATAAGTGATTACTAGAAATTGCATCACTTGTTATGATTTATTGGTTATTTATTATTTGTATCTATTTTATGATTTTTCAGGTTTTGTGAAATAAAAAAGTGAATAACAATACAAATCACAACATAACCTGATTACTCCCCATGATTTACGTGATAAAACTAATATCTGAATATGTCAAAAATGTTACTAAATATTTAGTGAGTAGCGAGATTTTTTCTCGGGGTTTACGTAACCCTTTAACCGCCGGTATCGCATATATTCGGGTTTTCATTTTTTATTAGCACAATAAGTACCACCTTTTAAACATGTTAAAGATAAAATATGACATAAATCATCAATATTTGAAAACAGTTGACCTCCATTTTGTCAAATCTGAATAATTTTCACTCACTTGAAGTTGTGGATCGCGTCAGCGAGACACAATTTCAAGTGGGTGAAAATTCAGATTGAATAATTTGGCGGTTAAAGGGTTAATAAAACTAATCATTTATCGATTACGTCATTATTTTACAGCCAGATCAACATCAAGTATGAAGTACACACGCCGCCTAAAGTGCATCAGGATAGCCTCCATCATAACAAACGCTCTGATATTTGTAAGTTCAAATTTGTCAATTGGCAATTGAAAGGTGCCACCTGGCACCTTTTAATTGCCATGTGATTTATCGTTTCTGTTTGAAAACAACTGAAATGTCGTAGCAAGCAATGGTTTTAGCTGTTTAGTGGCAAATGCTGTTGGTAAATAACGGAAATCTTCATCAAACGTGTCGTATTTTCTATTGAAATCCAGTTTAGATCATCATAATGATAATTATGCAATATATACGCTCATTGTGGAATATAATACTTTTCATTTTCCACGTAACATGAACTCCTATATATTTATGCGTATGTAATATTTATGCGTTAGCAATTCCAGCTTTAAATGACGAAAAAATATTAACCAGCAATTAAACAAGAGAAGGGTTGTAGGAACACGTTTTGGATATGGGTACGAAGGCTTTTTTTTGCAAACTTTGTGATTGGGCGGTATAAAGTATGATTTTGAAAAAAATGTTTAATTGTCTATTTGAAAGATTTTATCACCATTAACTCATTTGTCATTTCAAATAAACCGCGCAATTTTATATATCCTTAAGCATTTTATGAATTAATTATTGGTTATCATAATATACTTCTGTGAGAAAATTGTATTATATACTAAT
This sequence comes from Flabesymbios commensalis, assembly GCA_964017125.1. Lineage (NCBI taxonomy): Eukaryota > Metazoa > Annelida > Polychaeta > Terebellida > Flabelligeridae > Flabesymbios > Flabesymbios commensalis. The sequence goes on from OZ024914.1 coordinate 30,873,171, forward strand.
ATTAATTGCTTGTGATAAAAAGATAATATAGAAAAGAAATACGATAACATTTGCTTTTCTGGTTGACATAAATTTTGCCATAAAATTATCAAATTATACATTTTACTGACAAGGTGGCCTTATTCTGAGTGTGATGGGTTTTTTTCAGTTGGCTGGCTGTGCTATCGTATCCTTTGGCGCCTGGGGCCTGCTGTGGAAGTCCTATATCTGGATCATATGGGACAGTTTGCTGCTCAAGGGTGCGGCTTGGGTTGTGATATTCAGCGGCATGTTTATGCTGTTTCTCGGCCTCATAGGGTGGGGAGCGTGGGCTTTCCAAAGCAAAAAACTGGTATTAATGGTAAGAAATTATAACACGTTTTTCATCTAATCATAGTATATTGTGGTATAATTGATCCCACAACGTTACGAGACGTTGACCCAATGGGTGAATGTTCGTCCAGCATCCTAGACGGTGGGCCAACATTGAACCTGCATTGGGCCATCTCGTCTCGTTGAGTTATCTCGGAAGCCGACCTGTGGTGTCACCGGTGCTGTTGCCCCCGAGTTATGTCGGGAGTCGGACTGAGAGGGTTTAGTGGCTAAGATAACTTTATTTGTTGTATTTTTAGTCAAACAATGGCAATTCTAGCTGACCAAAACACAAATTTCACTACCAATATGTTTTATTTGATATAGTAACGTTAATACAAACTACATTTTATAAACTATTTTATAGCATTGTTGGATGCTGCTTCTACTGGTGCTGACTCTAGTCACAGGAGGAATACTAGCCACTGGAAAAAAACACCCGGTAAATATAGACACCTATTCAAAAATAACAGTACATTTAGTTATAGTCGGAAAGTTTATGCCAAATTTATTTAACTAAAATTTTCATTAACTTGAAGTTGTGTCTCGCTATCGTGATCCACAACTTCAAGCCGATGAAAATTCATATTCCATAACGTTATAAGTTCGCGCTGCAAGGGTTATTTTTTATACTTGTCGACATTTATAAAGAATTCCGAATAAGGTCGTCTGACCCGAAAGTAAATGTAGTACCCAGGGCCACATGCAACCCAGGGATTTGCTGGAAAAATTAGGTGCTCTTGGCTTTTCTGGAGCAGGGATATTTTTAATAGTTCAGAATCAGAAGATAATCATGATAATGATAAAAGAATACAAGTCACTTGATTGTACAGAAGACAAGGATAATAAACTTGAATGTATACAGTAACGAGCTTTTAGTCTTAGATTAAAATATGGAAAAATAGTGAAATGCTGGACGTTTTCTATATGATTCGGGACGCGGGAAACAAATTTTAATAGCGGGACTGTCCCGCCAAATTCCGGATGGTTGGCATGTTTAATTAATAGCTAGCAGGCATGAAACGTTGAACTAACGCTGGCTCATTGCTGGGCAGAATCACAGAGGGTGGCCCAAAATCATGCCAATATTGTGTCAACGTATCTTATTTGCTGTGTGACTCTTTCTTCATTTCATACCAGAGACGTATCGCATTGATTATGAAACATACGACATCGGGATAATCCATTTGAACACTCAGGTTGTATTTGCTTTTGTTGTGTATACACTTCCGTGTCATCAAGAGGAGGCCACTGAACCATGGCAGTAGGCCAAACATACCATGCATACTCTACCCATAACAGTGTATACGTAGGTCCTGATACTTGTAGATTATATCATGGCTAAATTTGTATAAAACCGCATATCAGCTCTCTCCAGTTGGATTCTCCAGAGGGTCATGGATCTGTATCGTCCCGGGACCGTAGGTCCAATTAGGACGATACAGATCATTGACCCTATAGAGAATACAACTAGAGAGGGCTAATGTAAAGGACAATATATTAACCATGAGATGTAATTGGTATTCTATGGTATACAATTATATTTGTGTGATCTAATGTCTAGATAATATTAGATGTGAATCGTTAACACAACACACTATTAATTAGATAAAATGAAGCAATCTGTGTGAATACCTGGCTACTTAAAGATGACGCAGTAATAGCCCCCTACACACGTGTGTAACCTGTTAATGTTATCCTCTCCAGTATGTCCAATCACCCTAGGTCTATATAGGACAAATAAATGATGGATAAGAAACAAAAACTCACACAAAATGTATCTTCAGTCGCAGGCGAATCTTTTCGAATAAGTAACCAGTTCTCTAAATAACCACGTGTGATCGTGTGATTATGTTTAAACATGTTTAAACGTATTTCAACATAGACTTACACATAATCCGTCCCTTTGGAATTGAAATGATGTATCTGCCATTTCATAAAGTGGAAAACAGAGTTGGGGTCAATTCTGGAATGAAAATTAGTTCAATTCTAATTCTAATGCTGATCCCCGGAAAGGGCCGGAATTGAAATTGGAATTAGAATGAAAAAAATGCCCGGAATGGAAAATGGAATTGATTTTCTTGTCCAGCTTTTTCCAGAGTTATTCGCGCATTGAATGCCAGCGGCAAATACATGTAGCCTACACCCTTAAATCTCATGGGAAGAGTTATGGTTCATTAAAAAGACTGTTGCAACTCGCTCCATAATGTCACCACAAAAATTATTAAACGCATATTATGGCATGGCTAGTCATGATGAAGAGCTGTTGTATGACATACTTTTAAAGGGGATTTCATCATTTTCAGGAGTGAGTCACGTAGTCGTTCTCGGGAGTGCTAGTTAACATGCCTGACATATCATTCATTCCGGTTCTGCTACCGATAAGGTCTTCACCATGAACTTTATTTTGAGTTCGTGCCAAATTGTACAATACATTTTTAACTTCTCAATATAATAGTAAGCTGAATACTGCAGTGTATTATTCACGACATGTCTCATTTTGTTGGAAATAGTGCTTCTGTCAGAATCGAGCTTGTAAAATGATTATTAAAGCACGTAAATTATGAGATTTCCATGCATTTGTTTGGTAGAAAACAAAAGTCTACATAGTCCATTTCTCATTTTAAAATGACGAGGACTTGAAAGATTCTTCCTATCAGTGGAAGTATAGACATGGCAGTGATTGTCACCGCATAGACATATCCCAATTTCCCGTGCTCTAAACAATATAGATTCTTTAAAAATAACCTTTCAGTACTATTACCATGCAACCCGATTAGAACTCTTGCAGGGCTCTCCCAGGGTTGCATGGTAATATTACTGAAAGTTTCCTTCTAAATAACCTATATTGTTTAGAGTATACAGCAAAACACTATTAACATTGGCCCATCGTCTGCGTCGCTGGCCCAATATAATACCAGCATTAGTTTAACGTGTCGTGTTTACTGGATAGTAAAGAGTAGTAAAGAGGTTTGAGTCAAATCACCAGGAATAGGTCAAGATCAAATGCATGTCATAACTATTAATAGCTGTTAGGCGCCTTATGTTTCAGCCATTCCTCGTTATCTGGATACTGAAAGGCCATCTCCCACAAAGTTTTAGATCTATAGACTACGTCATTTCAGTTCAGTAACAATCCCGCGCACCCCTTTATCAGGTTTATACCTGGATTGATACTTATCAAGTTATTGACCTGTGATGTTTGTTTTATCGGCATTCGGGAAATGTATGCTCGTAGCTCTGCGGTTCAGTTCGTCAATGTGGTCATAAGTAATTGCGTTCTAGCGAATTCTTGTTCTGTGTTGTTGAGCTCGTCTCAGGGCATTGTTGAAGTCTTTTTGGCCTTGTAAATCCTACCAGCTCCCTTTTGTGTCTCCCATACCCCACTGCTCACATGGACATATCAGGGACGGTGCTTTGCCTATTCTTCACACACTCCTTGCGCATTCTATTTCAGAGTAGCAGCAGCTGGAAGAAATATCTGCAGCGCACCCTCGAGAAGGATTATGGCGTCAACCTTGACGACTGGTATAACAGAGAAGTCACCTACGTCTGGGACATGCTGCAGGAAAATGTAGGTGGAACTCAGCAAATACAACACGTTCACCCAATGTTGATTTTTTGTTGGGCCAGCGTCGGAGACGATGGGTCAATATTAAATCAAAATTGGATGAATGTCTTGTGAGTTTTTGAGTATTGTTTTTGTTGTTCGAAGCTTATTATTTACAGCTTCACATGAAACAATACTTAAATTTTATAAAATTGAGACAATTATAAAATGAAATAAATGCCAAACGTATTTTATTGATGTCAGTGGTATTTTATCAATACTTCAAGTGCTAAAATTGCCTCCTGTATTATTTTTTGTTTTATCAAGCTGAATTATTGAGAAGAAAATGTTCAGTTTATAGGTCTTGTAATCATGGTAATATGTATGTGTTATTATTGTAGTATGAGTGTTGTGCAGTCGAGAGTAATGGCTGGGAAGTCTACCGCTACTCAGCCTGGTACCACCAACAACCTGTGGCCACGGGTAAGTCTACTATTATGACTTCAGTTTGCGCTAGAGCTGCTGCCTATCACACGCACACTGGGGTTCAATCCCCGCTTGGTGCTGATGGGTTTCCAGAGAAATATCATGTTCCTCTAAAAAACCCATCAGCAGCAAGCGGTGATTATTATCCTATATTATCGTCTCCCTCTTTTCAATGTTTCTTCTCATTCAATATTGGGATGAGGTGTCGATGTCGTGTCTTGGGCAATGCACTTCATCCTCGTGTGCCTCACTTCACTCAGGTGATGATGAGTACCTAGTGGAATAATGGTTGCATCATGGTAGTGGGGTATGCTTCCAAGACAGTGGAGTGTGCTCTCCAGTGATCGGGGTATGCTCCCCTGAGAGCTGCACTGACTGATGATTGAGCAGGTCCTGTGATCATGAACACACAAAGCCACACAAATGCATTTTATAACAATATAATAACCAAAAAAATGAAGCAGCATACATTTTATTTGAAACTATACATATGAGTAAAAATGAAACTGTGTGACCCAAATATAATGCCATGCATACATATATAAATCTTTAATTGGTGCATTACTCTCTGATAGTTTTTATTCTTCTGAAGATGCTACTGCTTATGCATTTTCAGCTTGATAAAAAATGAAAAATAGCT